>CM035434.1:63013191-63265691 GCA_020310875.1 Ceratopteris richardii
CTGTGAATACACTGTCTCTGTATATGTGCGGATGTGCCAAAAATAAGTACCTTGGTTCTACCAAGGTTTACTGAAAGTTCTCTTTGTGAGCAAATCATGTAACCCATGTAGGTGGTTCCGTAACCCCTCAGCTGACTCTGAAATCAGGACAATGTCATCAGCATAATACCAAATGTGTACAATGGCTCCCCCCAACTCCACTCCTTAACTGCCACGCTGCTGTATAAAGTCTACAATCTTATCAATGTATATCCCAAATAAAAGAGAAGGGGGGGGGAGAGAGAGAGAGAGAGGGGGGGGGGGGGGGAGGGAGAGAGAGAGAGAGAGAGAGAGAGAGAGAGAGAGAGAGAGAGAGAGAGAGAGAGAGAGAGAGAGAGAGAGAGAGAGAGAGAGAGAGAGAGAGAGAGAGAGAGAGAGAGAGAGAGAGAGAGAGAGAGAGAGAGAGAGAGAGAGAGAGAGAGAAAGAAAGAAAGAAAGAAAGTCATATTAACGTCTTCTGGAGGCCAAACTTGGCCTATGAGACAAAAACCATGTACAAGTGTAGTAACCCTGTGTAGAAGATAAAGTGAAATAAAAAAGTATATCGCTACACAAAGCTATATAGGGCTGGAAAAGGCTGGGGAGACATGGCTCTGACTCTGCAGATAGTGGCCACCTAATACATGGGGGATCCCAAAATGTGAGTAAAACACCCTAGCTACTGGTGATGGGTGGAGGTGGGTGTAGTATGTGGTACATCGGTGGTGGTCTGAGTGCCTTCTGAAGGAAGACAACCCAGGGGGTGGTGGTACGCCTATGCTCCATCATGTGGTCGTAGGCAATCTTGATGCGTGAGATATCCTCCTGATATAGTCTTGGTCGACAATATCCGCCCATGCGTGGTCGGCGCCGTGCTCTCTGTGCTGCTTCCTGGTGGAGCGTGAGCCCTATAGATGGACCTCTCTGATGTAGCTCAACTCGCTGAAAGAACTGGGTAATGGTCTGCTGGGTACTCACCCGTGGCTGATGTATGGGCTGTAGTGACCGCTCTCGCCTCTCGTATGCTGCTGTGAGAAAGAGTCCCAAGCGTCTCTGGTCTCCCATAGTCATGCACAGTTGGAATGACTCCTCGATTTGGAACTATGCTCGTAGGTCTAAGTATGCTGGACATCTGATAATAAAATGCTCCTCACTCTCTACCTCTGTCTGGCATACTGGGCACCACCTCTCCTCACGGGGGACTCCCCTGGACAGACCCCTCTCAATCTCGAGCTGATGTGATGAAACCCGGAGCTGCCCAATGACGACTCGTAGGTGGTGGGGAAGGTAGATCTGCATGTATCTCGGAATCTAGATGAAGCCCGTGCCCGATATTATGTAGAAAATGCTCGCGGTAGTAGAGCATTTTCGGTGGCAATGTACCCCTAGGGCTCACCCATGTCCTCTGTATGTATGTATGCCATATCTCCTGACGAATGATCCTATTCGTCTCTTGATGAGAGAGCGAGTAGGTGGGTGCATGAGAGTCGTACTGTAGTGGTGGTAGCCTGTCTATGTCAAAGCCATGGTGGGCAAGCCAGTCTCGTGTCTGTGCATACCATGAGGAGGTGTCGCCTGCTAATGCCATATCACGTGATGCCTCGAAAGCACGATAAGCAATGCGCTCTGTATCCATGCTCCGAAGTCTGTGTAATAGGCATACTGTCTGGAATAGTGCCTCAACTAGCATCGGTGGTGCAGCGAGCTCTGCTCTAATGATATCATGTGGTACTGAAGGTTTGCTGCGGATAAGTCTGGCAATCATGAGGATCTGTGGCCTCTCTAATGTTGTCCATACTGATGTAGCTAATCCTGGTCCCCATATGGCTGCCCCATACATGAGCGCTGGCGTAATCAAAGTGTCAAAGAGCCACCCCTTTGTGCGGGGCTCCTGAAAATATGCCTGGTGGCACTATCTCTCCATCAAAGCTAGTGCTGCGTACCCACGTGTGATGCGGTCACGGGCTGCCTGAGCCATAGAGAAGACCCCTGATGCTGCTGTAAATGTCACCCCAAAAAGTAAACATATGATCCGACCACCTCGATCGGTCCACCTGCTGCTGTGAACAAACTATGTCTGCGTACTTGTGCTGATGTATGAAAGATCAAGACCTTGGTTTTACCAAGGTTCACAGATAACCCTGTGTGTCTGCAAAAGTCATCTAGGCCGTGTAGATGATGCTGTAGACCTTCTGCAGACTCTGAAACCAATACAATATCATCAGCGTATAAAAGAATATGGACAGTGGACCCGTGTACCTCAATGCCATCTCCCCCCTACTGCTGTATGAAGTCCACTATCTCATCAATGTAAAGACCAAAGAGGGTGGGTGAGAGAGGGCATCCTTGCTTCACCTCGATAGTGCTAGCAAGTGGATCAGATAAGCCCCCTGGACATCTGACTCTACCAGATACTCTCTCGTATAAGGCGAAGATCCCCCATATCATCTCCTCCGGAGCTCCGATGTCAACTAGTCGTCTGAAGAGTCGATCCCTGGGAATAGTGTCAAATGCTTTGCAGAAGTCCACAAAGCAACAATATAATCTCCTCTTCCTCACCCTGGCCTGGTCGATCAGGCATCTCAGAGTGAAGATGTGGTCAATGGTAGAGTAATCTCGTCTGAAACCTGCCTGTCCTGGAGCCCTGATGCCCTTCCTCTCAGCGAGAGTATAACTCTGTCTCTAGTACCGCCCCATATAACTTGGCCAATATAGGGCCAATCATGATCGTCCGGTATGTAGCTGGATCCATAGTATCACCTGACTTATGAATGGGCACTATGGTGTGCTCAGTCCATGAGTCTGGGAACCCTTCAACCAATGCACGGTTGAAGAGATGGGCAATGAGCGGTGCGAGAGTCGTGCCTCCATAGATGAGGTGCTCTTCCTGTAAACCGAAATGATCATGGGCCCTTCCATGCTGCAGCCGCGCAATAGCGCGTCCCACCATAGTGGGTGTGAAGAAGTCAGAGGTAGTAGGACGTGAGCTCTGCAGTCTGGGAATGGGAGGCTGGTATGGGATCTTGTATAGGCTCCGTGCATAGCTATGCCAAGTGCTCTGGTCTCGGATAGGTGTTTGCTGTCTCCTCTCTCTCAAATGTAGCCATGCCACTACACTGTCTCGACTCATGAGCAAATGGTAAATATCCCAATACTGTCTCTCTTCCCAATCTCGCCGTTTGCGGCGAGTAAGGCTCTGCATGCGACACTGTGCGTGTGTGTGTGTAATATCTCCTCTATGCTCTAAAATCCGTAGGTATTTACGCAGCTCACGACAATCTGCATCATACCAACGGTTCTGGGCATGGATCTTGTGCGTGGAGGGTGCACATGTGTGCGGTGTGGGAAGCTTCAGAGAGCTGAGTCCTGTAGGATGGAGGTGATATGTGATGTAAGTGTGTCCAAAGGTGAGAATGGATCGAGGGAGAGTAGGCGGGTGTGTAAATGGTGTGCATAAACATGTGAGAGCTCGTGTGTGAAGTGTATCGTGGTATGTATCTCAGTGGGTGAGGGAGGGTCTAATGGAATCGGAGATGAGAGTGTGAATGTGATAAATGTGTGGTCAGCACCGAGTGGGCGTCGTCCAATACTAAGTGAAGGGATGAGTGAAGCTCTAGAGGTAGTACCAAAATGTAGTCGACTGTGCTCTCACCTCCCCCGTGAGGGAAGCAAGTAAGTCCGCCTGAACCTGGCCAACGATTCATCCCGTAATATATAACGAGATGATGTCGGCTGCCTAGCTCGAGTAGATGTCTGCCATAGCCGGTGGTGTCCTTACCCGTATCTGTCGATACTCTGCTGGTGCTAATCTCAACCGGGTCTCTGGCCCTCATGAGATGTGGGTGATCCATGTCGTATGCCTCGCACTGATGCGACTGAGTGCGGCCATTGAAGTCCCCCATAAGGAAGACTTCACCTAGTGTGCTGTAATGTAGTATCTCATCTGAAAGCGCTGTGTATGGTGAGTCTCTATCTCGGATCGGTCCCCCCAGATTGTGTCCTTCGTATCGAGAGCCGCCTGGTGGGAAGTAGCATATAGCAATGTAAATCGAGCTTCCCTGTGCTATCTCCATGCGAATCCACATGTATCGTGCCTCCTCATCTCTACCTATAATATGGATCCGGCTCTGTATCTCCTGTCGAAATACGATGGCCACTCCTCCCGATCCTCGTGCTGTACTCTGTCTCGTCGTGGTCCTGAATGCAGATTCCCAATGAAAACCTGCAATGCGTGGTAGACCTCTCTCTGGGCTCTCGTGTGTCTCTGTGATGCACGCAAAGTCATGTGATGCGAGGATCTCCTCGACTCTGTTTGGTCGCGTCCAGAGTGACCCGTTGCAGTTCCACACTTCTCCTCTGAGTGGTATCTCCTGGTGTAGTGATGTCTCATAGGCCGCATGGCCCTATTTGATAGGGCGTCCATCTATGAAGACCTTACCATCGCGGTAAAAGGCCTTCCTTCCCTCTCGACGTGCCTGGAGTATCTGTGGCATGCAAGCGCGTCGGTGTGCCACCTGCATACGCGTGAGATCCTCGTCCATGTAGAGGGTGCTGCCGGGTAGTCCACGTAGTACTGATCGACGTCTAAAAAAGGCGGTCAGTGCCTCCTCGGAACTCATCTTGAGGATGAGTGCTCGCGAACGCAATGTATCCCTCCCAACCCTCCATGCGTCTCTGTAGGGCATGCTCTCGTATCCAAGTCGACGACAAATGTCAGTGGCGTCTGCCTCCGGTGATACCCCTTCGGGTAGGCCTGTAATCCGAATGTGAAGTCTTCGAGTGTGTCGAAGCCTCTCCTCCTCAAGTGCGTCCTGGACTCGTGTGAGCTCTTCTTTCTGCACGTCTTCCCTAACTTCCTTCTTAACCCTTTTGTGTACTACTTCCACCCATGACTCTCGAGTAGATTCTACCTCCGTTTTGATTTCCTTCTTTATTTCTTCCTTGAGTATCTCCACGTTGGAGATCTCCCCCTCTTCTTTCATGTGCTCATAAGTTGTCCTCCAATGGTCTCTTTCTTCTGTGAGAGTCTTCACTTGTTCTTCGAGTCCTTTGAACTTTTCCATCGTCTTTCGTATCTCCATATTGAGGTTGCGGTCTGCTTCCTTTTTGGCCTCTTTGAGAGCTTTAGCAATAAGGTCGTCCACTTCCTTCCGGTCCATGGGAGCCATTTCAAGGTTTAGGATTAGGGCTCGGGTAGAGAGAGAGAGAGAGAGAGAGAGAGAGAGAGAGAGAGAGAGAGAGAGAGAGAGAGAGAGAGAGAGAGAGAGAGAGAGAGAGAGAGGGGGAGGGAGGGAGGGAGGGGGGGGGGAGAGAGAGAGAGAGAGAGAGAGAGAGAGAGAGAGAGAGAGAGAGAGAGAGAGAGAGAGAGAGAGAGAGAGAGAGAGAGAGAGAGAGAGGGGGTTAAGTTTTTTGCTTCAGGCTAGGATTAGGGTTTCAAACTAAGTTTGAACTATTTGAACTAGGGTTATGTGCAGATTAGGGTTATGGTTTCAGGAAGGTCCTAAAGTGGAGGAGGTTTTGGGAAGTCGGCAAAGAGATTGATGGTTTGGTTTAGGTTTAGGTTTTTGGTAAGGTGAGGTTAGGGTTTCGATGGGGTTAGGATTTCGGTGGAGTTAGGGTGAATGGAAATAAACATCTCTTTCTCAATGCAACCTAGGACGTAGGAGAGAGTACGGGCAGGCCACAAACTCGGGGGATGGCAATGAGCTCGAAGGCGATGACGAACAGAGACTGAACGAGCAGAACGGGCAGCTGCGTACAGTGGCGAGCATATTAGGGTTCACGACAGTGACGAGCAGCAGATTCGCGACATCAGAGCTCCGCAGAGAGTTCCTGTTAGGGTTAGCGCCTTAAGGTACTCGACAGAGCTGCGCAGAGAGTTCGTATTAGGAGAGGTAGAGCTGAACGAGCAGATCGGACAGTTCCAGTTTGCAGCAGACAGTTCGCAGCAGACCTCGCAGCAGACAGTTCGCCATTTCCGAGAGAGAGAGAGAGAGAGAGAGAGAGAGAGAGAGAGAGAGAGAGAGAGAGAGAGAGAGAGAGAGAGAGAGAGAGAGAGAGAGAGAGAGAGAGAGAGAGAGAGAGAGAGAGAGAGAGAGACGTTGCAGCTATCATCCAATAAAAGCAGTATTTTCTCGTGCAAAGGATGTGAAGGTTTGGGATCCAGAAGGTCGGGAGTACATTGATTTTCTCTCTGCCTACTCTGCTGCAAATCAGGTTCACTTGAAATGATATTTTTTTCAGATTTCACTTAAATAGGATGCAGAATCACATCTGATCTTGATTATTGTTATAGGGGCATTGTCATCCAAAGGTTATTAATGCACTTAAAGAACAAGCAGACACTTTAACATTGAGCTCGAGAGCTTTCTACAATGACAAGTTCCCTCTCTTTGCAAAGAAGCTGTCTGACATATTCAAATATGATATGGTGCTACCTATGAATACTGGTGCCGAGGGTGTTGAAACTGCACTAAAACTGGCTAGGAAATGGGGATATGAGAAGAAAGGCATCGGAAAGGATAAAGTAAGTCTATTGAAGTTTGTGTATTTTAAAGTTGTGTCCTATTGCATGCAAGCTTTTACTTTCTACTTGAATAGTAATCCATTTTCACACTTATCCGATGTGTTTTCAATAAATTATGGTTGAACAATGCTTCAGGACCAGATGCCCGTGCATCAAGAAAGTTAGTGTTGATTACATAAATGCCATCCAGTTGTCAGTCTGGGGAGGGTCTAGTGCATGTATGGGAGAAACGGTTCACTTTATTTTTATCAGCTTCTTGCTTTTTTGGGAGTGCGGATGTTGTGTCCGTGTTAATAATGACTTGGCATCAAATTTTAGAAACCTCATCTTATCTGTTGATGAGTCTGTAATAGTACTCATGCTGTATGTGCATCAAGAAAGGTATTGTTAATTACATAAATGCCATCCAGTTGTCAGTCTGGGGAGGGTCTAGTGCATGTATGGAGAAACGGTTCACATTATTTTTATCAGCTTCTTGCTTTTTTGGAGTGCGGATGTTCTGTCCATGTTAATAATGGCTTGACATCAAATTTTAGAAACCTCATCTTATCGTTGATGTGTTTGGATTGAGGGACTCTTTGGTGGATTCAAATGCTAAAACTGGAATTGTAGATGTTTCTATGTGTGTGCGTGTGTCTGTCTCCCCCCTCGACCCTTTTTTCCCCCTGGATTTAGTTTTTATGCTAATTCATATTATTGCAGGCTATTATTGTCTCCTGCTGTGGCTGTTTCCATGGCCGTACACTATCTGTAATCTCAATGAGTTGTGACAATGAAGCTGTTGGTGGCTTTGGCCCTCTCATGAGTGGTCTCCCAAAAGTTGATTATGGGGATGCACATTCTCTTGCAGCATTCTTTAAAGGTCAATATCTGATCGTCAATGTGTACAGTGTGAACTTCATCTCTATCCTGCTGTGATCATGTTGTTTTTCTACTGCAGAACACGGGGAGAATGTGGCGGGGTTTCTATTTGAGCCGATTCAGGGTGAGGCTGGGGTAGGATGCCTTTGGAGCTGATGTGCTTTGTTTTTTCTCATTTATGATGTTTTGTTTTTGCATGATACGAGCATATCTTTTTGTGCCAGGTTATCATACCACCGGATGGTTACTTGAAGAGAGTTCGGCAGTTGTGTTCACAACACAACGTCTTGATGATTGCTGATGAAATACAAACAGGTTTAGCACGGACTGGAAAGATGCTTGCATGTGATTGGGAGGATGTCCGTCCTGATGTTTTGGTATGAGTTTATCTGGGAATGAGCTTTAAGGGTTCTTAAATTTTTTTCATTTCAAACTGGCCAAATTCAATGGTTTCGGTTGTTTCAAATCTTCTTGAATCTAAGGTATAATTGTTTTTTCTATAAAAGATTTTGGGCAAAGCACTTGGAGCTGGAGTGCTGCCAGTGAGTGCAGTGCTTGCAGATAAGGATATAATGCTATGTATCAGGCCAGGTGAACATGGAAGGTTAGTGCTTTTATATTCATGGGGTGCATATTTGTAAGGTTTAGAGCAAAACATTCTCAAGTGTCTGTTCTTTTGTAGCACCTTTGGTGGGAATCCGTTGGCAAGTGCTGTGGGCATTGCTGCTTTAGATGTCATTCAAGAAGAAAAGCTGGCTGAAAAGTACGATTGAGATATTCCTCACATGAAAATGAAATAAATTGTGTATCTATGGTAACCATGCTGATGTGTCAGATAAATTGTGCAGAGCTTCAAGTTTAGGGGAAGAACTTAGAGGGCTATTGCAAGAGCTTCAAAAGGCATATCCCAGTCTGATCAAGGAAGTTCGTGGACGTGGCTTATTGAATGCAATTGAGATGGATCCAGCTGGTCTCAAAGGCAGCTCAGCATATGATGTGTGCCTTAGCTTAAAGGAGAAGGGTATTTTAGCAAAGCCAACACATGATACGATAATCAGGCTATCGCCTCCATTAACAATCAGGTAGAGCAATAATATTAGCATATTGATCTTTGGCCTCAGTAAGCATAAATTTTTCTCTTTACCTGGTGGTACTTCTATATCACAGGTCAAGCCATTTACAGGCTGCAACCAAGG
Organism: Ceratopteris richardii; assembly: GCA_020310875.1. Taxonomy (NCBI): domain Eukaryota; kingdom Viridiplantae; phylum Streptophyta; class Polypodiopsida; order Polypodiales; family Pteridaceae; genus Ceratopteris; species Ceratopteris richardii. The sequence continues at coordinate 63,021,793 of CM035434.1, forward strand.
CTTTGCAGGATGTTTTGGAGGAAGTAACAAGGAATACGAATAAACGCTCAGCAAATTTACATGATGTGAAAATACCATGCCATCGATGTGGGCGTTGTATATGAAAGTCTCCACAAGATTGAATCAGATATCCTTTCGATCAATAGATTTATATGCTGAGTCGCCAGGTTGCTGGATTTTGTGAGTAAATTGTGTACATTGAAATGTCTACATTCTTTCTCACAAAATAGCCTTTGTTAATGTCTTACAATTCTGTATTTATCCCCTTCACATGCTAAAGCTTGTGTATCCTCCATTTTATGCATCATATAACAATATACAGGACATTTATCTACAAATCTGCCTTTCAAAGTTTGTAATAAGATAAAGTGAATTAACTTTCAGACTTTTCAACCTTTTTCTTTAGAAGAAATGAAGTCCTTGTATATTTGATTCCACCAAAAAACTTCAATGTATTTTGCTGTTTCTTTGTCCCAGGGTGATGTAAACATACAGTAACCGTTTCATGATGTAATTAATAATCTTCTGATTCAGTTGACTTTTCAAAACAATTCAAAAACCACAAAATTTTATTTACACTGTAAGGCATATAAAATGTCCAAGACAATATTTAAGTGTCGATGGAATATGATACAAGCATTTCCAGGTTAGTCTCAGAAAATGTGCAAGTTTCTTTTAAGCTGGTGTAAAACATCAAATTTTGTGCTGCTTACATGTTTCCAGTGCTGATCTCATGATCATCAGACCTTGGAAAGGAGCGTTGGGCAGAATGGAATTGTCTGAGTGTCCATTATTGTGTCGTTTTTTCATATCCTTGTCACTTTTCTCCTTTGATTCCTCTACTGCAGCAGAGGCAGTGGCAATACCACTACCTTTGCCACCAAATCCAATATTTGTGATAATATTTTAAAGGATTTCTGCTCTTGAGTAGCTTGGAAAACAGAGAAAACCGAAAGAATTGTACTGTAACATTAGAGTTGCAATCTTTTTGGGCGAAAAGGAATGCCAACATCATGCGTGAGTGCTGTACATGTGGAAGCCAACTTGCTTGTGGCCATCTTTGCACTAGCTTGGTAAGTAGATGAGGTAAATACATGAAAACTCATAATTGCAGCCTCGATAATGAACTTGAGAGGAAATAATGGAATGTTATTGTGATGCAATATTTAAGGGCCCTGCTTAGGATGTCATGTTTTAAGGCGAGCACAGGTGTGTAACCAGCATGTCCACAACACATACACGTGCCCACATGCGTGCATGCGTGTGCACACGTGCACACATGCACATGCACATGTACACGCATACATGTGCGTGCGAATGCGTTTGCGCTTGCGCGTGCACACACACACACACCCCCACACCCACACCCCCACCCCCACACACCCACACACACCCACACCCACACCCACACCCACACACACACACACACACACACACACACACACACACACACACACACACACACACACACACACACACACACACACACACACACACACACACGCACACGCACACACACAGAGGGAAAGGTTTATGCAAAGTTCACGTCTGTAATGGGGGCAATTAGTGGATCTTGTTTTCACTGTGGCAGTCTAACATTGTCAATTTTCATATTCGTGAAGGAACACTGAAGTCAACCTTACACTGGTTTTACCTTGGTCAAACTGCAGAAGAGCGTCATTGATGTAAGAAGATAAATTACAACCCATTGTAAGCCCTTCCAAGAGGAAACCGATAGTTAAGAGAGGTTTTAAAAAGCAATGGAGCTCCCATTAAAGTATACGAATGGAAGAGGGTTTTACTTGGACATATTGCTTTTCAGGATTCCCCAAGATTCTAATAAGCAATTACTCAGCGACCTGCAACACGTGCAAACAGAAAACCACTATTAACATTGAGGGCTTAATCATTATCACTTACAAGGTGTCCTAATGTAGCAGACATTACCCTAATTATCATCTTCGGTACTTGTCCACAGTGAACAAAATTTGTGTTTTCATGACTAGATCCGAGTGATGTAATGGACTACGAAATAGACAAGGCTGCCATGATGATAGGGGATGAGGAGATTGCTTCCAACATCCAGATAGCTTCTCGATGAAGATAACCTCATGGAATGCTCGAGGGTCTGGCAGTAAGCCAAAGTGGCAAATTCTTTGGGTTTCAAAGAGAATTGTTGTGGTGTTGTGTCAAGTATTTAAGAGCATAAAATGGATTCCCCAATCAGATAGTTTCTGCAAGGGATTTTTAGCTTGATTATATAGGCTTAGGCTGTTTATTTTTCCTTCATGCTTATCAAGAACAATTTTAACTTAGTGATGCCAATAGACAGGCCATAGCCACCAAGTGTTTGATAAACAAAAATAGCAGTTTCTTTGTGTTCGGGCTGCCAAAGGGCAGACTGATCCCTCATGTACTTAGAAGCATCAATTGCGTCATAAGAAATTAGATTGTTTCTACTAGGGTTTAGCTATCCTATCAAGGATTTTATGATTATAACATCATGGTTTTCTTTCATATTGTCAAGCAGAACCCTAATCCCATGATGTTAATGGGCCAAGGTTAACTTGAATGATTAAAAAAAAAAAAAGAAAAACTTCCCATCATTGAATAATTCTTGGACCTTAGTAATGAAAAAGACGATAGGAATGTAGTGATCACAGTGGATGTTGAGAATTTTCTTAAGGCCTAGATAGTTTCCCCACAAAGATAATGGCATAGATTGCAAGGGCTTTGGAAGCAAACAAATGTGGCAAATTCTTCCAATTGGGTTGCCAAAGAGAAGATTCATGTGTTTAGGAGCATAAACTGCATCTTACGATATATAGTTTCCACAAGCGATTTAAGGTTTGCCTATATAGGACCCCATGTTTTAGATAATTTAGTGTTGCATTGTAATACCAAGAAAAATCTTAATGTTATGCTGTTGAGCATCTGCCAATTCTTCAATGTTAATTGGCCCAAACAATTGTGAAAGAAGATAATCTTTTGATTTATGCAGCCTAGAGACTTCATCTTTAGATGCTAGGCAATTATAGCATGATGGAATTATGGGATTGACTCTATTGTTGGGATGAAAAAAAGTGTATGGATAAAATAAAAAAATGGCTTTGCTATGTAAATACATTTATTTTTTGTGATCTTTGATGATCTATGTTATTCAACTCTTAGTTATACTTATTGCTAACATCACAAATACTAGCTAGAATTAGACAATTAGATGACCATTACCTTAGCTTTCTAGCCCACTATAATGTAGAATGCATTCTTCTTTTGGTGTGTCGATGTATTGATTGTCGAAAAAGTATGGAAGTGCTTGATGTTGGGGTCTCTAGTCAAAATGGGCCTCGAGTAGTATCATGTTTGGAACGTCGGTTGTAAAGTTATGGTATTGAGTGCGTGTTGTAATATGAATAACCTCCAATCGATAGATATTTGGTAGACATAAATGCTGCAACGTAGTAAAGATACTCTATGTACTATGCCATATTAAGAGTATATATGAGCTAGATAACTAGTGGTTGATGTTGAGGGATATATTTTTGATACCTCCTCTAACAATAATCTTATTCTACACATGTAATATGGTATTTATTTTATTTCTCTATGATATGGATATCTATAAAATAAATATAGAAGATAGAAGTCAAGTGGGCCCACTGTGGAAGAGATAACTAGCTCTCCTTGCAATGAAAGAGAAAAGGTCAATATGAAAGAGAAATATAAAAGAGAGATGGAAAGTCTAGAATATTCAAGTATTTTAATCTTGTCCTACTCTTTTTAGAATGAAACAAAAGTCTTTTCAAAGATCCCATAGCCCCACCATATCTTTTTGAATTTTCAACAATGAAGATCTTTTGTTTATGGATATTTCTTACATTTATGGGTCCCAAACTTAAAAGTATTATGACCCAAAGTCAAATTTCCATGGAGAGGACCCACTACACGCATTTTGAGAACAAAATATCATATTTTTGTAATAAAGAACCAAAATATCCAAGAAATATGTAAAAATAGGCCAAAGGTCACATCCGTCTGAGTCTAAAATCTTTTGGATCTTTATAAACAACTACTATTTTACTACAAATGTAAAATATCTAGAAGATTCATCTCAAAATATCATCCCAAATATCTTCCCAAAAGGCCTATAAAAGGACCCCTTAGATGCTCTCCAAAAGCAGAAAGAATTGTATGCAGGTACACGCTGCAGGTGTAGTGAGTGCTCCAAAGCTAAGAGGAGTCTACCCTATGTCACGATTTTGAGAGAGCTATGCAAGCTCCTAATTTTTAAGTCTCCATGTCTTTGTAACATTTCTATTTCAATCAAGTCCATTTCTTCAATTCCTCCTATCTTCATTACCTTCAATCTTTGCATATTCTATCCACTACACCCTCTCTTCTTCTCTCATTGCATAATTCATCCATCTTTCTCTCTTTTTCTCATCATTCTAAATCCACTAAGGATTGTGGAACTACTTGGCTTGTCTTGTCAATGAGAATCTCTTCTTATGCGTTTACTGTTTTATGTGTTGGTGTTAAGAGGGTAACTAGGATAACCTGTGCCTTAAAAGTACCTGTGTAGTATTTATGTGTTGGTGCTAAGACGGTGATGCAGATCAGCCCTGCCTTAAGAGTACCTTTGTGTTGATTGTGTTTAAATGTACTAAGAGGGTGGTGTGGATCACCTCCACCCTGAGAGTGCCATTATATCTATGTGGCAAGGCAACATGGAACACCTCTGCCTTGGCAGTCCTGTTTGTGTTTTTAGGTGAATTGTTGATATATTTAGGTAGTGATGTGTGTGAACACTCTAGGACTACCGGGGCACTTTTTTCCCTCTTTAGGAGGTTTTTTTCCCCCGGCTTATATATACGCCTATTGCCCTAATGGGCTACTTAACTTTGTACATTCTCTAGTAATACATTCAGTCTTGTGTGTTGTGCTCCAAGCTTCTTCTTCTTCCTTGTGCTGTTCGCGTGCTTCCGTAGACGTCTAACTCCAACAATTGGTATTAGAGCAGGTTGTTGCTTCTTCTAGGGCGCCGTCGACACTCCTCCGTTTGCAGTCTCAGATTCGCATGAAATTTGGTGAGCATACTCAGGGTGTTTCCGAGATCAAAACGGATTCGCTCTATGGTGCCGAAATCGCGATCTGAGCTTGTTTCGGCCTTCGAACGCACTATCGCAGTGCTTGTGTAGGCTATTTCGTCCTTTTGTGCCAAAGGTATATACCAGTTTCTGTTCGCCAGTTTAAGCGTCTCGAAGTCTGCTACAGGTAGACTAGCAGAACTCGTCCAGGCAGTTCCGTTCAACTTTTTGAGATACAGTCAATTTTCTGCATCAAGGTATTTTAGTCACCGGCCATGGCTGAAAGCAGTGATGTATTCCGTATGTTGGCTGTTGAGGATAAGTTGGATGGTACCAACTACCCATTATGGGCTTATATGATGCGACATATATTGGTTGCAAAAGGACTGTGGAACATTGTGCAGGGTGTTGAAAGACGTCCTGTTACACCTGCGACTACATGTACTACAAATACAGGTGCTGGAGGTGCTGGAGCTGATGAAGATGGTGTCGAAGATGATATTGTGCAGATTCCTGTTTGTGCTGCTGTTTCTATTGCACCTACTGCAGAGCAGATTCGTTGGGATGGCAGAGATGCCCAGACACATGCATTGATAGCTTTGTCTGTCAAACGTGCCATTATTCCTTACATACGCTCTTGCAGAACAACAAAGGATGCTTGGGATACACTTACCACTTTGTACCAGGCTAGGAATGAGGCTCGTGTTGCTTACCTCCGAAAACAGTTGGAGAGTGAGCACATGAATGAAGGTGATTCTATGGACAGTTTTCTTACAAAGATCAAAGACCTGAAGGAACAATTGATTTCTGCTGATGAGGTTATACCAGATAGCTCACTTGTGTAGACCGTTCTGAATGGTCTTCCTGATTCATATCAGAGTTTTGCCTCTACTCTTCGGTTGATGATGAAAGGCAATCCGAATGCCTTGTCATTTGAGGAATTAGTCTCTGTTCTATTGCAGGAAGATCAGTCTAGGCAGAACAGGTCCATTATGCGTGTTGCAGATCAAGCTTTCCTGGCTAGTCAGAAGGTCAAAGGAAAATGGAGCTCTTCTACTAGTAAGCAGAAATCTGCAAATGCTGCACAATCGAAGAACCAGGATAAAGATGAGAAGAAATCAGAAAAGCAGAAATTGTTCTGCAAGTACTGTAAAGGAAATGATCATATTATAAAGAACTGTCCAAAACTCGCTGCTAAAGAGGCAAAGAAGAAAGAGGCTGGAATGGTTGTTGCAGAGGCCTCTACACCAAAAACAGAGTCTGCAAATCTTGTGCAGGAAGAAGAATGGGCATTTACTACTGTCTGCAGTTTTGACCCATCTTCTCATGATCAGTGCATGTCTGTAGTAGACTCAGATGTTTGGTACTTTGATAGTGGGGCGACCAAACATATTACCTCGCAGTGCAGTTTCTTCTCTTCACTCGAGCCTGCCCCTACAGGGAATACTGTCACATGCGCCAATAACTCCTCTTATCCTGTTATGGGAGTTGGTAAGATCATTCTGACTACTGCTGATGGTAGTTCTTTCACTTTGTCAGATGCTTTATTTGTGCCAGGGATAAAAAAGAATCTGTTATCAGTTTCTGCATTAGCCAAGATTGGCTTGGTTGTGAAATTCGTTGATGATAGGTGTACAGTCCATGATCTCTCAAATGGCGATGTGATTATTGCTTCTAGCATTTTATGTCGTGCGCTGTATAAGCTCATAGACTATGAAAGATCTGTGAATGATTCGGCATGTGCAGTTCATGATTCTCAGGCTATGTCAGATGCAAAGCTTTGGCATGCACGCTTTGGTCATCTGAATTTTGCTAGTTTGTTACGCCTGTAGAAATCTGAAATGGTGTCCTCTTTGCCCAAACTTGAGGCACCTGGAAAACATGTTTGTGAAGGCTGTATTTTGGGCAAAATGCAGCGTTCTTCCTTTCCAAAAGATGGTTTAGTTCGGGCTACGCAGAAATTGCAGCTTGTACATAGTGATGTCTGTGGTCCTATGCAGACACCCTCTTTTGGAAATTACCTTTACTTCGTGATTTTCATTGATGATCTTTCCAGACATGCATGGGTATATCCACTCAAAGCAAAGTCCGAAGTGTTCATGTGCTTCAAACAGTTTTTGGTTTTGGCTGAAAATCTATTAGCATGTAAAATGGGCACCCTCCGTTCTGATCGAGGGGGGGAATATATGTCTTCAGATTTTAATGCATTTCTGGCTGAACGTGGGATAAAACACCAGTGTACAGTGTCGTATACACCTCAACAGAATGGAGTTGCTGAACGAAAGAACAAGTCACTCATGGAGATGGCGAGGTGCATGGTAAAAAGTCAAGCTTTACCACATAGTTTCTGGCTTGAGGCTGTCATGTGTGCAGCATATGTACTGAACAGGTGTCCCACTAAAGCATTGCAGTCTATCACTCCATATGAGGCTTGGCATGACCGCAAGCCATCTGTTGCTCATCTGCATGTTTTTGGTTGTTTGGCATATGCATTAGTGCCTGAACAACATCGCAGAAAATTGGATGATAAGGCAGTAAAATGTATTTTTGTTGGGTATAGTTCTGAAAGTAAAGGCTATCGTCTGTATCATCCACAGACTAAACGCATTCTGGTTAGCCGTGATGTTGTCTTTGTGGAAGATGCTATTCAGCCATTGCTTTCATGTACTAAGGAGACATCTGTTAGCTCCAAAGACATGTATGATACTTTGATGCCTCTTTTTACAGGTGGACAGGCTAGTGCTAGTCCTAATGAGGCAACTTCTCAGCCTTTGCAGGTTTCATATGATGATGTAGATCATTCCATTTCTGATGCAGATTTACATGATGCACTTGTTGATGAGAGAGCTGATATTGAGCAGGCAAAAACTATGCCAAAATGGCTGGTGCAGACTTTGCGTGACAGCAAATTAGATGCACCTTTGTCATATCGTACTCGTTCAGGCTCTCATAGTGCCTCCTTTGCATCAGATTGCTATGCTATGGCTGCATCTAGTCTCTGTGATGAGAATGAGCCTGTTTCTTTTGATGAAGCACAAAATTCAGAAAATTGGATGGCTGCTATGCAATCTGAATATGATGCTATAATGAAGAATGGTACATGGTCTTTATGTGACTTGCCTCTTGGCAAGAAGGCCATTGGCACTAAGTGGGTATACAAGCTGAAGCGTAAACCTGATGGTACAGTTGACAGGTATAAGGCTAGGCTTGTTGCAAAGGGTTATGCACAGGAAAGAGGCATTGATTTTGATGAGACCTTTGCACCTACATGCCATATGACTACTGTTCGGAGCATTTGTGCACTTGCAGCCCATCATGGTTGGAATGTGCATCAGTTGGACATTAAAACAGCATTTCTGAATGGTGACTTGCATGAAAAAGTGTATGTTTTTCAGCCCCGTGGCTTTGTGCAGAAAGGGCATGTAAACCAGGTTTGTAGGTTAAAGAAGGCATTATATGGTTTAAAGCAAGCACCATGTGCTTGGTATGAGAAGATACATGCCTATCTGATTGCACATGGTTTTGAGAACAATCCAACTGAAAGCACCTTATATGTTAAACGTGCTAATGATGTGCTTCTGATCATTGTTGTCTATGTTGATGACATGCTGCTCACTGGTCCTATTGAGACACATATTGCTGATTTTAAGGCTGATTTGCATGCCTCATTTGAGATGTCTGATTTGGGGCATTTGCATCACTATTTGGGCATTCAGTTTATGCACGTTGATGGTGGAATGGCTTTGTGTCAAATGAAATATATTGACACATTATTGCAGCGTTTTGGCCTTGAAGACTGTAAGCCTATTGCCACTCCTATGGAGACAGGTTTACGATTGAGTCTTCATGATGCTGGAGATGCATTTGATGCTATTCTCTATCGGCAGGCTGTTGGATGCTTGATTTACTTATGCATTACTCGGCCAAATATTCAGTTTGCTATCTCACAGATGAGCAAGTTTATGCATTGCCTAGGAGTCACACATTGGAAAGCGGTTAAGCGCATCTTTCGCTACTTGAGTGGTACTCGGCTACTTGGGTTGTTTTATCCCAAGGGGGGAACACTACCACCAGATTTGCATGCTTTTTCTGACTCAGATTGGGCTGGTTGCTATGACACTCGTGTGTCCACCAGTGGTTTTTGCTTCATGCTTGGTAGCTCATGTATATCTTGGTTGAGCAAGAAGCAGCCTACTGTGGCCACTTCCAGTTGTGAAGCTGAGTATAGGGCATCTTTCACAGCGACTGTTGAGTGTGTGTGGCTTAGACGCCTTGTGGCTGATTTGGGTGTTGGCCAGTCTTCTGCCACCACCATCTTCACTGACAGTCAGAGCGCATTGGCAGTTGCGAGGAACCCTGTGTTCCATGCTCGCACTAAGCACATTGAGGTGCATTATCACTATGTTAGGGAGAGGTTCTGTGCTGGGGAGATCAGCTTGGCATATGTGCCCACGCAGGAGAACATTGCAGACCTTTTCACGAAGGCTCTAGCTAGGGAGAAGTTTGAAGCTTTTTGCAAAGCTTTGGGCTTAGTACCTTTTGTGGAGTGATTTCCACATAGCTTGGCACTTCCTTATACATGAGTGCCAGCTCCTTGTTCACCGCATCACTCCCAGGGGGGATTTTTTGATATATTTAGGTAGTGATGTGTGTGAACACTCTAGGACTACCGGGGCACTTTTTTCCCTCTTTAGGAGGTTTTTTTCCCCCGGCTTATATATACGCCTATTGCCCTAATGGGCTACTTATCTTTGTACATTCTCTAGTAATACATTCAGTCTTGTGTGTTGTGCTCCAAGCTTCTTCTTCTTCCTTGTGCTGTTCGCGTGCTTCCGCAGACGTCTAACTCCAACATGAATGACACTACAACATATGAGGGATATACCGTCGCAAATACACGGGGGTAATTTAGCCCTGCATTGGTATAAGAAGCGATATAAACATTGATACAATAATGCTAGTATAAGCATCGGTATGGGCACTGATATACGCATCAGTATCTGCCCAATATCGCAAGCATCGGTATGGGTGCTGATACATTTTTGTCGGTATTTACCTGCAAACCGATGGTGTATACGTTGGTATGAGAATCACCAGTATAAGCATCGGTATATCCCTAGGCAAATGCATCGATATAAGGATTGGTATGTCCGTAGGCGTACTGACACTCATATTGGCGCCTATATCGACGATCAATTTTGCAAATTTTTTTTTGGTTAGAGTGTGTTGTCTCTTGTTGTAGCAACATGACAATGTGGTTGTGTAACATATGATAATACACTCTGCTAAAACAAAATCAAGTACATGTGATACATACCCTAGTGGTTTTCGATTTAGGGTTTAGATGATCGATAACCAAATCATGATTTGATAAAGCAAAACACATTCTCGAACATAAAAGAGATATGTAGGAGCAAAATGAACCATGAACCATTTACAAAAGAGATATTCCATAAATGAATCATGTACAAAACAGATATATATTTTGTAAATGAACTATGTATAAAAGTTTGGCAAACCACTACCATATATGAGCCAAATACAAAATGTGGTAAACCATTACTATATATGAACCAAATACAAAATTGTGGTGCACCACTGCCATATATGAGAAAAATACAAAATTGTGGCACACCACTTCCATACACATGCCCAAAGGGATCAAAACATCTATATCTACAGTCCTCCAATAAAGCACATTTGTGAAATGAGACAAATTGACAGGATATTTATAAACAACAACTAAAAAACACTAAACCAAGTTCAGAAGCTCACCTCATCGTAGATGCTCCCATGAAATGACCGTAGTGTTTCCCCCAAGTCCTTCAACAATGCAATCAATCCATGAAGATATCCATAAGCCTCCTCTGCTCGTGTCTGAAGATGACCCACTGCCAACTCCTACAAGAAATATGCAAAACGTGAGATCAACAAACATGATGTGCTTAACACAAGAAAATTCAATCATCAAAATGATACTTACAAACTCATGATGCATAGTATCGTACCTATCGCTACCCAAATATGATGCTCAAACCATATCTAGACATGTGGCTGCTACGCGTCTCGCTCTTGACGATATTGGTTAGGAGTCTGTTGCTACCTATCATGAATCATCTCCTAATCCTCATGGTAGGCTTTGGCAAGCCGACATCACCTCATGTGATGTGTGCTGAATCCACTCTGAGCTCACAACAAGATGCCTAGGTGCTAGTTGGTACTTGTGATAGATCATCTCTGTGATGTAATTTTTGCGATCCTTATTGTGTTCACTCCATTTGACCATGATATAGTGTTCAAACAGTACGGAGCACAACTATCATATGCGCTGATGCATGAACTTTCTGGCTAAATCCATCATTGCATCTCCATCACTTATATGATATACCTTGGAGTCATCATGGTCATGAGCACCCCAAGGTGTACGTGGTGTACTATGTGGCATATCTGCATCTGAGGTACTCACTCTAGGAGTAGAAGTGGGTTTGACATAACATCCGTCACAGTACCTCCATAACATCCAACTCCTCTAGAGCCACCCATAGATCCACCTCTAGAACTTGGTCCTCTAGAACATGACCTATACTGACAAGATGAACAAGACAGGCCAATACCTGTATCGTGTTGTGGTGTCGAACGCATACGTCGACTGATGGAGCTACTAGGGAATGGCTGAGAAGATGGTCATAGTGGAGCCATAAAGCCAAGAGTGCCTTTGGCGGGAGTAGTTCCGCCAAAGGGAGTACCGATGGTGGAAGTAGTCCCATCAAAGGAAGTGCTACCAGTGGGAGTGAGGCCAAGGGAGTGCTATTGCGAGCGATCCAGTATTGTAATGCGGCAACCATTGTAGATGAAATTCTTGTTCTGTTGTGCTCAAAGTGGGTTTTTTTTTCTGAGTGCAGTATGCACTATGTGCTGCTTTGCACACTTAGTAGTTTGGTAGAAAATTAGATAGGTCAACAGTTCACAAGGTAAATAAGTCACATAAGTTGTGACAAGAATAGACTACAAGCTCACAGAAGCACATCTCTATTAATGGAAGCACGTAAGTGTACAAGAAGGATCATTAAAGTGAACAAATTATCACTACACTCACTTCTTTGTGACTAACTCACAACTACAATCAAACTGGCTCTAAAATGCTAGAGGCTCTCACAATACTGGAAGTATACCAGCCTCTTCAAGCACTCAGTCTAGTTGACTTACTCTTACTTGTCTTCGATGATAAGACCAGAGCCTCTTGTCCACTGAGTTGCTCCACATAGGTTAGATGTCCTTCTCCAGTACCTTCACTTGTCTCTTGACTGGTACTTGTGAAACTTTTGATAAGCCTCATAACTCCTATGTCCCTATGTTTGGAGCTATAGCTTCAATGCCATATAAAAGTTGAAAAGGAGTATGCCCAACTGTAGCTTTGTAGGTCGTTTTGTAAGCCCAAAGTACTCCTAAGTATGCGACTCCCCATGTAGTAGGTTGTTGGTGGAATATTTTTTTCAGTAGGGAAGTCAACTCTTTGTTTTTGTGCTTTCTGCTTGACCATTAGCTCTAGGGTAGTATGCACACGACTTCTTGTGGGAAATTTTGTACTTCATAAAAATAGTAGTTAAAGTTTTATTGACAAAGTGTATACCCTGATTTGTAGTGATTTCAATCGGACATCCATACCTACAGAAGATGTGTTCATATATAAAGACAACCACTATATCTGAAGTGCAGTCAATCGAGGCAAGTACTTTTGCCCATTTAGTAGCATAATCCATTGCTACTAGTAGATATTTAGCTTTTGATGGGTGGGCCATTGGATATATGGGACCCACAAAATCTAGCCCCCATCGCTCAAATGGTTGCCATGCTGTAGCAATTATCAAAGGCCTATTATTGAGTTTTGACAGTTTAGGACCGCATATTTGACAAGTATCACATGATTTGGCCATGTTGCAAGCATCTCTGAAAATATAGGGCTACCGTATCCCACTTTATAATACTCTTTGAGGTGTGATGTGTCCTGGGTAATGACATGAGGCTGGTCCACAATGAGCATATTCTAGAATGATAATGACTTGTTCAGGGTATACACACCTTCTAATTATTCCATCTAATCATATTTTGAAGAGGTTTCGTCCACTCATGGTGAAACTTCTAGTTTTGATTAGAAGTTTCCTTTTATTTAGTGGTGTCATATGTGAGGTGTCAGAGTTCCATCCTTCTAACGAGCTCATAGTATTTTCCACCCAACCACCGAGCGAAACAGGCCCCTCTCCCTTTCTCGCACTCATGACTCTGTGAGTCTCTCAATGCATGTGAATAATACATTACATGATGCCATGTGGAACTTCTTGCCACATCAACATAAGAGAGGGTTCCCACCAACGTAATATGACAATTCCTTCCCCTTAAGAGCATTTTTGTCCTCGAATATATAGATGAAATGTCCGTAGTGGTAGAAGAAAGTGCTCGGACTCCCCTGAACCCCATGCAATCTTATGTACATGGTCATCTCTGTGTGTTGTTTCCCCGTATCCTTCCCCTTAAGAAGTCTCATATGAGATCATCTCAAAGGTGGAAAACCATCCGAGTGGTGCCTACAATCTCCCATATACACTCAACTTCCAAGCTATCACTCCCATGACATATAACATCCTCAGAATGACCTAAGTCCATATGATGTTTTCTCTAGGGAGTAATAGTAAGAAAAGCAAGTGTAAGGTGCCAAGCTTATAGGCTTGACCATATCATAATGGAGATAGTAAACCATAGAATCCTCTATGATATAGAACAAAGTCCCGTAACAAGTGACTCCAAACCCATCTAAGACTAAATGATAGATTGCCCTCATAACACTCTAGGTCTTCCTAACCTTGAGTGTAATCACAAGTAATAGTTTAATCTAAACTACCTTGTGAGCTGTGCACATCCATCATGTAGCTCATACATAGGAATTTCTTGGTAGTAAAATGCAATCTCTACATTTCACCAACCAAGAAGTTTGTGGTTTATATCCATTACCTTTGGACTAAATTCTATTGGAAGATCATCTATTGGCACTAGTGCAAACTCTAAAATATTCTCTTCCCTGTACTTTGCCATATGAATGCAAAAAGAATTCCCTTTGAGATTCAGAAAATCCGTAATGAACCATCCTCCTAATTGATGTTTACACATCATGCTCATGATTTAACACCAACTAAGAGTTTGGTACCCCATTAGGTTAGATATATCCCTATCTTCTAAAAACCCTAAAGAGAAGAATCATACTCAACTCCCAGTCTCACTCATGTCAATTACTAGATCATCTCATCTAGTGAAGGACCATCATTAGAAATAAACATAACTACTTCTCTTTAGAGTCTCCATGTGTGACTCAATCTAACCATCATGATTATCTGATCTCCCTCTTGTCTTTGATAGAAGAGTGCCCCTTCTATCTAAAGAGCCAAAATGAGAATGTGAAACTCTCTCTGTCTCTCTCTATAATCTCTTCTAAGGAAAAGAGCTATGGTAGTGGAATCTATTTCACTTTCCCTTTCCCTTTGAAAGAGATTCTATTGAATCCATTTTATCTACTCATCCATAGCTGAGAACATGCACATAAGTTCTCCACACTTTTCCTTCCAAAATAATGGAGAATCAAAATCCCATGTGAAGGAAAACATTGAAAAGTAGAATAAATGAATTCCTTCTAGAATGTAGACTAAGAGATGGTTTCTAAACACCTCTTCTCTTTGAAGGGAAAACATAATCTGTTCTTATCATAGGAAGAAATCATGTTTTCCTTTCCTTTTTTCTCTCTCAAAGAACAGGAGCTAATTTTTATCTCTTCCTGCCCATGAGAAATAGCTCTAGTCCTGCAAGCTTGGTATATTTCTTCCACTATCTGGGATCTCGGTCTGGATTCTGACAGATCTATAACAGAAATATTCTACTGATGCGAGCAGGAATCATGCATAACCTCTACCCTTTCCTCAGGTGGCCTTACATAATCTTCTTTCTTTTGTTACAACTTCTTTTACTTTTTTTGATCTGCGACCAAAGCAAACTCGTACTCCAGAAACGTCATACATGCTCAGATGGCTGGAAGCGGGCTAGATTGGCAAGGCCTTCTCAAAATTTAATGGAGTATTTCTCATTCTGAAGGAACCTCCTCTGCGTGAAAGATCGGCGACAAAGATTGGAAATGGTTATGGAAGCCATGCAAGAATAGACATTGAATGTTGTTAGACAGATGAAAGAAATTTCCACCGTCATGAATATGCCATCAGACATCCTTCGAGCCCAAGGCATTACTGATAAGGACTTGGAAAAGCACGAATTTTGGAACGCGCAGCTGGCGCTGCAGGCTCTGATACCAATGTCAGAGTGCCATCCTTCTGACGAGCTCATAGTATTTTCCGCCCAACCGTCGAGCGAAACAGGCCCCTCTCCCTTTCTCGCGCTCACGACTCTTTGTGAGTCTCTCAATGCATGTGAATAATACATTACATGATGCCATGTGGAACTTCTTGCCACATCAACATAAGAGAGGGTTCCCACCAACATAATATGACATGAGGGACACACACCAGTAGGCAAGAACTGAACCATTTCATTATACCAAGAGGGATACGTGCTCACCTGAAAGAGATGATGGTTTGGGAGATCATCATCCACCCGTTTTTCTTCCTTGTTTACTTCTATACGAGACAGATGATCTACCATCACATGGTGTCTACTTCAAAGTCAAATTCCTGGAAAAGTAATAACCACCTCCAAATGCGGCCTACAAGATTAGGCTTATTGAGCAAGTACTTAATAGCTTGATGATCTATGATTACCACAAAATGAACACTCAAAAGGTCATGCCTAAACTTCTTTAAAGCAAAAACTATAGCCAACGCTTCCCTTTCTGTAGACTAAGTGCTGTAATTGCATTCAGCCTTATTGAGAATCCTACTTGCATAGTGAATTGGTCTATCCAATTTATGCTTTGTGCTTGGTTGTGCAAGTATTGCACCTATAGCAGTGGAACTTGCATCCACATGCACATGAAAGGGCAAATCCCAATCAGGAACCATAGGAATTGGTGCACTTACTAGTTTTCTTTTGAGAAGTTTGAATGCTAATTCCTCTTCCTCAGTCCATGTAAATTGGACTAATTTTCTTGTTAGCCTCGAGAGAGGCCTTGCTATATCTGCATACATCTTGATGAACTTTCAGTGATATCCAGTGTGTCCTAAGAAATTTTGCACCTATTTTGAGTTGATAGGTCGGGGCATTATTATGATGGCTAGTACTTTATCGGGATCAAGTGCCATACCTTTGGAGAAGACTACATTTCCAAGAAGTGTTCCTTCAATGACTGAAAAATGACATTTGTTTGGATTCAACTTCAGCTTTGAACCTCTGCATAGTTCGAAAACCTCTTTCAACTGAGAAATGTGTTCTATAAAATTATCCATAGAAGAGGAACACTCTAAATCGGAGAAAGTAGAAAAGTCATCCATAAAAATTCTTAGGAATCTTAGGAGTAATGGTCTAAGAATAGTGTAAACCACCCCAGATAAGGATGCAAGGGCATTCCTTGATCCAAAAGCCCATTTTGGTATACACATATGTACCCCATGGTGTGACAAAGGCTATCTTTGATTGATCGGCACGATGAATGGCTACTTGATTGTACCCACTAAATCCGTCCATAAATCTATAAAGAGAGTGTCCAACAACATCTTCTACCACTTGTTCTAAAAAAGGAGTCGGGAAGCCATCTGGGATTGTTACCTTGTTGAGAGCCTTGAAATCAACACAAGTTCGAATCTTATTGGAACGTTTTTTGGGTGCTATGACCATAGATGATAGCCACTCCGAGTGCTCTACTGGTATAATCATTTTTTCTTCTTAAATCTTCTTGATGTCCTTCTTCACAACCTCTACGTATTTTGGATTTAATCGATAAATTCTTCCTCTGATGGGTTTCACATTCTCAGCCAGAGATATTGTATGTTCATCCAAGTGTGGAGCTATTCCCTCCAGATCTTCGTAAGTCCATGCAAAAACATCTTTATAATTTTTCGTGAAGGAGATTACCTGAGAGAGTAAGGCAGAGTACTCCCATAGCCATGATGTTAGGAGAATTGGTTGTGACTTTCTTCAGTTCCCAAGTTGACCTACTTTACTAGGCTGGGAGCTAAAATAGATTCTCTAGAGTTTGAGGAGAAGACATCACCAGGATAGCATGGAGACTCATCCAAGAAGATATTGGATTTCTTCTCTTGTATCCATCCTTTTGCTAATTCTTGCTTTTCTTGCTCCCATGCAAGTTCCTCCTTGCCTTGTATTCTTAGCATCTCAGGTCCAAATGAGTCTTCCTGGTCCAAAGATTCCTCCTTATAATACCTGCACATTTTATCTCTTCCTCTCCTATAATCAAGGATTTGCTCTCCTAATCCTATACTTCCTATTCAGCTTCATCTGTGGTGATATTTACTCCAAGGAAATGAGTCTACTGTGTCTATCCAGTGCATCAAGTCCTCATCATCTTCCATATCAAATTCTTCATCTTTATTGATTGAAAAGGAATGAGCATTACCTTCACCTTCACCTTTATGCTTCTCCTGCTTTTGACCATCCAGGTGAGGTATTGGCAAACTTGCCTCGTAGTGACGAGTAAGGTGTCGTTCCTCCAATCATGAATTGCTTGATGGTGTCTCAACCAAGGTTTCTCAATAAGGAGCGGATAACCTCCATCTATTCGAGAGATGTCGACCACCATGAAGCTTAGGAAAAACTCATTATTTTGAATGACAATAGGTACATGCTCCACTATCCCCAAGGCCTGGACTCTACTTTGATCTACAAGAGTCAATGTGAAGGAAGCTCTCCTTGTCATTTCTAATCCCAATGAGATCATGGTATAGTGTGGCATCAAATTAATGCCCGATCCTCTGTCAATGATTACTCCAATAAAAATCTTGCCTCTAATGGTCAAAGTGAATGTTGGACTTCTCGACTTAGTGGTAGGAGTCTTACCTGGCATGATCACATTCGTCTGTACATGCCCGCCACTACTTGTGATGTAAGGGGGAGGAGGACAGAATATCTCTATTATCCCTAAAACATCACTTCTGAATCTTTCATCTATCCTCAAAAGATCGTACAGAGATACCTGCTTGTATGTGCTCTTGAGGAGGTTCTCTGTTTCCATGATGGTGCACTTGGACTCAAGTTCTTCTGATGACTGTTGGAGTTAGGAAGCACATGAACAACACAAGGAAGAAGAAGAAGCTTGCAGCACAACAATTAATACTAAATGTATTACCACTAGAATGTACAAAGATAAGTAACCCGTTAGGGCTATAGGCGTATATACAATCCGAGGGAAGAAAACCTCTTAAAGAGGGAAAAAAGTGCCCCAAGGGTCTTGGTGTGTCATCATGAAGACTCAATCGTAAACTTGTCTCCATAGGAGTGGCAATAGGTTTACAGTCTTCAAGGCCAAGAGGCTGCAATAATTTGTCAATATATTTTGTTTGACACAAAGCCATTCCACCATCAATGTGCATAAACTGAATGCCCAAATGATGATGCAAATACCCCAAATTAGACATCTCAAATGAGGAATGCATATCAGCCTTGAAATCAGCAATATGCTTCTCATGAGGACCAATGAGCAACATGTCATCAACATACACCACAATGATAAGAAGCACATCATTAGCATGCTTAATATATAAGGTGCTTTTAGTTGGACTATTCTCAAAACCATGTGCAATCACATAGGCATGTATCTTTTCATACCAAGCACGTGGTGCTTGGTTTAAACCATATAATGCCTTCTTTAACTTGCACACCTGGTTTTCATGCCCTTTTTGCACAAAGCCATGGGTCTGAAAAACATACACTTCTTCATGCAAGTCACCATTCAGAAATGTTGTTTTAATGTCCAACTGACGCACATTCCAACCATCATGAGCTGTAAGTGCACAGATGCTACAAACAGTAGTCATTTGGCAAGTAGGAGCAAAGTTTTCATCAAAATCAATGCCTCTTTCATGTGCATAACCCTTTGCAACAAGCCTAGCCTTATACCTGTCAATTGTTCCATCAGGTTTACGCTTCAGCTTGTATACCGACTTAGTGCCAATGGCCTTCTTGCTAGGAGGCAAGTCACATAAAGACCACATACCATTTTTCATGATAGCATCATATTTAGATTGCACCAGGTACCATTCATGATAGCATCATGCCATCCAATGTTTAGAATTTTGTGCTTCATCAAATGAAAAAGGCTCAGTCTCATCACAGAGACTAGAGGCAGCCATAGCATAGCAATCTAATGCAAACAAGGCACTATCAGAGGCTGAACGAGTACGGTATGGCAAAGGTGCATCTAATTTGCTATCATGCAAAGTTTGCACTAGCCATTTTCACATAGTTTTGCCTCCTCAATATCAACTCTCTCACCAACAAGTGCATCATGCAAATTTGCATAAGAAATGGAATGATCTGCATCATCACATGAAACCTGCAATGGTTGAGAAGTTGCCTCATTAGGACCAACACTAGATTGTACACCTGTACAAAAAGGTAACAAAGTATCATACATGTCTTTGGAGCTAACATATGTCTTCTTTGTACACAAAAGTAAAGGCTGAATACCATCTTCCACAAAAACATCATGGCTAACCAAAATGTGTTTAGTCTGTGGATGATACAGATGATAGCCCTTGCTTTTAGAATTGTACCCAACAAAAATACATTTTACTACTTTATCATCCAATTTCCTGTGATGTTTTTCAGGCACTGGTGCATATGCAAGACAACCAAAAACATGCAGATGAACAATAGATGGCTTGCGACCATGCCAAGTCTCATATGGAGTGATAGATTGCAGTGCTTTAGTGGGACACCTGTTAAGTACAAATGTTACACACATGACAACCTCAAGCCAGAAACTATGTGGTAAAGCCTGACTCTTGAACATACACCTCGCCATCTCCATGAGTGACCTATACTTTCGTTCAACAACTCCATTCTGTTGTTTTTCCCACATTCAACCAGAAATGCATTAAAGTCAGAAGACATATATTCCCCCCCTTGATCAAAAGGGAGGGTGCCCATTTTATATGCTCACAGATTTTCAACCAAAACCAAAAACTGTTTGAAGCACATGAACACTTCAGACTATTCTTTCAGTGGATATACCCATGCATGCCTGGAAAAATCATAAATGAAAGTCACAAAGTAAAGATAGTTTCGAAAAGAAGGTGTCTAGATCACATACACCACTATGTACAAGCTTCAATTTCTAAGTAGCCCGAACTGAACCATCTTTTGGGAAGGATGAATGCTGCATTTTGCCCAAAATACAACCTTCACAGACATGTTTTCTGGGTTTCTCAAGTTTGGGCAAAGAGGACACCATTTCAGATTTCTGCAGGCATAGCAAACTAATAAAATTCAGATGACCAAAGCATGCATGCCAAAGCTTTGCATCTGAGATAGCCTAAAAATCATGTACTGCTCATGCTGAATCATTCATAGATTTTTCATAATCTATGAGCTTATATAGCCTACAAGATAAAATGCCAGCAGCAATAATCACATCGCCATTTGACAGATCATGAATTGTACATCTATCATCAACAAATTTCACAACCAAACCAATCTTGGCTAAGGACAAAACTGATAATAGATTCTTCTTAATCCCTAGCACAATTAAAGCATCTGACAATGTAAAAGAACTACCATCAGTAGGAGTCAGAATGATCTTACCAGCTCACATAATAGGATAAGAGGAGTTATTGGTGCATATAACAGTATTCCTTGTAGAGGCAAGCTCGAGTGAAGAGAAGAAACTACGTTGCGAGGTAATATGTTTGGTCACCCCACTATCAGAGTACCAAACATTTGAGTCTACTATAGACATGCACTGCTCATGAGAAGATGGGTCAAAACTGCAAACAATAGTAAACACCCATTCTTCATCCTGCACGATTAGCAGACTCTATTTTTGGTGTAGAGGCCTCTACAACAACCATTCCAACCTCTTTCTTCTTTGCCTCTTTAGCAGTTAGTTTTTGAGAGCTCTTAATGACATGATCATTTTATAGTATTTGCAAAACAATTTCTGCTTTCCTTTTGACTAGCCAGGAAAGCTTGATCTGCAACACGCATAATAGACCTGTTCTGCCTGGACTAATCTTCCTATAATAGAACAAAAACTAACTCTTCAAATGTTAAGGCATTTGGATTGCCTTTCATCATCAAACGAAGAGTAGAAGCGAAACTCTGATATGAGTCGGGAAGACCATTCAAAACAATCTGCATAAGTGAACTCTCAAGAAGGACTTCATCAGCAAAAATCAATTGTTCCTTCAAATCCTTGATCTTTGTCAAAAAATTGTCCATAGAATCACATTCATTCATGTGCTCACTCTCCAACTGTTTTCAAAGGTAAGCAATGTGAGCCTCATTCCTAGCCTAGTACAATGTGGTAAGTGTATCCCAAGCATCCTTAGCTGTTTTGCAAGAGAAAATGTGAGTGATAATGGCATGTTTGACATACAAGGTTATCAATGCATGTGCCTGAGCATCTCTGCCATCCAAACAATTTTTCTCTATAGTAGGTGCAGCAGAAACCGCAACACGAATAGGAATCTGAAGAATATCAACATCTTCAACGCCATCTGCATCAGCTTCAATACATGTATTTGTAGGTGTAATAGGACATTTTTCAACACCCTGCACAATGTTCCACAGTCCTTTTGCAACCAATACATTGTTGATATATTTAGGTAGTGATGTGTGTGAATACTCTAGGACCGCTGGGGCACTTTTTTCTCTCTTTAGGAGGTTTTTTTCCCCGGCTTGCACATATGGCTATTGCCGTAATGGGCTACTTATCTTTGTACATTGTAGTGGTAATACATTCAGCATTGTGTGTTGTGCTCCAAGCTTCTTCTTCTTCCTTGTGCTGTTTTTGTGCTTTCGTAGACATTTAACTCCAAAAATTGGTATGAGAGCATGTCACCGCTTCATCTAGGGCGTTGTCTAAACCTCTCTGGTTGCAGTCTTAGAATCGCCAAAATCGTGATTTGAGCTCGTTTTGGCCTCTGAATGCACTATCGCAGCTCTTGTGTAGGCTATTTTATCTTTTTATGCCAAAGGTATATACCAATTTTAGTTCACCAGTATAAGCGTCTCGAAGTCTGCTACATGTTTAATAGAATTTGTCTTGGTAGTTTTGTTCAAATTTTTGAGATACTATCAATTTTCTACATCAAGGTATTTTAGTCATTGGCCATGGCTGAAAGCAGTGATGTATTCTGTATGTTGGCTGTTGAGGATAAGTTGGATGGTATCAACTACCGATTATGGGCTTATATGATGCATCATGTATTGGTCACAAAAGACTATAGAATATTGTGTAGGGTGTTGAAAGAAGTCCTGTTACACCTGCGAATACAGGTACTGCAAATACAGGTGCTGCAAATACAGGTGCTGGAGTTGATGGAGATGGTGTCGAAGATGATGATATTCTGCAGATTCCTGTTCATGTTGCTATTTCTATTGCACCTACTACAGAGCAAATTTTTTGGGATGGTAGAGATGCTCATGCACATGCATTGATAGCCTCGTCTATCAAACATGCCATTATTCCTCATATTCTCTCTTGCATAATAGCTAAGGATGCTTGGGATACACTTACCACATTGTATCAAGCGAGGAGAGAGGCTCATGTTTCTTACCTCCAAAAACAATTGGAGAGTGAGCACATGAACCAAGGTGATTCTACGGACAATTTTCTCACAAGGATCAAGGATTTGAAAGAACAATTGATTTCTGCTGATGAAGTTATACCAGATAGCTCACTTGTGTAGACCATTCTGAATGGTCTTCTTGACTCATATCAGAGTTTTGCTTCTACTATTCGTTTGATGATGAAAGGCAATCCAAACGCCTTGTCATTTGAGGAGTTAGTATCTGTTCTATTCTAGGAAGAGGAGTCTAGGTAGAATAGGTCTATTATGTGTGTTGCAGATCAAGCTTTCCTAGCTAGTCAAAAGGGCAAAGGTAAATGGAGCTCTTCTACTAGTAAGCAGAAATATGCAAATGCTCCACATTCGAAGAAGGAAGACAAAGACTAGAAGAAATCAGAAAAGAAGAAATTTTTTTGCAAATACTGTAAAGCAACTAATCATGTCATCAAGAGCTGTCCAAAACTGGCTACTAAACAGGCAAAGAAGAAAGAGGCCGGAATGGTTGCTGCAGAGGCCTCTACACCGAAAATAGAGTGTGCTAATCTTATGCAAGAAGAAGAATGGGTGTTTACTACTGTTTGCAATTTTGACCCATCTTCTCATGAGCAATGCATTTCTGCAGTAGACTCCGATGTTTGGTACTTTGATAGTGGGGCGACCAAACATATTACCTCGCAGCACAGTTTCTTCTCTTCACTCGAGCTTGCCCCTATAGGGAATACTGTTACATGCGCCAACAACGCCTCCAATCCTGTTATGGGAGTTGGTAAGATCATTTTGACTATAGGTGATGGTAGTTCTTTCACTTTATTAGATGCTTTGTTTGTGCCAGGGATCAAGAAAAATCTATTATCAGTTTTTGCATTAGCCAAGATTGGCTTGGTTGTGAAATTTGTTGATGAAAGATGTACAGTTCATGATCCGTCAAATGGCGACATCATTATTGCTTCTGACATTTTATGTCATGGGCTGTATAAGCGCATAGACTATGAAAGATCTGTAAATGATTTGGCGTGTGCAGTACATGATTCTTAGGCTATGTCAGATGCAAAGCTTTGGCATGCACGCTTTCATCATCTGAATTTTGCTAATTTGCTATGCCTACAAAACTATGAAATGGTGTCCTCTTTGCCCAAACTTGAGGCAACCAGTAAACATGTATGTGAAGGTTGTATTTTGGGCAAAATGCAACATTCTTCCTTTCCAAAAGATCGTTCAGTTCGAGCTACTCAGAAATTGTAGCTTATACATAGTGATGTCTGTGGTCCTATGGAGACATCTTCTTTTGGAACTATCTTTACTTCGTGACTTTCATCGATGATTTTTCTAGGCATGCATGGGTATATCCATTGAAGGCAAAGTCCTAAGTTTTTATGTGCTTCAAAAAGTTTCTAGTTTTGGCTGAAAATCTGTCAGCATGTAAAATGGGCACCCTTCGTTCTGATTGAGGAGAGGAATATATGTCTTCTGACTTTAATGCATTTTTGGCTGAACGTAGGATAAAACATCAGTGTATAGTGCCGTATACACATCAATAGAATGGAGTTGTTGAACGAAAGAACACGTCGGTCATGGAGATGGCGAGGTGATCAAGAGTCAGGCTTTACCACATAGTTTCTGGCTTGAGGCTATTATGTGTGCAACATATGTACTGAACAGGTGTCCCACTAAAGCGCTGCAATCTATCACTCCATATGAGGCTTGGCATGGTCGAAAGCCATCTGTTGCTCATTTGTGTATTTTTGGTTGTCCGACATATACATTAGTGCCTGGACAACATCGCAAAAAATTGGATGATAAAGCAGTAAAATGTATTTTTGTTGGGTACAGTTCTAAAAGTAAAGGCTATCATCTGTATCATCCATAGACTAAATGCATTCTGGTTAGCTGTGATGTTTTTGTGGAAGATGCTATTTAGCCATTGCTTTCATGTACTAAGGAGATATTTGTTAGCTCCAAAGACATGTATGATACTTTGCTACCTCTTTATACAGGTGGACACTCTAGTGTTGGTCCTAATGAGGCAACTTCTCAACCTTTGCAAGTTTCATGTGATGATGCAGATCATTCCATTTTTGATGTAGATTTACATGATGCACTTGTTGATGAGAGAACTGATATTGAGCAGGCAACAACTATGCCAATATGGCTAGTGCAGACCTTGCGTGATAGCAAATTAGATGCACCTCTATCATATCATACTTAGTTAGGCTCTCATAGTGCCTCTTTTGCATCAGATTGCTATGCTATGGCTACCTCTAGTCTCTATGATGAGAATGAACCTGTTTTGTTTGATGAAGCACAAAATTCTGAACATTGGATGGCTGCAATGCAATCTACATATGATGCTATCATGAAAAATGGTACCTCGTCCTTATGAGACTTGCCTCCTGCAAGAAGGCCATTGGCACCAAGTCGGTATACAAGCTGAAGCATAAACCTGATGGAACAGTTGACAAGTATAAAGCTAGGCTTGTTGCAAAGGGTTATGCGCAAGAAAGAGGCATTGATTTTGATGAAACCTCTGCTGCTACTTGTCGAATGACTATTGTTCATAGCAACTATGCACTTGCAGCTCATCATGGTTGGAATGTACATCAATTGGACATTAAAACAACATTTCTAAATGGTGACTTGCATGAAGAAGTGTATGTTTTTCAGCCCCATGGCTTTGTGCAGAAAGGGCATGAAAACCAGATGTGCATTTTAAAGAAGGCATTATATGGTTTAAAGCAAGCACCACGTGCTTGTTATGAAAAGATACATGCCTATGTCATTGCACATGGTTTTGAGAAGAGTCCAACTGAAAGCACCTTATATGTTAAGCATGCTAATGATGTGCTTTTGATCATTGTGGTGTATGTTGATGACATGCTGCTCACTGCTCCTCATGACATGCATATTGCTGATTTTAAGGCTGATTTGCATGCCTCATTTGAGATGTCCGATTCGGGGCATTTGCATCACTATTTGGGCATTCAGTTTATCCAAGTTGATAGTGGAATGGCTTTGTGTCAAACGAAATATATTGACACATTATTGCAGGATTTTGGCCTTGAAGACTGTAAGCCTATTGCCACTCCTATGGACATAGGTTTACGATTGAGTCTTCATGATGTTGGAGATGCATTTGATGCTGTTCTCTATCAGCAGGCTGTTGGATGCTTGATTTTCTTATACATTACTCGGCTAGATATTCAATTTGCTGTCTCACAGATGAGCAGGTTTATGCATTGGCCATGTGTCAAGCATTGGTAGGCAGTTAAGTGCATCTTTCGCTACTTGAGTGGTACCCGACTACTTGGATTGTTTTATCCCAAGGGGGAATCACTATCGCCAAATTTGCATGCTTTTTCTAACAGTGATTGGGTTGGTTGCTATGACACTCATGTGTCCACTAGTGGTTTTTGCTTCATGCTTGGTAGCTCATGTATAGCTTGGTTGAGTAAGAAGTAGCCTACTGTGACCACTTCCAATTGTGAGGCTGAGTATAGGGCAACTTTCACAACGACTGTTGAGTGTGTGTGGCTCGAACGCCTTATGGCTGATTTGGGTGTTGGACAATCTTCTGCCACCACCATCTTCATTCACAGTCAGAGCGCATTGGGAGTTGTGAGGAACCCTGTGTTCAATGCTCCCACTAAGCACATTGAGGTGCATTACCAGTATTTCAGGGAGAGGTTCTCTACTGGGGAGATCAGCTTGGCATATGTGCCCATGCAGGAGAACATTGCAGACCTTTTCATGAAGGCTCTGCCTAGGGAGAAGTTTGAAGCTTTCTGCAAAGCTTTGGGCTTACTTCCTTTTGTGGATTGATTCCACATAGCTTGGCACTTCCTTATACATGAGTGCTAGCTCCTTGTTCACCGCATCACTCCCAGGGGGGATTTGTTGTTATATTTAGGTAGTGATGTGTGTGAACACTCTAGGATCACTCAGGCACTTTTTTCCCTCTTAAGGAGTTTTTTTTCCCCGGGCTTGCACATACACCTATTGCCCTAATGGGTTACTTATCTTTGTACATTCTAGTGGTAATACATTCAACATTGTGTGTTGTGCTCCAAACTTCTTCTTCTTCCTTGTGCTGTTCATGTGCTTCTGTAGACATCTAACTCCAACATACATGTCGCATCATATAAGCCCACAATGGGTAATTGATACTGTCCAACTTATCCTCAACAACTAACATATGGAATACATCACTACTTTTAGCCATGGCCATTGACTAAAATACATTGATGTAGAAAAATGACTGTATCAGAAAAAGTTGAATAGAACTACCCTGACGAGCTCCACTAGGCTTGTAGCAGACTTCCAGATGCTTATACTGGCAAACCGAAACCTATATATATCTTTGAAACAAAAAGAAAAAATAGCCTACACAAACACTATGATAGTGCATTTGGAGGCCGAAACGAGCTGAGATCGTGATTTGGGCACCACAATGCAAAGCTGTTTTGATCTCCTAATAACCTTGAGTATGCTTCGTGCGATTCTAAGACTGTGATCGAAGGGGTGTCGACGACACCCTAGATGAAGCGGCGACCTGCTCTGATACCAATTGTTGGAGTTAGACATTTGTGGAAGCATGTGAACAACACAAGGAAGAAGAAGCTTAGAAACAACACACAATACTGAATGTATTACCACTAGAATGTACAAAGATAAGTAACCTGTTAGGGCTATAGGTGTATATACAAGCCTGGGGAAGAAACCTCCTAAAGAGGGAAAAAAGTGCCCCGGCAGTCCTAGTGTGTTCACACACATCACTACCTAAATATATCAACAATGACCCTTGTAGCTCCTTCACTGTGTCCTTGTAAGCCTTGTCCACCTCCTTGCCTTTTTTGTCGTAGCAAGGCATCCTCAGGTTATGTGCTGCTTCTTCTGCAAAATCGGTCTTTTGTATATTTTGCTCCAACTTCTTCTTCTGAGCATGACTAAGTACTCTAGCATCAATTTTTGTTGAGTGGATTTCTTGTAATAAGACCACATTTGTTGCAAGAGATTCGGGAATAGTTTGCTGTGAAAAAGTCAACTTTGGTCTAATTTCACGAATTGGTCCTTGTGGGACAGACTCATGAGCTAAAGTTAGTTTCTCTTCTAAAATTGGCCTTATTTTTGAAATTCCTCTGATGCGAGAAACTTTTTCATCAAAAGGGTTGCTCAGCTCCTATATTGGCCACATTCTTGGACTTAGACCATGTTGTGGTATTGGCCTAAGTTCTAGGATTGGTCCTTCTTTTGCTATAGTTGGTCCATTTAAAACTTGTGTAGCTATAAGAATTCCAAGTTCTGAACTTTGTCTTTCTTCATAAAGTAGCTTGTCAAGATGACTTGGATGTCCAATGTCCATTAAGTTCCCCCACTGTGGAATATCTTCTCTTTTTATAGAAACTAGATTCACTTGGTAGGAAGAGGAGGAACTTCCTGGTTGTTGGCCACAAAGCCCCTCGTGGCTAGCGCGTGGTCTTAACTTTGGACAATCCTTCAAGTAGTGGTTGGTGGCATTTGGATAGTGACACTCCTGATTACTATGACCTAGTTTATTACACAATGTACACCAAATAAACAATTTTATCTCCTTTTGAGCTTTCAACTCCTCCATTTCTTGTTGGAGATGTGCAATAGTATCATCTCGCATGTTCTTCTCTTCTTGGAGGCTCTTCTAGAGTTTGAGAGCTTCTAACTCCCTCTGCAAGCTTGCCACTAAATCCCATGGAGATTCTTCTTGAGGTGCCTCCTTGCCTTCAAAATGTTGATGGGCTTCTTCGATCCTAGCCTTCAAAGTCTTGAAGTGTTGCATCCGATCTTAAAAATTCCCTCAACTTCTATTGAGATGACTTTGGGAGGGCCTTTTCTACCCACTTCTTAACTAAGAAGTCTCTAGGGATAGCAGGTAACTTAGCTACTAGTGATTTTACTCTAGTCATAAGTTGAGGGAATGATTCCCCTCACTGAAGTTTAAGATCTTCTAACTGGTCAAGAGTTCTCTCAGTAGAGTTACCTGGTCTGAAGGTGTTTGTGAATACAGTCCGTAAGGCCTCCCATGTTGCAAAATGTCCTTCAACATATTGGCTAAACCATCTATCAGTAATACTTTCCAAGATAGCTAGAAAGAGAGCTAGAAAGGCATCCTGTCAGTTTTGAAGTCCTGTGCTCTTGCATAATGATAGAAATCACCATTCATCATAGATCATCTGGGTCCTCCTACGAGGCTCCTTGAAAGAAGGAAATTTGATGTTTCACCATAGAAGAGCAGCTAACTCCATTGCCATTCCTCTATTATTGTTTTCGACCATCCTTCTTATGTTATTTGTGGTTAAATATGTCCTCAGAGGATGAAGAAGATGAGGATCAAGGTCCAACAAGAAGTGGTAGGGGGTTGGGAGGTACCGGAGCTGGAGTATAGTGAAAAGTTCGTCTCTAGTAGCTCTTGATGGGAGTTTTGATTGGGCTGAGAGATCCTCCTTTATGAGGCCGAGTATTAATCATAGACTATAGTCCTTTTTGAACTCATAGAGATGGTGACTAATGGTGAATTGACCAGAAAAAGTTGAAAGAAAGAGGAATAGGTGAGTGCTAGGATGTATAATTAAAGGAAGGAATTCGGGACCAAGGCAAATTTTGAATACTAACTTAAAAAAAAGGGACCTATTCTGGTGAAGGACAAGTTTAGGACGAATTTTGAGAAAGACTATGGCTGAACTTGACTTACTGGGCTGAACTTGACTTGCTGAACTTGGACTAGAAGGACGAACTTGAAAGATCAACTTAAAAGGACACGTTTCTAATGGATGACTTTAAAAAGACCAATTTTAAAAGACTAACTCTGAAAAGACCAATTTAAAAGGAGCAATTCAAAAAGAGTAACTTTAAATGACCAATCTTGAAAGGACGAATTTAAAAAGACCAAGTTTAAAAGACTAACTCTAAAAAGACCAATTTAAAAGGACCAATTCAAAAAGACTAACTTGAAATGACCAAGCTTGAAAGGATGAATTTAAAAAGACCAATTTTAAAAGACTAACTCTGAAAAGACAAATTTAAAAGGACCAATTAAAAAGGACTAACTTGAAATGACCAATGTTGAAAGGATGAATTTAAAAAGACCAATTTTAAAAGACTAACTTTGAAAAGATCAATTTAAAAGGAGCAATCTTGAAAGGAAGAATTTAAAAAGACCAATTTGATAAGATGAATTTAAAAGGACTAATTCAAAAGAACTAACTTAAAAGGGCTACTTTAAAAAGACCAAAGACTAACCAAAAAGCACGACTGTAAAATTACCAAAGACTAGTTTAAAAGGATGAACCTGAAGGACGAATTGGAGAGAACAAAAGGACAAATTTTAAAGAGACAAATTGGAGAGACTGAGGGACTTACTCAAGTGATGAAGACTAATTTCTCAATGAAGATGCAAGACATGTCCCACCAGGCATGCCAAATTGAGCACTTGTAGATGAAATTCTTGTTCTGTTGTGCTCCAGGTGGGTTCTTTTTCTGAGTGTAGTATGCAATATGTGTTGCTTTGCACACTCATTAGTCTCCTTGAAAATTACAGAGATCAATAGTTCAAATAAGTCACATAAGTCGTGGCAAGAATACACTACAAGCTCATAGAAGCATATCTCCATTAATGGCATCATGGAAGTGTACAAGAAGGATCATTAAAGTGAACAAATAATCACTACACTCACTTCTTTGTGATTAACTCACAACTACAATCAAGCTGGCTCTCAAATGCTAGAGCCTCTCATAGTATTGGAAGTATATCAACCTCTTCGAGCATTGGGTCTAGTTGACTTACTCTTGCTGAGAACATCACTTTCCTATCATTCCAAGAATTAAGAGCATGTTCACATGCAAATCCATAGCTCAGTTAATATCATGGCATGTAAAGAGAAGTTCTACAAATGGTATAATACGATTGCCTATTGATTCTAATGCTTGGAAACACATAGATAGTAAACGGTCAAAGTTTGCTAGAGAGGCTCAGAATATACATCTAGGCATAGCTATGGATGGAGTAATCCATTTGGTTTATGCAGCTCTCCATGGAGCACATGGCATGTATGTTTGATCAAATATAACATCCTACCATGGTTGGCCACAAAAAAGGGCCATTTATTATTAGCTCTCATTGTGCCAGGTAAATATAAGGTAAAAAACATGGATGTATACCTTGCACCACTTGTGGCAGATATGCACAATTTATGAGATGGGATTACTGTGCAAGATATGTCTCGACCTTTAACAAGAGGGGATGTGCTAGTGCAAGGCATAATTATGTGAACGATGCATGACTGGCCCAATTATGGTGAATGTTCAAGTTTATCGATTTCGGGTTACAATGCTTGTCCCCTATGCAGACCACAACTCAAAGCATGCTATTCCAAAGAACTTCAGAAAATTGTCTGCAAAGGACATCATAAATATCTGCTTGATTGACATGTCTTATGTGAAGGGTAAATTGGCCAACAAGCACAACAACAAATGAACACAATCGATTGGAAGCAGTTGTGGGATGCAAGAACACCACTTGTTCGCATGAAATGACTCTTGATATTTCATGATCTCTCTTATTCAAGTGAGTTATTGATCAATCATTTGGTGGACCCAATGCATATTTTCAAGAATATGGGAGAGATGCTATGGAAGACATTGGTCTAAAAGAAGGAAAGCAAAGCACAAAGAGAGGACTTGGAAGAGAGAGGTCATATGCAAGAGTTGTGGGCAATTACCAAGCCAAACAAAACAATGTTGCTATCGAGAGCTTCTTGGGTATGCTCTGCAAGATGGAAGAGCAACAAGTGAAGAAGGTTATTTCAGAGTCTCGGACACCTAGTGGGTGCATAAGGTGTCTAAAGACTACCTTCACATGGAACGATGATCTTGGAGGGCTCAAGTCTCATGATTGGCACAAGTTTTTATAGTTTGTGCGCCCTACAGTTGTGAAAGATTGTCTTTTGGAGGATGTGTGAACAACCATTTATAAAATAAGTTCCTTGATACGACAATGCTCAAGAAGGCTAGCTTGAGTATTGTGGAGTGATCCAAGATATCTTGAAGCTATCATTCAAGATGTTTGACTACTTTTTGTTTGATGTGAAATAGTTCAAAGTAGTCATCACTTGAAGAAATGCAACAATGAGGCAGGATAAGAGTGGTTTGCTTCAAGTAGACTCCACGAAGCTATGGACAGATAAAAGAGACACATTTGTACTTCTTGAACACTATGAGCAGGTTGTCTTTATGAGAGATTCGAAAGAACCATAGTGGCTATTTGTTTTACAAGTTTCTCCACGTAACAGAAAAATTTGTGAGGACATAGACATAGTCTACTGCAAAACCATAGTGGCTATTTGTTTTGCAGCAGACTTTGAGGTGTGTTCAGTAGTTGAAAAGGAAGATATCATTGTCTGAGAAGAAGAGACCTTTGAAGAAGACTAGGTACATGATGAGATAACAAACGATATGTTGTACAAGGACGGTGATCAAGAAAGGGCAACCATACCAAGAGATCTAGAAGTCTCTAATATAGAGAATCCTCTATCATAAGATTTCCAAGAGGATGCTAGAATAGAGGATTTATGAAGCAAATGCTTGTACGTAATTATTTGTGTTTACTTATGTTCTATGTTTGTTTTTGTAGACTACTTTTTTTCTATACTACCATTATTATCGTATGCTAATTATTTGAGTTTTTTTTTGTAGAACATGATGGGAGACAGTTCACCATTCACTCCGCATTCCATGATTGAGAAGCAGGTTTTAAAGTTTACATCTCAAGTGCCTCCCACTTATATGGTTGTATAGCCAAAAATGGAGGAGGCTAGTCTTGGAAAAGTATCTCGTGAATCGGACCAGCATAGTATAAAGAAGAAGTCATTCTAGCAATTGGTCTTTTTAGCATTCATCCACTAACAAACTAGTCTTTTTTATGAAATTTGTCTTAGAAGATGAATTGGCAAATTGGTCTTTTTACTACTAGTGGGACCTATCTCTCAATTCGTCCTTTAGATCTTACTGGGAGAGTGAACTAGAAAGAAAAGAGATAGAGAGTGGGCGGCAGCATACCGGACTTGGCAAGTTGTAAAGTGCTAGACTTGGCAAGTGATAGAGTACCGAACATGGCACGTTGTAGAGTGTCGGACTGGCTAGAGTACTAAAAAGGCGCCAAAAAAGTGACAGGGAGGGAGTGGTGGAGTAACCACTCGTGATAGTAGCCTATATAAAGAACTCTTTTGGATACCTTTCTCGTGACAATATGCAGGTAGATGCAGATGAAGATCATATGTATGCAAGCACATCCAGAGTTGGATCATATAGAAGAAATGAAGATGTACCAAGATTTGATGAAGAAGTATATCTAGATACACATGAAGAGTGTGAACCAAGAAGATCAACCAGAATGAGGAAACAACCTACAAGGTATTCTTATGATACTTCTTATTTGACTCAGAAAAACTATGCTTACATGGTTAAGGAAGATAAAGAACCTCAAAGCTATGATGAAGCAAAAGGAAAGAGACAATGGGAAGAAACAATGAAGGAAGAGTTTAATGCACTTGAAGAAAACAAAACTTGGGAACTTGTTCCAAAACCTAATGGTAAGAAAGTGATTGGAAATAAATGGGTTTACAAAATAAAGAAGCATGTAGATGGAAGAATAGTCAGATACAAAGCTAGATTGGTGGTTAAAGGCTATGCTCAAACTCATGGCATAGGTTATGATGAGACATTCAGTCCTCTAGCAAAGATGTCAACCATAAGGACAATCATTGCTATTGCAACATCAAAAGGATGGACATTGAGTCAATTGGATATAAAGAATGCATTTTTGAATGGATATATATCAGATGAGGTTTACATGGAGCAACCTCAAGGGTTTGCAGATTACAAGTTTCCAAATTATGTTTGCAGATTGAGAAGCGCACTTTATGGATTAAAGCAAGCTCCAAGAGCTTGGAACTATAGACTTGTAAAGTATCTTAATGATCTTGGATATAAAAGTTCAAAGGCAGATGCAAGTTTACTTATCAAGAGAACATATGAAGGTATGATCTACATTTGTATTTATGTAGATGACATTATAATCACAGGTACTTCAAATGAAGGAATCAAGGAGGTGAAGAGATTACTTGAGAAGGAATTCAAGATAAGTGATCTAGGAAAATTGTCATATTTTCTTGGAATGGAAATCACTTATGCAGAACATGGCATGTATGTATCACAAGAAAGGTATCTTTTGAATCTTCTAAAGAAGTTTAACATGGAGAGTTGCAGAGAGGCATCAACACCACTAGAGGTCAATCATAAACTCAACAAATATGGTGGTGTAGAGTTCAAAGATATGAGGAAGTATCAATCTTTTGTGGGAAGCTTGATTTATGCTGCACTAACAAGACCTGATCTTAGTTATGCAGTGGGAGTTCTTTCTCAGTTCATGCATTGTCCAAAGGACCCACATTGGATTGCAGGTCAACGAGTTCTTAGATGCATCAAAGGAAATTTGAAGGAAGGATTATATTATCCTTTTACATCAGATATAAGGTTGAAAGCATATAGTGACTCAGATTGGGCAGGAAGTCAAGATGATAGAAGGTCAACACATGGATATATGATATACATAGGAGATAAACTTGCGAGTTGGTGTTCAAAGAAACAACATACAGTGGCTTTATCATCAATTGAAGTTGAGTACAAAGGACTTGTGGAAGCAGCAAAAGAAGTGATATGGATGCAGACCTTGTTCAAAAGCTTGGATATTGATCAAGGTATACCTATCATACATGGAGATAATATGAGTTCATTATATCTTGTAGCAAATCCTGTATTTCATGCAAGAACAAAACATATAGAGATACAATACCATTTCTTGAGAGAAAAGGTAATGGAGAAGGAGCTTGAAGTGGTATACACTTCTACAAAAGATCAGATTGTAGATATTATGACAAAGAGCTTGGATGGAGTGAAGACAAGTAGATTCAAAGAAATGGCAAGAATAAAAGAGAAGAAAGATGTATGAAGAAGACAGATAATGCTAATTAGTGATTGAGGGGGAGCTCTTGGGGCTTCACTCACTAATTAGACATGAATATATGAAGATATATGAAGGAAGAAGAAAGTAAAAGATAAGTGAAGGCAAAGCACTCAGAAAACTAAGCCTAAGTGAAGGGACAAATTCACTCTTGTAATTTAGTGAAAAATTAAAGTTTAGTCTTGACATAGAGCTTCTAAACTTATGAGTTTGAGTCTAGGAGTATGTAGACCATATGTATATAAGTCAATTTGAGTTGAAAAACAAAAAGAGAGAACTCATTTTTGTAAGTTCATAGTGAGTAGAGAAAAAGTCGGGTTTTTCTGAGAGAGATGTTGAGGAAGAAGTACTCAGACTAGAAGATTTTTTTATGGGTATGAGCATAATGAGGCCAAGCCATTTTGTACACATCTTCTCTGATAGATAACACATGTTTGTGTAGAAGGATTTGGTCTAATTCCTCTTGTGTGTTGAATTCTAAGTGATTTCATATCAGTGTGTAAGTTAGTTGACAGTTACGAGTTTTTTGGCGCACTTTTCCCTGATCTTCTTAAGGTCAGATCTCATAGTACAGTGTAAAAATGATAGCTCATTTTAAAGCTACTACCTTCAACTACAATTGGTCAAAAGATCTTTACAAAGCGGGATGTGTATTCAGAGAAATGAGTCTAACAATGAAGGTATGTCAAATCGATGAAGTCATTTTCAGATTTCAGACATAGTTCAAATGTTGAAGTGAAATCAGAAGATTTTGAAGATATTACTTGAAAGTTTTCTTTGATATGTGTTGCTTAACATTAGAAAGAACTTCTATTAGCAAATATCAAAAGAATTTACAAGGATCAAGCTAATACAGATCAGATTTGAAGCTGGAAGAAAAGGTGCAGATTTTTGAGAAGTAAATTTTTAAATTTCACTAAGTTCAGTGATAAAGTTTTCAAATTCAGAGTATTGCTAAGCTAATGATGGTTATAGAGGTGTTCTAATATCACTTTATCTTAGTTCTTGTGGTGTTTCATACACCAACAGTAGTATCTACAATGGTCCATAAAAGTCTTAACTTCCTTGATATTCCTAGGATTTGTCATATTAACTATGACTTTGATCTTGTATTCATGTGTAGAAATTACATCCTTTGAGACATTATGTCCCAAGATCTTTCCTTGTGTCACCATGAAGAAACAGGTAACGGGATTCAATGAGACACCATAATGTCTACATTTAGACAACAGCTTCTTCGACATATGAATATTCTCAGATATTAGTCCAATGTATGCACATAGGTCATCCACATTAAGCCTACAAGTATCTCCTAAAAAATCTTTCAAGAGATGAAACATTGGTCTCTCAAAAGTTATAGGGGCATTAATTCTAGATCAAAAGGCATAACCTTGAATGCATACATCCCCCACTCAATAGCAAAGGCACTCTTTTGTTGGTATTCACACGCAATAATGACTTGATTCTATCCTAAGAAACCTTCAAAACCATTAAACTCCTTGCTAGCTACCCTTTCCAAGACGTGATCAATGATATGAATGGATAACTATCCTTAATGGTAGCAACATTAACCTTTCAAATTGATGCAAGCTCTTAGCTTGCCATTTTTGTTTGGCACAAACATTATGGGGGATACCCATTCAATTTGCTCAATCTCACATATGAATCTTGCCTCTAAGAGTTTATTTATCTACTCTTTAATCTTTGTAGAATATACATCATTGTAAGTGTAAGGCCCCTATTTTGAGGATTTTGCATCAGAAGCCATAGGCATTCTATGGCCACAAATCCAAGGGCCAACTCCCTTTAAATCTATATAAGACCAAACAAAAATCTTCTACCATGACAACAATCTTCTTTTTTATTTCTTGGTTTCCATATGATTCTCCTATATTGATGTCTCTCTTAGGTCCCAATGCTACTACCTTTTGACTTCTACCTTGTATTTCTTGAAATGCTCAAGAGGTTGAAAGTCATATGAACTTTTATCTTTAAGGTTATACTTTGGTCATCTGGTTCCTCAAACTTGTATAGGGGATACATATAATTTCTAGGATCCTATAAAATCTCAGTCAAGAACCCATCTTTTGAATCAAACTCAGCTTCCATGTGTATGAAAACTAAGTCATCATCATCTGAATTCTCATTTGTAAACATTTATGGCTCTTCGTCCTCAATTTCCTCGAGAACCGAAAGTATGAAAGATCCATAAAGATTGTATCCTTTAGCATGAGTGTTTCTATTAGAGTATTTTATTAGCAAGGATGCCCATCAACTAAGATTTGCATCCAACCATAAGGTATGAATTCTTCATCATTGAAGCATTGAAGAATATAAGCTAGATTTTCAACCGATCTATCTCAATTACTAAATCTGTAGGATGCATTCATACTAATTGTTGCATTTATTTGTGAATCTTGCCTACAAACCCACAAGTTCATGTCCTCATCCATCCAAGTCTTGGATTATGATGATTTTTTTGAGGGGAAATCATTTCAATCTTTTTGTACATTATTTCACTAGATGGGATGGGGTCTCAATGTTCAAAGGTAAGGAGATTGATTCTAGTCATTATCCCTAAGGGTTTCAAGTATATATGATTGCTATCCTAATCTTGAACCACTTTCAATTGACACATAGATTGTCTTCTTAGAAGCATCTCATAATTACTCGCTTCACTTACAAATAGCTAGAGTGTGGTCCAAGTCCACTCCACAATTCTTCAATTTCACATTCTCTAGAAATCCAATAGGTCGCTTTATATTTCTATTAGAAAATTGCATTTTTATAAAAGTGAGATGCAATGCAGGTTTTCCCCACTTTTACCAAAGGGATTTAGTGGCTATTGCTATGCCTACTCCACTATCTAGTATTGTCTTCATAGTGTTCCCATTCAAGAATATAGGTAGGCAAATATTTCCCTCATCTTCTTTGCTATATTCTCCTCCCTTTGTTTCACACTCAAGTTATCTGATACAGGTTTTGGTTCTACACTCTTAGTTTGAGTGTTGTTTGGATCCACATGTTTGGCCATTTTTTTACATAAGTATGGCTTTGCGTGCAAAAGTTCCTCTATGGTTAGAGTGCATTTTACCTGAGTATTCTTGAATAGCTCCATACTTGGTGTGCTCTTTGGTGTATTCACTATTGGAAATCTAATGGAAGTTTTGTTTTTGAAAATGCATTCTCTCTTGTATTCTCCCATATACTCTGGTGATTCCATAAGTTCTTCCTCTTCAACATCTTTTGTTGAACAGTCTATGAATGATGCACTAACAGTTACAAGTTCATCTGAGTAGTGTGACTCTTTTCTTGAATTTCCTATAGGGGTGATTCTAGATTATGTTTTTGCTCTTCTTTCAATTTGGACTCTTAGACTTGGTCCCATAAATATTCATGCCACCTTTCATCAACTTTACGTATCACTAAAGTAATTTTAGAAAACAATGATGATTCTCTACACAAACACATAATTCATCTTAGGTAACACAAACACATAGATAAATATAGAAAACTTACAAAAAATGATGATTCTCTACACTATTTATGTCAACTACCAAGCAAACAACAAACAATTGTGGAATCAAGACCTCACAGAGCCACCCAACCAAACTATGCAGTAGTTTTGTCAAGGATGACAATAACTAATAGAGGGAATTGTCACAAAGTGTGGTAGACACACAATTTTTTTTAAGTTTTCCCAAAGCATTTTTGTAGACAAAGAGAGTTGTACATAGTTGTGTAATAGTTTTCTTGCTGAAGCACACGAAGAACACAAGGAAGAAGAAGAAGCTTGAAGCACAACACACAATACTGAATGTATTACCAAGTGAATGTACAAAGTTAAGTAACCTGTTAAGGTTATAGGCATATATACAAGCCAGGGGAAAAAACTTTCTAAAGAGGTAAAAAAGTGCCCCAATAGTCCTAAGTGTGTTCACACACATCACTACCAAAATATATTAACAAATCCCCCCTCGAAGTGATGTGGTGAACAAGGAGTTGGCACTCATGTATAAGGAAGTGTGAAGCTATGTGGAAAGAGATCAATCCACAAAAGGAAGTAAGCCCAACGCTTTGCAAAAAGCTTCAAACTTCTCTCAAGGGAGAGCCTTTGTGAAAAGATCTGCAATGTTATCCTGTGTGGGCACCTATGCCAAACTGAGCTCTCCAGCAGAGAACCTCTCCTTAACATAATGATAATGCACCTCAATGTGCTTTGTGCGAGCATGGAACACAGGGTTCCTCGCAAGTGCCAATGCGCTCTGGTTGTTAGTGAAGATGGTGGTGGTAGAAGGCTGATCAACACCCAAATCAACCAAAAGGCATCTGCACCACACACACTCAAGAGTTACGGTGAAAGGTGCCCTATACTCAACCTAACAACTAGAAGTGGCCACACTAGGCTGCTTCTTGCTCAACCAAGCAAGCATGAAGCAAAAACCACTAGTGGAAACATGAGTGTCATAGCAACCAACCCAATCAGAGTAAGAAAAATCATGTAAATATGGCGGTAGTGATCCCCCTTGGGATAAAACAATCTAAGTAGTCGAGTACCACTCAGGTAACGAAAGATGCGCTTAA
Source organism: Ceratopteris richardii (assembly GCA_020310875.1). Taxonomy (NCBI): domain Eukaryota; kingdom Viridiplantae; phylum Streptophyta; class Polypodiopsida; order Polypodiales; family Pteridaceae; genus Ceratopteris; species Ceratopteris richardii. The sequence continues at coordinate 63,061,242 of CM035434.1, forward strand.
CTACTTGCTAAGGCTTGACACATAGGCAATGCATAAACCTACTCATTTGTGAGGGAGCAAGATCAATATCATGCCAAGATATGCATAAGTAAATCAAGCATCCAATGGCCTCTCAATAGAGAACAACATCAAATGCATCTCTAACATCATGAAGACTCAATTGTAAGCCTGTTTTCATATGAGTGGTGATAGGTTTGCAATCTTCAAGGCCAAAATGCTACAATAATGTGTCAATATATTTTGTTTGACATAGAGCTATTCCACTATCAACTCCCATAAACTGAATGCCCAAATGATGATGCAAATGCCCCAAATATATAATCTTGAATTAGGCATGCAAATCAACCTTAAAATCAACAATATGCTTCTCATTAGGACCAGTGAGTAGCATGTCATCAACATAGAAAATGTTGTGTATAAACCTAGGGTTAGAACCTTGGATATTGGTATTTATCCTTGGAAACCCTTCGGTTAATTTAATGGGTTGAACCCTTGAAGTAGGAGCCTATGTTCTTGGTTTTAACCTTTGGTAATGTATTCAATTGAAGTCTCAATCAAAGGGTTTTTTTGATGGGGGATGATTCTAACACCCCAATGCAAAAATGGTAGATGGCTGCCCTCCACTAGGTCCACAAGGAGTGATATATGCTCACTGTTCTGAACTTCTCTCTGCACCAGTACATAGACTTAAAATGAACTTTTGCAAACTTCTAGTAGACTATAAGAGATACCCAAAAAGCTTTAAATAATCCCAAATGGATATTCTAGCTGGGAGAACCACCCTTTGCAAAGCAGGCTACCTTTTTGCAACACTCTCTGCCTATGTGCAGAGATATACCTTCACAAAGTTGGCAATTTCTCACAACTCACTCAGCCAAATAACTTGAAACTTTGGAAAGCTTTAGGGCACAATACAAGATACCAAATGAATCTTGAAATCAATGAAAATGAGTACAATGAGAGAGCAAACAATGCTCTACAATCTGGTACAATTAGATTTGGAAAAGCCTAACTACACCTCTAGATAGAGAGGAGCAAAATCATGAGAAAATGAGGTAAGCAAGCAAGGGGGCTGCTTGCTGGAGTTTATGAATTCACTAAACTAAGTGGGAAACTTGTGGAATGCATAAAACTCAAGAAAAAAAGGCGGGATGATTCTTATATAGAGTTTTACTTTTCCTACAATCTAGCTAACCACCCACCAATCAGTGTAGGTGCACTTTTTGGTGGCTGATTTGATGAGATTTGAATTTGATTGAGTTTGGTGGAGCTTCTAACTTTATTCCACGACTTTGGGTCCTCTTTTTTTGATTGGTCCACTTGAAAAACTCATGGTTGATCCTTTTTACATGATTGAGACTTGATTTTCAACACTCCCCCTCAAGTCTCAATGCCTAGATCCTTCATTCCAATGCATGCCTTGAAGTGTTGTAGCTTTACTCCATCCAATGCTTTGGTAAACATATCTGCATATTGGTCCTTTGTATTTACATGCTCCACCTTGACATCCTTTGACATGATTTTCTCTCAAATAAAGTGGTAATGCACTTCTATATGCTTCGACCTTGCATGGAACACCGGATTTTGAGCCAAGCATATGCTACTTATGTTGTCACAAAAAATAGGTATTTGCTTAACCTACAAATTAAGATCAACAAACAACTTCTTGAGCCACATAAGCTCACATGAGACTTGTGCTAAGCCTCTATACTCAACTTCAGTTGATGAAAGAGCCACGGTTGGTTGTTTCTTTGACATCCATGAGATGGTCTTCTTCCCTAGCATGATAACATATCCACTAGTGCTCCTCCTGTCATCTTTGGAACCTGCCCAATCAGCATCACAATAAGCTTGTACATTTAATCCATCATCAAATGGATAATATAGACCTTCATTTACTGATCCTTTGAGGTACCTAAGTACTCTTTTGGCTGCAACAAGATGAGGTACTCTTGGTGCTTGCAAAAATTGAGATAACACTCCAACTACATGTGCAATATCAGGTCTTGTCATAGTGGCATACAAGAGAGAACCAATTATTGACCTATACATGGTCACATCCTTCACTTCTTCACCTTCATGAGTACTTAGTTTAACATTTACTTCTAATGGATTTGAAATGGGCTTGCAATCACACAAGCCAAACTTCTTCAAAAGATCAAGAATGTATTTCCTTTGCATCAAGTATATACCTTTCTCTTTATATAGTACTTCAATCCCAAGGAAGTACCTTAAAATCCCTAAATCTGAGATTTTAAACTCACATCCAAGCTTCCTCTTTATGTCCTTGATGTTGGCTTCATCATCCCCTGTAATGATCAAATCATCAACATATATACGAATGAAAACAATTTTGCTACCTTCCTTCTTCACAAAGAGTGATGGGTCTGCATGACTCTGATTGTATCCACATTTTACCAAGTAGTCCACAAGTCTTTGGTTCCAAGCTCCTGGGGCTTGCTTGAGTCCATAAAGAGCCTTCTTTAGCCTGCATACATGATGTGGAAACCTCTGATCTTCAAAGCCTTGGGGCTGGTCCATGAAGACTACCTCTTCAAGCTCTCCATTTAGGAAAGCATTCTTCACATCCAACTGGTACATCTTCCAACCTTTTGAGGCTGAAATTGCAATCAAAATTCTGATGGTGGACATCTTAGCTACTGGATTAAATGTTTCCTTAAAGTCTATGCCATAGGTTTGAGCAAAACCTTTGGCAACCGGCCTTGCTTTATACCTAGAGATGCTTCCATCTGCATGCCTCTTTACCTTGTACACCCATTTGTTGCCCATGGCTTTCATGTCCTTTGTTCTTGGCACCAATGATCAAGTATCATTTTCTTCAAGTGCTTTGACTTCCTCCTCCATGGATTCAATCCATTCCCTATGCTTATTTGCTTCTTCAAAAAATTTAGGTTCTTCACAAGCTATAACTTGACTCATGTAGGCATAGTGTCTTGCAATGAATGAATCATAAGTTAACCTTTGAACATGGTATTTAACCCTATTGGATGACCTTAGCTCACCATTAGGTGGTAGGAATCTCCCCCTCCTTGGTTTAGATGCTTTAAACCCTATAGTTTCTAATTTTTCCATATCTTCATCACTTGTAGATTCCATGTCTACCCATCGATGGTCTTCATCATTTGCCTTTTCCTTTCCTTTGCTACTTCCTTCACTTGAATGAGCTTCATTCCTTGTCCTTCCATGCCAACCTGATGTAGTACTCTCTATGGAAGGGGAATCAAGCAAGAAGAGAAGAAGAAGAAGAAGATCAAGTGTCCAGAATTGCTCAATAAAGAATGAAGATCAGAAAGCATAAGAACCACCCTCTGCCCAAAGCCCCGCAGGGGCACGCATCAGGAAACAACGCCAAACATCCAGGTCCTGAGGATTGGAATTAAAGATCAATTAGAACCAGGACATTTCATGGGAAGGACGGACCTGGGCCAGGAGTATCCATGAAGAAGTGCAAGACATTACTTGGCAGGTAATAGTCCTCCCGTTGATAGCGTGCGTGGGCAACCAAGTAAACAGGCTCATAACAACACGACAAGGTCAGATGTGTGAAGATAAAGAAAAATCAGAGGACCAAAATGTTGGAGAAACACTCACTAATTGGACATATATTTGAAGGTCAAATCTTAGGAAGAAAACCCCATGCCTATGTGAAGGGACAAATTCACAAGTGTATCATATTTGTAAAGTTAGTTCAGTTTAGTTCTAGAAGTTTTTTAAAATCACGGGAATGAGAAAATATATATAAGTTAGTTTGTATCAACTGACGCAGAGAGAGAGCGAGAGAGAAGAAGTGGAAGAGAGTGATGGAAAGAGAGAAGGAGTCCATTTTATACGACTGAGAATAGTCGGGCTTCTCTGAGTGAGAAAGCATCTGTAAAACTTCTGAGTTTTTATAGCTATGAGAAAGAACTGAGTAAAGTTCTGTGTATGAGTCTCTCTCCATCATCTCCATGCTTGCCTACTGTGTAATGAATTCAAAAGTTCAAGTTTTCCAAGCAATTCGATGCCTGGCATCGAGTTTGTGCTGATAAATCATTATTTTCATTCTCTGTGTGTTAACTGTTGTTGAATCTTTTAAAAAACATGAGATTTGTGGAGCAACTCGATGCCTGGCATCGAGTTTCAGCATAAAGTCGATGCCTGGCATCGACTTCTAGCATAGAAGTGGTCTTCTTCATGTGTGTGTAAAAGAGGCAATTTCTGGTGCAAAAAAAGAGGCTAAAAAAGCTCAAAGTCGATGCTCGGCATCGACCTTGGCTGAAATTCGATGATAGGCATCGAATTTTTTATTTTTAGACACACAAGATTACTAAAACAGGAAAAAATTCCACTTTTGGAAGTCATACAGGGTGATCTTGTGAAGGCCATAACTTGAGTTCTAGAGATCCGTTTGATGCATATGATAGGTTATTGGAAAGCTCTACTTTTCTAGTTTCAGCCTATAAAGTTTCATGGAGAAATAATACTTGACCTAAGAGAAATTAGCAAAATACTAAAGGTATGTCATTTTAGTGACTAGAAAAATCTGAAGAAGCAAAGTTCTTGGTTTCGGCTATCATTTCTCAAATTTTGGAGTGGCAATGAGTTAATGGTGACCATAGAGGTGTTCTAGTGTCACATTAATTCATTTCTTGTGGTGTTTTACACATCAACAAGTGGTATCAGAGTAGAAAGGTCCTAAAGAGCAGAAGGCGGCAAAGGTACGAGAAGTTTTGGAAAGTTTTCCATTAAAGTTTCAAAGGTGAAGAATTTGAAGACACAAGGCATCAAAAGGTTACTTCAAAAGTATCCTCATACACAAAGAACTTCAAAAGGTATTATCCTTTATCCTTTAAGCTCATAGGTTCCAGCAGAAGGAAAGAACTATGGACGATCATATCTCCATTGACAAACTGGACAGAGATAATTACCCCACATGGGTAATGAGAATGGAAGACTTACTTATGAGTAAGGATCTCATGGTATATGTAACAGGTGAAGAAGAGAAGCCAGTATTTGAAGATGAAAGCCGACCAAAGAAAGAGGAACTTGATGCTTTAAAACATTGGCAGAAGAAGGATGCAAGTGCAAAAGCATACATCTACAATACAATCTCTGATCATTTGCTACCACACATCAGAGGATTGGAATCATCTGAAGATATATGGAATGCATTGGAGTATCATTTCCAAAGTACTACTAAAGCACGGAAAGCAAGTCTATGGTCAGAGTTTACAACATTCAAGAAGAAGCCAAGTCAAACCATTAGTGATTATGTCACTAAGATGAAGGATCTTGCAGATAGTCTTGGATCCATAGATGAAGATGTTTAAGATCACAGATTGATTGCTCAGCTACTTGCAGGTTTCAGAGGGGATGAAAGGTGGAAACCTTTTGTCTTATCAACAGAACTTTCATTAAATCATTATGTTCCAGATTTGAACCAGTTGCTTGGTTTGATGCTCACATATGAGCAAGACTTGAAGGGATATGGAGATAAAGGACAAAGTTCTGCAATGTACATGAAGAACAAGAAGAAAGGAGATAAAGGTAAAGGAAAGGATGAAGAGGAGTCTAGTTCTCAAGCTTATTATGCAAGAGGTAAAGGCACAGGCAGAGGAAGAGCAAGAGGTTTTGGAAGAGGAAGAGGTAATCAAAATAACAACAAGAAGGCTTGCTGGATCTGTGGATTGAGTAATCATTTGGCTCATGACTGTTGGCACAACCAACAAGGATCAAACCAGAATCAAAACAACAATAGCAGAGGTCGAGGTGGAAGATATCAAAGTAATTTTCAAAGAGGTAGACAAAGTCAAAGAGGAGGCTATGGTAGAGGTGGAGGAAGAAGTTGGGGACAGAATCAATCCTACAACACCACCTACTACAACTATGCAAATGACACACATAATGAAAGTCATACATCATTGATGATGAACTCAATCAACACATCAGATAAAGAAGATCTAAAGGTATTTTACATTGACTCTGGATGTTCTAATCATTTGTCAGGAAACATAGAATTGATGTCAGAATTGGAAAAAGACATTTCTAGTCACACAGTTCAAACTGGTGATAATACAAAACATAGTGTACATTCAATTGGAAAAGTGAAATGCAAGAGTGGAGCATATTTGCTAACCAATGTTTTGTATGTTCCTACAATACCTAAAAACTTGATTAGTGTGGGACAGATAGTTGAAAAAGGTTTTCAAGTCAGGTTTACAAATGAAGGAGTATTTGTTGAAGATCCAGAGAATGGATATAATCAGATTGTTTGTGGTAAGAAAGAAGGTAGAATCTTTACTTTAAGAGTACAAGGGAACATTGGTCAAGCTTTGCTTACACATGGTGAAGCAGTGATTACAAAACTTGATCTCTGGCATAAGAGATTAGGTCATTTCAATGAAAGAGGAATTAAAGCTATGGTTGCTAATCAGTCTGTACTCGGATTACCAAATGTGCAGAGTCTACATATGGTTTATAAATGTGAAGCATGTCAAATGGGTAAAGCACACAGGTTACCATTTCAAAAGAAAGGTTTCAAACATGATGGAGTACTTGAGCTCATTCATATAGATGTTTGGGGACCAACAAAAGAAGGATCTATCAGTGGCTCAAGGTACTATGTTCTTTTTATTGATGATGCTACAAGATGGATAACATTATATGTTTTGAAGGAAAGATAAGAAGTGTTTGGAGCCTTCAAACATTTTCATGCATATGTAGAGAGAGTCACAGGTCAAAAGCTTAAGAGACTGAGGTCTGATGGAGGGGAGAATACTTCTCCCAAGAGTTCAATGATTATCTTTGGAATGCAGGTATTAAGAGAGAAATAATCTGCAGGTATACACCACAACAAAATGGTGTAGCAGAAAGAAGGAACAGGACTTTGGTTGAGTTTGCTAGAGCTATGCTAAAGGAGAAGATCTGTCCAAATTATCTTTGGGCTGAGGCTGTAAATACAGCCACATATCTTGTGAATAGATTACCATGTGCAGATCTAAATGGAATGACTCCGTATGAAGCTTGGTGGGGTAAGAAACCAACACTAGATCATTGTAGAGTGTTTGGATCAATTGCATATGCTTATGTGCCATCACAGCTTAGGCATAAACTTGAACCAAAGGTAGAAAAATATGTGCTCATTGGTTATGATGAAAAGCAGATGGGTTACAGGTTGTGGAATCCTCTAACCAAACAATTTCTTGTTTCTAGAGATGTTACATTTGATGAACAGAAAAGTTGGTATGCAGATCAAAGTCATACAGCTGAGGAATTTGAAGAAGAGGTAAGAAGATGTGAGAAAGGAAAATCAATTGTGCAGGTAAATAGAGATGAAGACTATATGCAAGCAAGTACATCCAGAAGTGGATTAACAAGAAGAAATGAAGAAGCTCCTATATTTGATGAAGAGGTGTATCCAGAAACTTATGAAGAATGTGAACCAAGAAGGTCAAGCAGGACTAGAAGACAACCAGAAAGGTATTCTTATGATACTTCTTACATAACTCAGAAGAACTATGCATATATGGTCAAAGATGATGAAGAACCCCAGAACTATGATGAAGCTAAAGGTAAGAAGCAATGGGAAGAAGCAATGAAGGAAGAATTCAATGCACTGGAGGAGAACAAGATATGGGAACTTGTTCCTAAACCAAATGGTAAGAAAGTAATTGGAAATAAATGGGTTTATAAAGTGAAGAAGCTTGCAGATGGAAGTATAACCAGTTACAAAGCTAGACTGGTGGTGAAAGGCTATGCCCAAACCTATGGCATAGATTATGATGAGACATTCAGTCCTGTAGCTAAGATGTCAACTATAAGGACAATCATTGCTATTGCAGCTTCAAAAGGATGAACCCTAAGTCAATTGGATATAAAGAATGCGTTCTTGAATCGATACATATCAGATGAGGTATACATGGAACAACCTCAAGGGTTTACAGATTCAAGGTATCCAAATTTTGTTTGCAGGTTGAGAAGAGCACTCTATGGATTGAAACAAGCTCCAAGAGCTTGGAACTATAGACTGGTGAAGTATCTCAATGATCTTGGATATCAAAGTTCGAAAGTAGATCCAAGTCTACTTATCAAAAGAACAGAGGAAGGTACAATCTACATTTGTATTTATGTAGATGACATTATAATCACAGGTACTTCAGATGAAGGAATCAAGGAGGTAAAGAGATTACTTGAGAAAGAGTTTAAGATCAGTGACCTAGGAAAGTTGTCATACTTTCTTGGAATGGAAGTCACTTATACAGATCATGGAATATATGTATCACAAGAAAGGTATCTTTTGAACTTGTTGAAGAAGTTTGATATGGAAAATTGCAGAGAAGCTTCAACTCCACTTGAAGTTAATCACAAGCTCAGTAAATATGATGGTGCAGACTACAAAGATATGAGGAAGTATCAATCTCTTGTGGGTAGTTTGATTTATGCTACACTAACAAGACCTGATCTTAGTTATGCAGTGAGAGTTTTGTCACAATTCATGCATTGTCCAAAGGACCCACATTGGATTGCAGGTCAAAGAGTTCTCAGATATATCAAAGGAACTATAAAGGAAGGATTATATTATCCTTTTACATCAGATTTGAAGTTGAGAGCCTACAGTGACTCAGACTGGGCAGGTAACCAAAGATGACAGAAGATCAACTCATGGTTACATGATATACATTGGTGATAAGCTTGTAAGTTGGTGTTCAAAGAAACAACATACAGTAGCATTATCATCAACTGAAGCTGAGTACAAAGGACTTGTGGAAGCAGCTAAGGAGGTCATATGGATGCAGACATTGTTCAAGAGCTTAGGCATTGATCAAGGTACACCTACAATACATGGAGATAATATGAGTTCACTTTATCTTGCAGCAAATCCAGTATTTCATGCAAGAACAAAGCACATAGAGATACAATATCATTTTCTCAGAGAAAAGGTAATGGAGAAGGAGATTGAAGTGGAGTACATTTCTACTAAAGATCAGTTAGCAGACATAATGACAAAGAGCTTGGATGGTGTGAAGACCAGCAGATTCAAAAGCATGGCAGGAGTAAAAGAAAAGAAGATGATTTGAAGAAACAGGGAATGTCAATTAGTGATTGAGGGGGAGCTGTTGGAGAAACACTCACTAATTGGACATATATTTGAAGGTCAAATCTTAGGAAGAAAACCCCATGCCTATGTGAAGGGACAAATTCACAAGTGTATCATATTTGTAAAGTTAGTTCACTTTGGTTCTAGAAGTTTTTTAAAATCACGGGAATGAGAAAATCTATATAAGTTAGTTTGTATCAACTGACGCGGAGAGAGAGAGAGCGAGAGAGAAGAAGTGGAAGAGAGTGATAGAAAGAGAGAAGGAGTTCATTTTATACGACTGAGAATAGTCGGGCTTCTCTGAGTGAGAAAGCATCTGTAAAACTTCTGAGTTTTCATAGCTATGAGAAAGAACTGAGTAAAGTTCTGTGTATGAGTCTCTCTCCATCATCTCCATGCTTGCCTACTATGTGATGAATTCAAAAGTTCAAGTTTTCCAAGCAATTTGATGCCTGGCATCGAGTTTGTGCTGATAAGTCATTATTTTCATTCTCTGTGTGTTAACTGTTGTTGAATGTTTTAAAAACATGAGATTTGTGGAGCAACTCGATGCCTGGCATCGAGTTTCAGCATAAAGTCGATGCCTGGCATCGACTTCTAGCATACAAGTGGTCTTCTTCATGTGTGTGTAAAAGAGGCAATTTCTGGTGCAAAAAAAGAGGCTAAAAAAGCTCAAAGTCGATGCCCGGCATCGACCTTGGCTGAAATTCGATGCTACACATCAAATTTTTTATTTTTAGACACCCAAGATTACTAAAACAGGAAAAAATTCCACTTTTGGAAGTCATACAGGGTGATCTTGTGAAGGCCATAACTTGAGTTCTAGAGATCCGTTTGATGCATATGATAGCTTGTTGGAAAGCTCTACTCCTCTAGTTTGGGTCTATAAAGTTTCATGGAGAAAGAATACTTGAGCTAAGATAAATTAGCAAAATACTAAAGGTATGTCATTTTAGTGACTAGAAAAATCTGAAGAAGCAAAGTTCTTGGTTTCGACTATCATTTCTCAAAGTCTGGAGTGGCAATGAGTTAATGGTGACCATAGAGGTGTTCTAGTGTCACATTAATTCATTTCTTGTGGTGTTTTACACATCAACACAAAAGTTAGAAAGAGGTAGAGGCTGAAAAGTTGAAGAGAGTGACCAAGAACAACACATTCTTAGTCACCGGTGGCGTGCATGGCAGCTCAACTAAATGCAGCAACCCAGATTTGTGATGTACGGAATACCAAGGGGAAAACAGAAGCAAAGGACCTACGTCAAAAAAAATAAAAAATTCTTTGACAATCCTTACGGCTTCCCCGACCACTGGGTGCGTGTATTCAGAAGCCTTAAATAAGAAGCAAAAGCCTGTCAAGGGACGACAGAGACAAAGAGGGGGAGAGTGTTGTAGAGCAAAGAAGCACAAAAGAAGAGCCCCAAAATTTTCAAATTAATGGGCACATTTTTCTTCTTCATAGCTTTAAGAAATTCCCTCAAGCCATGTAAATGCACTAGAGGAGTCCTCTAGATGCATATCCCCAACTCATTGTAATATATTCCGTGTAAATTAGTAGGAGATTCACTTTTTGGTAATAAAGTGCTGGTCTCTTGTGTGAAAGGACCAAATTTAGGGCACATGTATATAATTCATTTTGTGACTCTTTGTGGAGACTTTTTGCCATTGTGAAGAAGGAGAGCTCCTGAATTTCGAATTTGCCTTTTTCTTGCAGATTTTCATCTTCTCTTTGATCTTCTATGTGTGTGTAATGCTTGGAATGTGTGTGTAAGACTGTTGTCTACCCCTCCCCATTGTTTTTGAGCTACTGTAGTGTGTGTATGAGCTTGTAGGAGTTGTGGAGTGAGTGTGGGTGTTTCTTGCCATTCACTATTTTGGTCATAACTTGAAGCACAACTGTCAAAATCGAGTGAAACAACCTCCAGAGATGCGTCTCGTCGAGAGCTTCAAAACGAGTCCGCTATTGACTATATTGTGAGTTCGGAGCTAAGAGAAATCCTCGATTTACTGAAAACTATTGTAACTGGTATTGCGACAGACACTTTCAATATTTCAGTGAATTAGAGAGGTGGATTAGTCTTTTCTCATGCATGAAGGCTGAAACACTTCATTTTCCATTACGTGTGCACATGTCTTCATACACTTGGTTAGGTCGTTTGGTCGGATTGACAAATAAGTGTGTGTCAATTTCCCACTATTTGCACTTGTGTGGCAATTGAGGTCTAGTCTCTTTGGCGCAAGTCCTTAAGTCTTCTTGACTTAGGTACACATGTTTTTGGTGCCATTGCCGGGGAACACTCAGCCAAGGTGCCTTCGTGATGGTTATAGCTCGAGTGTAATGAAATCGTACTTGTAGAAGTGAATTCATTTAGTGGCAAGTAGTCTACCACTTCAACACTCGTATCTTCACATCCCGGAGATGTGTGTAATGAGTTTTTAGGTTTAGGGTTAGTAAGAAGGGAGAGAAGGAGAATTAGGGTTAGGTTAGGAGAAGAGGAGTGAAGTAGGAGTAAGCCAAGATCACTAAGAAAAATCCCAAAATATTTGCTAAGATAGTGTAGTTCAGGTTCAGTCATCAAAAAGTATAAAAGCCAAAAAATTCGAGTTCATTTCTCACTTGTCAGAGAGCAGTATCGTGTGAGAAGCAGCGACCGGTATCGTCGAAGCTATATTGCGCAATTTGAGCCCTCACACTCACCTTGTGACCTCAAGACTTGATTAGTGCAACCTAAGGGTAAGTGACATGCAAAATTTAACCTCAAAAGTTGTGAAAATCTCCATTTACACGTGATTATTTGTGCAACCGGTATCGCGGGGAGGGATAGAGTGTTTTTTGTGCTTCTTGGAGTGAGACAGTAGGCTAGGAGTGAAGAGAGGTGAGAAGAGTAAGGGGCAACAAAAATTTTCGATTTGGGGATATTTTGGCTTGAGTATCACGATCGGTTGAGTTTTTGGTATCGTGATACCAAAAGTTCCCTTGTATCGCGATACTCGTTGAAGTATTGTCTCGTCGGTTACCAACCTTGGTATCGTGATACAACTCGTGGTATCATATCGTCGGGTTGGTATTGCGATCTCACTTTACCAAAGTGGTATCGTATCGCGGTCCACTTTTGGTATCATATCATGTCGTGTTCAGTCTAGTATCACGATACCATAGCAGTATCGTATCGTGCAAGTCAGTGGTATCGTATCGCCACTTGCATTGATAGGATTCGTATCGTGCGGTTATGAGGTATCGTATCGCATAACTGCTAGTATCGTATCGTGTAGTTTCTAGTATCGTATCGTCCCCTACTCTAGTATCGTATCGTGCAACCCCCATGTATCATATAATCTCTCATTCCGATGTCGTATTGCGATACCATTGTGGTATCGTATCGTCACCTACTGAGATATCGTATCGTGTGAGAAGGTCAGTATCGTATTGTGCTTATCGGCAGTATCGTATCATGTAGGTGTTCAGGTATCGTATCGAGCCAAACTCTAGTATCGTATCGTGCCCTTTTTGGCATCGTACCGTCCGAAAAGTGGTATCGTATCTTCATCCTTTTCAAGTGATGAACAGCCAGACACTAAGGAAACCAACAATCTGAGAGTTCCTCACATGACAGAAGGATCACCAATTTGCAGAACCACATTCAAATACCCTCTTCCAGGAAAAGTCAAATTCAAATGGGTATGCAAGGATCAAGTGCAAAAATCAGAGACGTCAACACCAACTCATGAGGAGAAAAAGGAGGACAAGAAGTCAGCTTCACCACACTCCGAATAAAAAAGACTATTGCAGGTATGGCTTCCTAAGACTTTGATTGAAGCTGAGAAGGATCGACAATAGATATGGATTCCCAAGAAGGTCAGACAAGCAGCCAATCACGAGATAAGCAAACAGGAGGATACATTACATCTAGACATCCGGACAACAAAGCCAAGACAAACTCACCATACAAACAGGAGGAGGAAAACCTCTACCACTAGGACATTAGAAGAAACAAAGGAAACACATGAAGCTCGAAGGACCAAAGAGCACAGCCTATCAATGCGACCACGAAATGGATTTGGAAACCAAAGCAAAAGCTAGGAATGGACCTCCAGAACAACAAAGATTCCAATTGCACTCATGAAGTATCGAATGCACCTAAAGTATGCATAATAGAGCCGCATTACCAGGCCAAGCATTTGGCACTTGGTGTACACAATAAAATTAGTGGTGCACATTCTCCAATGGGGAATAGGTCATAGCTTCGACTTCATTAGGAATGGACATACTATGTAAATACATAAATGCTTCGGCTATACTAATACTTGTTTTCTTTCAAAAAAGAAATAAAAAGATGTGGTAAGAGATCTCACTTATACAATCAAGGGGAACAGAGTGACGGAACAACAACATGTCACTGCAATGCACCACACAATTGCTATGTTTTCAATTGAAGGTAATGCCATTTCATTACAAGTGCAGATGGCTTCTGAAGATTTTGAAGCAACAATTCAAGAGGAAGTACTGGAATTTCCTCTCCAGAGTATCAGCAAAGCGAAGGGACATTGGTTTAGAGAAGATCAACCGGCCGGGGAGTACCTCTTCAAGAGAAGAAGAAGAAGATCAAAGTCCACAACTGTTGAATAAAGAATGAAGATAAGAAAGCATAAGAACCACCCTCTACCCAAAGCCCCGTAGGGGCACGCATCAGGCAACAACGCCAAACATCCAGGTCCTAAGGATTGGAATTAAAGATCAATCAGAACCAGGACATTTCATGGGAAGGATGGACCAGGGCCAGGAAGTATCCATGAAGAAGTGCAAGACATTACTTGGCAGGTAATAATCCTCCTGCTGATAGCGTGCGTGGGCAACCAAGTAAACAGGCTCAAAACAATACAACAAGGTCAGATGTGTGAAGATAAAGACAAATCACAAGACCAAAAGTTAGAAAGAGGTAGAGGCTGAAAAGTTGAAGAGAGTGACCAAGAACAACACATTCTTAGTCACCGGTGGCATGCGTGGCACCCCGACTGACTGCAGCAACCCAGATTTATGATGTACAGAATACCAAGGGGAAAATAGAAGCAAAGGACCTACGTCGGACAAATAACAAATTCTATGACAGTCCTTACCGCTTCCTCGACCACTGGGTGCGTGTATTCAGAAGCCTTAAATAAGAAGCAAAAGCCTGTCAAGGGACGACAAAGACAAAGAGGGGGAGAGTGTTGTAGAGCAAAGAAGCACAAAAGAAGAGCCCCAAAATTTTCAGATTAATGGGCACATTTTTCTTCTTCAAAGCTTTAAGAAATTCCCTCAAGCCATGTAAATGCACTAGAGGAGTCCTCTAGATGCATATCCCCAACTCATTGTAAGATATTCCCTGTAAATTAGTAGGAGATTCACTTTTTAGTAATAAAGGTGTCAGTCTCTTGTCTGAAAGGACCAAATTTAGGGCACATGTATATAAGTCACTTTGTGACTCTTTGTGGAGACTTTTTGCCATTGTGAAGAAGGAGAGCTCCTGAATTTCGAGTTTGCCTCTTTCTTGCAGATTTTCATCTTCTCTTTGACCTTCTATGTGTGTGTAATGCTTGCAATGTGTGTGTAAGATTGTCATCTACCCCTCCCCACAGTTTTTGAGCTACTGTAGTGTGTGTATGAGCTTGTAGGAGTTGTGGAGTGAGTGTGGGTGTTTCTTGCCATTCACTATTTTGGTCATAACTTGAACCACAATTGTCTGAATCAAGTGAAACCACGTCGAATAGATGCGTCTCGTCGAGAGCTTCGAAATGAGTCTGGTATTGACTATATTCGGAGTTTGGAGCTGAGAGAAATCCTTGATTTACTGAAAACTACTGTAAGTGGTATCGCGACAGACACTTTCAATATTTCAGTGAATTAGAGAGGTGGATTAGTCTTTTCTCATGCATGAAGACTGAAACACTTCATTTTCCATAACGTGTGCACATGTATCCATACACTTGGTTATGTCGTTTGATCGGATTGACAAATAAGTGTGTGTCAATTTCCCACTATGTGCACTTGTGTGGCAATTGAGGTCTAGTCTCTTTGGCACAAGTCCTTAAGTCTTCTTGACTTAGGTACACACTCTCCTTTGATGGTGTGCTTGAAGTGGTTGGACCACTTATCTCCATGCTTTGTTGTTGCTCTTTGAACTTCTTCTCGGCTTCATATGCATCGGCAACCTGTAACACATGTTTGCTACCATACCAAGGCAGCAACTCATCAAATATTACATCGCTAGATACCTTAAGATCTTTGGTGCAAGGTTTATAGCATCTAAAACCCTTTTGCTCTAAAGAATATCCAAGAAATATACACCTATCTACCTTCGGGTCTAATTTGTGTCTTAATTCTTGAGGTATGTGAACATAACACACACAACCAAATACTTTGAGATGTGAAAGGTTGGGTTTCTTACCACACCAAGCTTCATAAGGTGTAACTCCATGTACTCCTAAGGTTGGACACCTATTCATAATGTATATGGCTGTATTTGTTGCGTCAGCCCAATAAGAGTTAGGAACATTCATTTCATTTAACAAAGATCTAGCCACTTCTGCTATGTATCTATTCTTCCTTTTTGCCACCCCATTTTGTTGAGGTGTATACCTACAAGTGAATTGCCTTTTGATACCATGGTCATGTAGAAAATCTGAAAATTCATTTGAAAAATACTCTCCCCCTCCATCCGATCTAAGAGTCTTTATATACTTCCCTGTTTCCTTCTCCACTAGGTTTTTGAACCTCTTGAAGTGGTAAAACACCTCTGACTTTGAATTCATGCAATATATCCAAACAAACCTTGAATGATCATCTATAAATGTGACAAAATATCTATTACCTCCAATGGATGGCTCCCTTGTAGGTCCCCATACATCTGTGTGTATGAGATTCAACACTTCATTGCTCACATGTGCTCCCTTCTTGAATGACAATCTGCTTGGTTTTCCTAATTGACAAGAATGACAAAAATGTTGCATATTCTGAGATGTAAGATCACGTAGACCACTTAGCAAGACCTTCCTTTGCATGTCCTTCATCCTTTGTAAGTTTATGTGCCCAACTCTTTTATGCCATAAGTCGATTTCTGCAATCTGTTTATTTCCAGTCGACAAGTAGACAGTGTGAGGGATCGATGGCTTTACCTCCATGGTGAAGAGTCTTCCTTGCTTCTTTCCTTTTGCTATGAGCTTGTAGTCCTGCATGGGGTCTTCAACAAAACATCCTTGCTCATTGAACCTCACCTCATAACCTCTTTCAACCATTTGACCTATCAAAACCAGGTTCTTTGTGATGGTTGGCACATGCAACACATCCTTCAACACCTTGGAGCTTTGAGATCCATTCAATGCAACATCTCCCACATGTGTAATCTTGTGCTTAGTGTCATCCCCTGTCTCTACATGTCCTTGAGTGATGGGTGAATGTAAATTAAAGAAAACATCTTTATTGAAACTCATATGGTTGCTACAACCACTATCAATGTACCATGTAAAATCTAAATTGACTCTTTCACTTGAACCATACATCATAAGCAAGTTCTCATTTTTTGAATTTGTTGAAGTACTAGAATAATTACCTTGGTTCCTTTTGTATCCTTCATTGCCTCCTCCTTTGGACCAACAATCTCTTGCATAATGACCCAGTTTTCCACAATTGTAGCATTCTCCATTGGATGCTTCTCTTCCATGTGATCTTCCTCATCTTCCTCTACTCCTTCCTCTTCCTCTTGATCCATAGCTTTGGTTGGAGCCTTCCTGGTTGCATGAGCTTGAGATTGACCTTCCTCTCCCTCTTCCTTGGGAGTTTTGTCCACCTCTTTTGCCTTTGCCTCTACCTGCATAGAAAAATTGGGCTTGGTTGCCCTTTAATTGTGAACCTCCTTGGTTCATCTCCTCACCATCAATGTGACTAATCGATCAAATTTTGGTAGGGAATCCCTCACATAAACTAATGTGGTGAATGCTTTCCACCTTTCATCCTCTCTCAAGACATTGAGAATGTGCGCAACAAGATCATCTTCGATTGGGCTCCCAATTGAGCCTAAATGATCTGCAAGCTCCTTAACCTTCAAAATGTACTCATTTATGTTAGTACTTGGTGATTTCCTAAGATTATTCAACTCATTCTTGAGCTGAATCTTCCTTGCCTTGGTTGATGAAGAGTACAATCTCTCCAAGGTCTCCCAAACCTTCTTGGATGTGTCCAAGTCTTGTATATGCCCTATCATGCTATTGCTTATGTGTTGGGATAGAATGAATATGACTCTCCTATCCCTTTGTATCCATACATTAAGTACCTTGACCTTCCCTTGAAGTGGTGGATCATGTACATGAGGCATTGGCTTCGTTAAGCTCACTAATCCCCACAATCCTTTGCCCATAAGGTAGTTGCTAACTCTAAATTTCCATGGTTGATAATTGCCTTTCTCTAACTTCTCTATTTGTACATTATACTCAGCCATACTGAGCTCTAAGATGCTCCTCTAGCTTCTCCTCAAGTGTTTTTATGCTTTAGAAGGTGTGGATATTACCTTTTGATACCTTCTCCCTTGCTAACCTTTGACTAGTTGAGATCTTGATCGACATAGCCCACTTTCGATGTCTTCTTGCTTTGATGAGTCCTCCTTGTGCTTCCACGAGTTGTCTTGATCACTTCAAGTCCTCAATATGATGCCACTGATGTCTCAAGCCTCCAAAACGGCTCTGATACCATTGATGGGGGATGATTCTAACACCCCAATGAAAAAATGGAATATGGCTGCCCTCTAGTAGGTCCACAAGTAGTGATATATGCTCACTGTTTTGAACTTCTCTCTGCACCAATACAAAGACTTAAAATGAAATTTTGCAAACTTGTAATAGACTATAAGAGCTACCCAAAAAGATTTAAATAATCCCAAATGGATATTCCAGCTGGGAGATCTACCATCTACAAAGCATGATACCTGTTTGCAACACTCTCTACCTATGTGCAGAGATATACCTTCACAAAGTTGGCAATTTCTAACAACTCACTCGGAAAAATAACTTAAAACTTTGGCATGGTTTAGGGCACAATATGAGAGACCAAATAAACCTTGAAATCAATGAAAATGAGTACAATGAGAGCTTAAACAATGCTCTACAATTTGGTACAATCAGATTTGGAAAAGCCTAACTACACCTCTAGATAGAGAGGAGCAAAATCATGAGAAAATGAGGTAAGCAAGCAAGGAGGCTGCTTGCTGGAGTTTATGACTTCACTAAACAAAGTGGGAAACTTGTGGAATGCATACAACACAGTAAACAAAGGCAGAACGATGCTTATATAGAGTTTTACTTTTCATACAATCTAGCTAGCCACCCACCAATCAGTGTAGGTGCACTTTTTGGTGGTTGATTTGATGAGATTTGAATTTGATTGAGTTTGGTGGAGCTTCTAACTTTATTCCACGACTTTGGGTCCTCTTTTTTTGATTGTTCCACTTGCAAAACTCGTGGTTGAGTCTTTTTGCATGATTGAGACTTGATTTTCAACATTTTTCATCTTAGGAATAATTATCCTAAGGTAAATGAACCTTACTTTATGAGTTGAAGAAAGCATGAACAAACTCCTCATCTTATACTCCACCTCTATGTGATTTCTAAAACTTATGGGATAAAGAATTCGTAGCCGGTGCATTCGTGTGGTAACTTCAAAATGAGCAACTTCTCTGCATACTTGTTGAAGGCAGCCCGAGAGCAAGAAAAACTTTGGAGAAGATTCTTGATGGTCCATAACACTTCAACCTTGATCGTGGAGAAAAAAGTGGAGTAGCAAATCATCTAAGGTGGCCCAAGCAAACCTACAATTGGAAGGAGTTCTCATAGATAATCAGGGAAGTACTTAGTTTATTCCCATTCATTTTTCCTTTGACTTTAGGAATGAAACTTTTCATGTTTAGTTGATTTCGAAAGTATTCAATGGAGGGAGATCCTTTTGCTAGCAATATGTTGTTAGATATACCTAGATAAGAAGTAGATTATGCACTATAGGAAGGGGTTAGATAGATAGAATACACTCTAGGTCTTCTTGAAATAGACAACAGGAAAGACAAGAAGTTAAGAATCATAAAGAATTAAATGGGTTGGATGAGAAGATGAATGATATCCAAGCGGATATGTTCATTGTTAAGGAGATCCAAACAGAGATGGGGACCCTTTGTACTTCGATTAATAAAGTAAAAGAGAAGATGGAATAAATTTTGAATACACTTTGTCCAACTTTACCCCTACCTGCCCAAATGGGTTCCTTGTCCATTCAACCAAGGAACCCATCCTTGAGTAAAGGACTAAATGCTCCTTTACCAATCCATAGTAAATTGTATTCAAAAAATAAAACAGAGGAAGTAACCATAAATCCTCCTCCCACTTCCATTAGATCTAGGAGTCTTTTGTTCGGTCTCTTATGTGAAAGGACCATTTTTAGGGCACATTTATATAAGTCACTTTGTGACTCTTTGTAAAGACTTTTTGCCATTGTGAAGAATTAACAAGACAAATTTCAAATTTGCTTCTTCTTGGCTGTGTATCTTCTTCCCCTTGAGTGTATATCTATGTTTGATGCATGAAAAGTATGCTTAAAGGTGTTATATACCCCTTACCCTTCTCTTTTTGCCATTGTAATGTGTGTGTGAAGCATTGTGAGTGTTGAAGCAAAAATTTTTGTTTTCAACTACTGTGTATTTTACCCATAACTTGAAGCATGCTTGTTAGATTTGAGGTAAAAATAGCACAATTGGATGTGTCCCATCGAGAGTTTTGAAGCCAACCCACTACTTCCTATATCGGGTATCTAAGCTGAGAGATATGGCATAATTTTGCTTTTATTGAGAGATGTATTACGAGAGGTGAATTCCCCTAATTTGCATGCATTGCTTGAACATTCACTTCATTAGCTATCATGAGAACACATGTCTTTATAGACTTGATGAGCTCTAAGTCCTTGGATTGATAATTTATCGAGTGTATCAAATCCATCGCTATACACTCTTGTTGATGATTGAGATATAGTCTCCTTCGTCACAAGTCGGCAAGAAATTGTGAGCTTAGGTACACATGTTTTTGACGCCGTTGCCGGAGATTGATTCCAATCAAGGTGCCTTTGTGGTGGTTAAGGTTATGTTGTGAAGGTAGTGAGCTTGAGGAAGTGATCTAAGATTTGTGGCAAAGTCCAAATTTTCTTGCACTTGTTACTTGATACACTCGTTGTGTGTGACAAGTTTTTAGGTTTAGGTTGAGAGTCAAGGAGTAGGGTTAGGAATTAGGGAAGAGTTCTTGGAAGTAGGGTAATTTTTTTTAAATTTCAAAAACCCACAATTTTTTTTTTGCCTTTTTTTTCTTGAGTCTCTGGTCTCAGCCAGGGGCTAAAAACCAAAAGTCACCACATTTGGGTTCGCTTGTTTTGTGCAAGTATTGTAGAGCTCACAGACGATCGATATTGCTAATCTTGTATTGTGGAAAACTTGAGGTGTAGCAAGAATCCAACAATCAAAATATGAGAAAATCTTCCTAAAGGTGATCTCTAAATCATCACAAATGCAAAAAATTGATTGATCACTCACACAAGGTCAACACTGTTCGAGTATCGTGAGGAAGGATTTCGGAGATTTTGTAGAAGTTTTCTAGCGACAAGCACATAGGGATGACAAGAGAGCACAAGGAACACATATACATCGAAAAAACTAAATTTGGACTCAAAAAAGTCCAAATATCATGGCTAGTTGAGTTTTGGTATCGTGATACCAAATTCCCATGTGTAGCAATACTTGGCAAGTAGCGTGCATCACCAATACTTTCTACTCCTAGAGTATCGCGATACTTAGGTATCCTATATCATCTGGTCAAGTATCATGATCACCCAAAATCGTGTATCACCAATACTACAAAGTATCGTGTATCATGGTCTAGAGCTAGTATTGTGAATTGTTTAGAGTCATATCATGTATCACAGATACCCCCATGTATCATGTATCATGGAAAGTGAGCGTATCATATCATGCACTTTAAGTATAGTGTATCATGGCTTTGATGAGTATCATGTATCATCTCAATTGAAGTACTGTGTATCATTTCAGGGGAAGTATTGTGTGTTGCCATGACATCTTGCATCATGTATCGTGCTCAATTTAGGTATCATATCATGAAATCCAAGTATCGTGTATTGAAAGAAATTGAAGTATCACAAGTATCATGTATCATGGATAAATAGAAACCTCTATAATTGGGCTTAGAAGTAGAAATCAAGAATATGTAGTGCCTAATTATTGAACTTAATCACTTGTAGGGTTTGAGAAATCATCGTAAGGAAATTATAAGATCCCTACTTGTGAACAAACCGAAGGTTGGGATGTGTACTAGGGAGTCGAAGAAGTGTGATTTCATCAGTAGGAAGTATTACCCAAAAAAGTGTCCATTCCATCTATTCCGACACCTCTAGTGACTCGAAAGGAGACTCAATCATGGTCTTTGAAGACATGGATAGCTTAGTGCCTTTGGTGGGGCTCATGTCACTAATAGAAGGAGAATATAAGATGTCCTTGCAATATGTCTCCACTAATGTGCATGAACTACCTATCTACCTAGATGACCTCAATAGATCTATGGAAAGAATGAAAAAATCTATAGACTTAGAGATTGTGCCAAGACCAGATGTAAAATATGAAGGAGGACTCTATATGGATAAAGTAGAGCAAATATATGTAGTGACATATCATCCCAGAGGGAATTAATGAGAGAGGAGAGGTAAAGGAACCTAAAAATCCCACTAGGATTGATAATGGAGAAACAGTGACCACTCCTTGAGAAAAATCAATGATAACCAACATGTGGAGAGGATACAAAATCCCACAAGGATGATGATTTGTCATATGTTTACATGGTAAGTTGACTTGACAAATTTCCACAAGCCACTTCACCCATATGAGGAGAAGGCATCAACTCTACCACTATCTACGAGCTGTAGGATCCAGAAGACTCTTGTAGAGCTACCTTCGTAGACTAGAATAAAAGAAGATATTGGCCTATCGATGAACTTGACAAGTCTAGAATGAGGTACTTAGGGTTTCTAGTGTTACCCCTAGAGACTAGGCAACCATGTCTTAGAACCCTCTTAGGACACAACAGAGTAATGAAAATCCAGTCTTAGGGCAAACCAATCAACAATGTGCCAATGAGGCCACATGTGCAATTCTCAATGCAAGGAACCAATACCATACATAATACCAATCCAAGAAGTGGAACTAGGAATAGACATCCTTTTCCTTTGAGATCCCCACAAGGTGTAGGACTAGGTGTGCATCCTATAATTCATATAGTCCCTCGACCCCTTGAGGTAGATAGAAAACTAAGACCAATCCAAGTGGCCAAGTGTGTAAGAAATCCCTTTGATCGTGCAGGAGACCCTTATGATCACATGGCTAAGTTTAAGCAAGTTCTACATGCCGAACACGTGGATGATTTCTTCATCCAGTATGGGTTCTTTGGTCTCACTCTTACTTGAAATGATTTGACCTAGTTCCAACCATTAGATCCCAACCTCTTTGTGAATATGAAACAATTCTTTGAAGAAATCATTGGTGAATTCACCAAGAGGGGTATTAAACATAACTCCTCTTCCTTAATCCATAGTTTCAAATAGGCTCCTAATGAATCTATAAAGTTAGCAGCCCAATGATTTAACCAATATATGGACAGATGCCCCTAGACAGAGAGACCCACTCACCAAAGATGATATCTCTGTTCTTAGACGACTTGACCAATGTGTTGGAAATTAGGAAGGCCCACAGGTTCCAGGATCTACAAACACAGATTCTAGGATCTTCCAACATTGACAAACATGAGCATACATCACTTAATCATACAATGATGAGAGAAAGATAGAGAGAGATTAGAAAACATGTACTAAGTGTTACGTAAGCCACTTCTTACTCACACCATCGTATATACAAATGTCAATTTACAATGTGGGAGTCAAAATCTCAACCACTCTATTTGAACAAAATTAGATGGAAGAGTGTATGTACAAAATTTACAAGAATATTTAGATGTAGGGATAAAAATCTGAATATGTATGAGATGTAGGACTTGATAGGTTGTAGAAGAGTGAATATGAGTGACTAAAAGAGGAAAGATCAGTTTGAAACTGATATTCAGCAAACCCTAATCTGAATATAGGCTATGGAAGAACCTAAATCAGATGTGTGTGTGATAGATCACATACTTACGGAATTAGCATAGAATGCTAACATGTTGCTGACAAAAATCCTCATACTCATGTGGAAACACCTTCTCTAACATCTCATCTGATGCATGTAGCATGCATGTACTGATTCTCCTTTATGGATTCCACTGCCTCCATGTATGCCAAATTGGACTTCTCTAGATATGGATGCCACCACATAAAGAGAATATGTACCTGAATAGTTAACATAAGATGCAATCTTATGTTAAGCTCCATTCAATGTCTTTGAAGTACTCCATAATCTTCATGTAGAAGACAATCTCCAAATACATCATGTAGATGGATGATCCACACCATCAATCTGCTGATAAGTAAGTCTTCTCTATAAACAAGAGTGTGAGCACACTCTTCTCCAAGAAGAACTCCATGGCTGCTCCTTATGCTCTTCAAGATAGCTCCATAGCTGCCCCATATGTGCACCATGGCTGCCCCATGTGTACATCAGCATAACCATCACCAAGATCAGCCAAATGATGGTTGAGGATAGCCAACAAGTGACCATAAGCCCTGCTTATATAGCCTTTGATGCCCCATGCAAAAAATCTCCCTAAAAAAAACTATTTGCTGAAAATAAAGCTGATCGTTGCCTAAAAAGCTAATCGTTAAAAATTGATCGCTATTTTTTATTTGATCGTTGCTTTTTTAGCTATCACTAAAAATTTCTTTTGAAAAGCTTTTTTATTATTTAACTTTGATCAACTTAGATTAGGGTTTTCTCCCACCTGTGATCTCTGATGACTGAATGTCCTATACCAGTATATGAGGTAACTTTTCCAAACAAAAAACATCACTCCAAGTCCAACATCTACTACAAATACTCTTTTACCTCAAGAGTTAGGTAAAGAAGAAAAATACTTCTCTACAGCTTTTCATCTACCAAGTAGCTCTGAATTGACACTCCAAGAATTATTTGAGGGAACATATAAGCTGCTTGCTCAAAATCCTTAACTGAAAATAACTCATACACATATGAGTCAAAAACATATAAGTTGTCTTAGATATCTGCTACTTTTCTTTCTCTCAATGCAATTCTTTGTCAAAACCCACCAAAACATGACCAAGTATAATGCATAACAAGAAACTACTTCTTCTTTAAACTATCTTCTTCACATACGATGTTCTTGTAGACTTGTCTTTGGATGTAGAGGATAAAAGTAGGAAAAGCATATGGAAAATATAAGAGAAAAGAAGGAAGTCTTACTATCCCTTTGGAATTGTTGAACCTTCTTCTTTTGCATCTTTCTTCCACCTGATGATGTCAATGTCTTCAAACTTCTCTTCCATACCTTTTGTTCTCTTCATCTTGAAGTACCAAGCATTCTTAACTTCTTCAAATGAATTTTTCTCTTCCTCTAGTGCTAAGAGTAAGAGACAAAACAAACATGGTATATAAATGGAAGTGAACATAGAAGTGTTGGTGTAAATCACAAGCCTACACATTTGGCTTGGAAGATATCATGAAGACTCTACATACATGAAGAACCATAGGAACATATGCTAGTGGTTTATTACCACTTTATCTCATTGTATAAGTCATATTGACTTAGAATCTTTTGTAATCACCTACCTAAGTGATTCATGAAAAAAGTAACTCACTTGATTGAGAGAATATCTCCAAGCATTTAGGAGCTTGATCATAGGGAGCCAAAAGTTTGAATTTGAATTCAAACTTTTAGTCATTTCCTATAAAAATGGATATGAAAAAGTCGCGGGTAGATCACTTCACTCCCGAGCTTCATTCTACTGTAATTGAGTGTGTGTGAGGACTATACCATAGCCTAAACCTCTCTACACCATTAGGCAATGTTATTCATGCCAATGGGATTGTACACAAGTGTTAATTTATAGATACATTTACATCATTCATCTCTGTGTTCCCTGCTAGTCTACTCAAAAGTCTGTCAACGTGTCAAGGGCATATCTCGGTCAATACTCCACCAAATTCAGTGATTCAAAGCTTTTTGGATTCAACTTGAAGCCTATTACATGCTATCAAAATTTGAAGACATTTTATTTCGCCAATTTAGAGAAAGCGGCGTCGAGGTGCTCACTGGTCTACTTCTGCTACAGTCCTAAAAAGTCGGGGTATAGCTAATCTTGCTAAATTGATTTCTCTTAGCATAGTTTATCTTTTTACATGATTCCACTTGAAAATGGTAGCTTACTAAGCTAATTAAATACCCCTAGAAGGAATTTTATCAATTTCTATTGTGCTGGTCACACTGAGCAAAACATCTAGCAGGTGTCAAGACCAAAATAGAAGGTTTTCTTGAGTTTGTGATTTTCAAAGTTATCTGTTTTGATTCAATCATTGCACACATCATTTCCAAAGGACATAGGCCATTTCTTGGTGTCATTGGAATGCTAAGGAAGTATACTAATCAAGTCTAGAGCAAAAGAGGGCTGGTACAAAGCAGGTTTAGCAGTACCTACTCAGTCTCTTGGATTATCCATCCATCTTTCCCAACAGTGGTATTAGAGCAAATAAGGTAAAATGGGAGATGGTTTTCCTTCATTCAAATTGGACAGGAACAACTATCAAGCTTGGTCTCTAAGAATGAAGACCTACCTACAAGGAAGGTGTCTCTATGGATACATCTCAGGAGATGAGGAATTGCCCTCATTCAAAGCAAGAGGATTGCCAACCAAGGAAGAACAAGAAAAGCTCAACACATGGTGTGCAAAGGATGCATTGGCAAGGTCTTATTTACTCAACGCTATATCTGATTTTCTTTTGCCACATATCAGAAATTGAAAGACTTCCGAGGAGACTTGGGAAACTCTGTCATCATATTTTTCCTCCAATACAAGGGCTAGGAAAAATCAGTTGTGGATTGAATTCACAACACTAAGGAAGCAACCTAAACAAGCTGTTTCAGAATTTGTGACCAAGATCAAAGATGTTGCAGATCAGTTAGCAAGCATAGGAGAAGAGATTGAAGAAGAACAAATTGTGAGGCAGATAATCAATGGAATCAAGGTTGATGACAAGTGGGAAAGCTTCACCACTGCAATGGATCTCTACATGGACATGCACACTCCAGATCTTACAACTCTCATGGGTCAACTATTTACACATGAAGCAAAGCTCACCAAGAGTGGAGATACATCCAAAGGTAACAACTCTTCTGCCCTATACACTGATAAGAAATCTAAGGATAAAGGCAAGAGTAAGAAGATGGAAGATGAAGGCTCTACCTCCCAAGCCAACTATGCAGGGAGAGGTAGATCTTCAAGAGGAAGGGGCAGAGGAGGTAAGCAAGGTAGGGGGAGACCCTATAATTCATCACCATGGAACATTTGTGGTTTATCAAATCATACCACAGATGAGTGTTTCAGGAATTACAAAAATCAGAGAGGAAGAGGCTACCAAAGAGGTGGATACTCACAGTCAAGAGGAAGGTTCAACAATCACCAAGACCACAACAACAATTACAACAACAACTACAACAACAATTACAATGGCAACTACCAAGGAGGATTCAAAACTAGAATGGACTACAACAACTACACAGAAGAGCAGGATGACTCTCTTCTAATCATGAACATGACTTCAAAGACAGGTACAAATGATGATCACTTATTTTATATTGATTCAGGGTGTTCAAATCATGTGGCTGGTAATGTGGCACTACTCTTTGATCTTGAGGAACCAAAAGGTAAACACCAAGTTCAAACAGGTGATGATACAAAGAATTCTATGGTTAAAGTTGGAAATGTGAAGACTTGTGATGGTAATCAGAATTTGTTGAGCAGGGTACTTTATGTACCAACAATTACAAAGAACTTAATGAGTGTTGGTGAGATTGTAGAGAAAGGTTTGCAAGTCAAATTCAATCAATATGGAGCATTTGTGGAGGACCCAAGACATGGATTCAAAAGGATAGCTAAAGGAGAAAAATCAGGTAGACTTTTCACTTTTGAGCTAGAAGACACAAAGAATATTGCACTATACAGTTATAAAGATCAAACACTTGCAGAGCTTGAGATTTGGCACAAAAGGCTAGGGCACATAGGAGAAAGAACCTTGAAACAAATGTGCAGAGACCAATGTGTGCTTGGGATACCTAATGTAATCAAGCAACATATGATTTACAAGTGTGGTGCTTGTCAATTTGGTAAGTCTCACAGGTTACCCTTCTCAAGGAAAGGATATATACATGAAGACTACCTAGAGCTGGTACACACAGATGTATGGGGACCTAGCGAAGACCCCTCAGTCTCAGGTTCAAGGTACTATGTGTCTTTCGTTGATGATTATAGCAGATGAACTATATTATACTTCATGAAGCACAAGGATGAGGTATTTAATTGTTTTAAGAAATATCTTGCATTAGTTGAAAACCAAATAGGAAGGAATTTGAAGAGGCTAAGGTCAGATGGAGGAGGTGAGTACTTCTCCAATGAATTTGAAGACTTCTTGTAGGACAGAGGCATCAAAAGAGAGATAACCACAAGGTATTCTCCTGAACAGAATGGGGTAGCTGAGAGAAGAAATAGGTTAATTGTTGAGACAGCTAGATCTATGCTTAATGAGAAGAAATTACCTAATTATCTATGGGCAGAGAGTGTTTCTACTGCCACTTACCTCATAAACAGGTTACCATCTAAGTCACTTGATGGTATGACACCCTATGAAGCATGACATGGTAAGAGACCATCATTGGATCACTGCAAAATATTTGGATGTGTAGCATATGTGCCCATTCCTTCTCAGATTAGAGGTAAGCTAGACCCAAAGGCTGAAAAATGCATTTTCATTGGGTATGATTTAAATAAAAAAGGTTACAGGTTTTATAATCCTACCAACAAGGGATTTATGGTAAGCAGAGATGTGATCTTTGATGAAAATGATTCTTGGTATGAGAATGAATGCAAGAAGGTCAAACTACCCTATGATTTGGAAGAAGAATTTCCAAAACTTGCAAAGGAGGAACCTACTCAGAATGAAGACTCAAGTTCAGATGATGAAGACACTATCAACCTTGAAGAATTCAAAGCATGGAAGTCCAAGGGCAAAATGAAGATGAAGAAGCTTGAAGACATACCTGAATCTTCAACTCAATCAATCAGAAGATCTTAGAGAGAAAGCAAAAAACCTATTAGATATGGGTATGATACATCCCTTGTTACTAAACATTCAGTTTATCTTGCCAAAGATTTGTCAAATGAAGAACTAGGTTCATATGAAGAAGCAATCACCAAATCAAAATGGAAAGAAGCTATGGATGAGGAGATTGAAGCACTCAAGGAGAGTGATACATGGGAGTTAGTACCCAAGAAGGATTCTATGAAGGTAATAGGATCCAGATGGATCTATAAGTTGAAAAGAAATTCTGATGGAATAATTAATAGGTACAAAGCCAGATTGGTAGCCAAGGGTTTTGCACAAACCCAAGGCATTGACTATGAAGAGACATTTTCTCCTATGGCCAAGATGCCAACAATTAGAGTGTTGGTAAGTGTGGCTGCATCAAAGAATTGGAACATGTACCAATTGGATGTCAAGAATGCTTTCTTGAATGGATGGATCTCAGAAGAAGTTTATATGTCACAACCTCTTGGCTATGAAGACCCTAAGAAGGTAACTTAAATTTGCAAATTAAAGAAGGCTTTATATGGATTGAAGCAGGCACCTAGGGCATGGAATTACAGGTTAACAACATACCTCCAAGACCAAGGTTTTGTCCTGAGCAAGGCTGACACTTCTCTGTTCATTAAGAGAAGTAATTGAGAGGTAATCTATCTGTGTGTTTATGTTGATGACATCATTATTACAGGTAATGATGTCAATGGAATCAGGTACATCAAAACCCAGATGATGAAGGAGCTCAAGATCAATGATCTTGGCTTTTTGAAGTATTTTCTAGGACTTGAATTATTTTACACTAATTCAGGGATATACATTATTAGAAAAAGTATGTACAAGATATGTTGAAGAAGTTTCACTTGCAGGATGCTAAAGTAGCAAGCACTCCAATGGAGGTGAACCTAAAGCTAAGTGCCCATGAAGGTGATGAAGTCAAGGACATTACAGGTTATCAGAGTATGGTGGGTAGCTTGAACTATGCTACTCTTACAAGAATTGATATTGCATATGGAGTTACTTAGAGGCTGCCAAGAGAATCTTGAAGTATCTCAAGGGTACACAGAACCATGGTTTGTATTTTCCTTTCACTTCAGATATTGACATAAAAGTTTATTCAGATGCAGATTGGGCAGGATGCAAGGATGATAGGAGAAGCACTTCTGGATATATTTCTTTTGCAGGTGATAAACCAATTTCATGGTCTGCAAAGAAGCAACCTACTGTTGCTTTGTCTTCCACAGAGGCAGAGTATAGAGGACTAGCTAATGCCACACAAGAAGCAATTTGGATTAAGCTTTTGTATACAGAGTTGGGATTATATACTAGGCCTCCAATTATCTTTGGAGATAATACAAGTTATCTTCACCTTGTAGCAAATCCTATCTATCATGCCGGGACAAAACACATAGAACTTCATTATCATTATGTGAGAGAAAAGTTGCTAAGCAAGGATATTCAACTGACCTATGTGTCAACCAATATGCAATGTGCAGATTTGCTGACTAAAGCTTTGGATGGAACCAAACTTTGCAGGTTCAAATCTATGATTGGATTGCAGGATATACTTGAAGATTGAAGATCAAGACTTAAGCCAAAATGTTTGGCTTGAGGGGGAGCTATTGGTGTAAACCACAAGCCTACACATTTGGCTTGGAAGATATCATGAAGACTCTACATACATGAAGAACCATAGGAACATATGCTAGTGGTTAATTACCACTTTATCTCATTGTAAAAGTCATATTGACTTAGAATCTTCTGTAATCACCTACCTAAGTGATTCATGAAAAAAGTAACTCACTTGATTGAGAGAATATCTCCAAGCATTTAGGAGCTTGATCATAGGGAGCCAAAAGTTTGAATTTGAATTCAAACTTTTAGTCATTTCCTATAAAAATGGATATGAAAAAGTCACGGGTAGATCACTTCACTCTCGAGCTTCATTCTACTATAATTGAGTGTGTGTGAGGACTATACCATAGCCTAAACCTCTCTACACCATTAGGCAATGTTATTCATGCCAATGGGATTGTAGACAAGTGTTAATTTATAGATACATTTACATCATTCATCTTTGTGTTCTCTGCTAGTCTACTCAAAAGTCTATCAACTTGTCAAGGGCATATCTCGTTCAATACTCCACCAAATTCAGTGATTCAAAGCTTGTTGGATTCAGCTTGAAGCTTATTACATTCTGTCAAAATTTGGAGACATTCTATTCAGCCAATTGAGAGAAATCTGCGTCGAGATGCTCACTGGTCTATTTCTACTACAGTCCTAAAAAGTCGAGGGTATAACTAATCTTGCTAAGTTGATTTCTCTTAGCATAGTTTATCTTTTACATGATTCTACTTGAAAATGGTAGCTTAATAAGCTAATTGAATACCCCTAGAAGGAATTTTATCAATTGCTACTGTGCTGGTCACACTGAGCAAAACATCCAGTAGGTCAAGACCAAAATAGAAGGTTTTCTTGAGTTTGTGATTTTCAAAGTTATCTGTTTTGATTCAATCATTGCACACATCATTTCCAAAGGACATGCCATTTCGTGGTGTCATTGGAATGCTAAGGAAGTCTACTAATCAATTCTGAAGCAAAAGAGGGCTGGTACAAAGCAGGTTTAGCAGTACCTACTCAGTCTCTTGGATCATCCATCCATCTTTCCCAACAAGAAGCATGTTTTACCATCTGCTCATATGCTGAATCAATACTCTGCTTCAAATTTGACTGATATAACTGAATTCACCAACCTTTTCCTTGAGTTGGCTGAATGCTGAATTACCTCTCTAGGTATTAAATCTTCTCTAGGTTCAAAATCTAATAAAAAAACTTCCAACCTTCTGTTGGTTGAAAACAAAGCTGATCTAATCTCCAAATTTTTCTTCTTAGATGAGCTTTCTTGCCATGAAAGAGATCTTCTATCAAAACTGTCAAGAACAACCTCTAGATACCTGCAATTTGATGTTGATCTAGTTCCTTCATCTTCTCCAAACCATTGTTTTTCCTTGAATTTGAAGTAGCCTTCTCTTCATCAAGTCTTGGTCTTCACGCAATAGTTCTGTAAAGTATTTGGTTGCTAACAGATCATCAACTTCATACTCCAAACTGATAAATAAACATGTGGCTGAATTGTCTAATTCTCAAATCTCTACTCATCTAGATTAAGTGTGTATGCCATATGTCATATGTTGGAAGCTGCTCTGAAATCAAATGTTGGTAGTCTGAGCTCTGATACCAAATGTTGGAAATTAGGTAGGCCCACAGATTCCAGGATCTAGAAACATAGATTCTAGGATTTTCCAACATTGACAGACATGAGCATACATCACTTAATCATACAATGATGCCACAAAGATAGATAGATGGATGATCCACACCACCAATCTGCTGATAAGTAAGTCTTCTCTATAAACAAGACTAATGTGACATTGTTTTCCAACACAATGGGACCTTAAGAACCTTAGTTTATGTGAAATAAATGTAGAAACTAAGTGATTATCTAAGGGAATGCATAGATTTGGAAGACAACCTAGCTGATGACTTGAAGATCCCACATAATCCCACCAAATCTAAAGATACATCTAGTAACATATCTTCACAAACAAAAAATGTAGAAGAACTATCAGACTTAGTGGCCTATGCTAAGAAATTTTATGCACTGTGGAGGTGACCACCCATCTCTTGCCTATGTAAGAGGAGGACTAGTTTCCCCACATCCATACTAATACAAGACAAAACAAGCCCAAGGCCCTAGTCTATACTATCACATTTGTTGGGAGAGATGGATGAATACCTCAAGGAAGTGAGGTGGTACTGATAAAATGTGCTTTGTACCTGCCCTATCACACTTCAAAGTTGTATAGTAGGCCCTTTTAGATTCCAAATGACACCAAGAAAGTACCTATGTACTTTGGAGTTGATGCTTGAAACAATTGAATCAAAATAGACTACTTCATGAATAGCTAGTGTCACAAAAGTTGTTATTTTCGTCCATACACCTGCTGGTTCTTTTGCTCAGAGCTCACAATACAATAAAAATTGATGAAATCCCTTTTGACGGAATTCAATTAGCTTAGATAGCTAATGATTGCAAGTGGAAGCATCTAAAATGATAAACTATGCTCTGAGAAATAAGTTTAGCAATCCAAAGCTTACCCCCGATTTTTTAGGGACTAACTAGTAGATGACCAATGTGCACTTCAACAACGATTTCTCCCAGATGCCTGAACCGAATGACTTGAGATTTTGACATCACAAAGTAGACTTCAAGTTGGTTCCAACAAGCCAAAGATTATCAAAAGGGTTGAGTATTCACTGAGATATGACGAGAGAAAGTTGACTGTTTTGAGAAGTCATAATAGAGAAGTAGACAGAGATGTTCAATGAGCTATATGTATTATATGACCTGATTGTACAAGATCATTGGCATTGTAACGATGCTCAATGATGATGGACTGCTTGAGCTATGGTGTGAGCTACTCAAGTCCTACAATTGATCAAGAACAAAGCTCTCAATGAGGCACACTTCCTCGCGGGATTTTACAAAGTCCTTTTATAAGAGTTTCTTCTAAGTTTGAATTTGAATTCAAACTTGGCTCCAACTAAAAGTGACTCCAATAATTTAGGAGTTATTATCTCATTTGAAACTCGTAACAAATATTCTTCCTACCTCCATGAGATATAGGATTTTACAAGATTCTTCAAAGATTTAATCTTTTACAAATGGTAAATGATCAAGTGATTACAAGCTAAGGTTGACATGCATCATCAAGTGATAGTTTCACACATTGTATTTTAAGCCAAATGTGTAGGCTTGATCATTTTGCACCAATAGCTCCCGCTCAAGCCAAACATCTTGGATTTGCATTGATTCATCAATCTTCTTGAATATCATGTAGTCCAATCATAGTTTTAAACCTGCAAAGTTTAGTACCATCAAGTGCTTTGGTTAACAAATCAGCAAATTGCATATTTGTAGATACGTATGCTAGTTGAATCTCTTTGTTCAAGAGTTTCTCTCTAATATAGTGATAGTGCACTTCTATATGCTTGGTTCTTGCATGATAAATGGGATTGGCTGCAAGATGCAAAGAACTAGTGTTATCACAAAAGATCATTGGTGAATGAGTGTGAAGTCCCAAATCTGATTAGAGAAATCTAATCCAAATAGCTTCTTGTGTAGCATTTTCTAATCCCCTGTATTCAATCTCTATTGAAGATAGAGCAATAGTTGGTTGCTTCTTTGAAGACCATGAGATGGGCTTATCACCTACAAAATATCAATATCCAGAAGTACTTCTTCTGTCATCCTTATATCTTGCCCAATCTGCATTTGAGTACAACTTTATATCCAAATCTGATGTGTATGGGAAGTAAAGACCTTGATTTTGAGTACCTTTGAGATACTTGAAAATCCTTTTAGCAGCTTCCAAGTGAGGTGATCTAGGTATATGCATGAATTGACTCAAAACACTTACTCCATAACATATGTCAATCCTTGTTAATGTTGCATAGTTTAGAATTCCAACTACGCTTTGATAACCTGCAATATCTTCAAGAAAATCACCTTCATGAGCACACAATTAAATATGATTTACGTCCATAGGGGTGCTAGCTACTTTTGCATTCTCTAAGTGGAACTTCTTCAACATGTCCTGCACATGTTTCCTTTGAGTGATGTAGATTGTAAAGTTAGTGTATACTAACTCAAGTCCAAGAAAATATTTCAGAAACCTTAGATCACTGATCTTAAACTCTTGCATCGTCTGATTTTTTATTTGTTTAATGCCATTGGCATCCCTACCTATAAGAATAATGTCATCCACAAATACACATAAATATATCATTTCTGAATTATTCCTCTTGATAAATAGAGAGGAATCTGCCTTGCTCATCATGAATCATTGATCTTGAAGATAGGTTTTTAACCTATGGCTCCATGCCCTAGGTGCCTGCTTCAAACCATAAAGAGATTTCTTCAATTTGCACACATGATTTACCTTGTTTGGATCTTCATAGCCAGGAGGTTGAGCCATGTAAACCTCCTTTGAAATCCACCCATTGAGAAAAACATTTTTTACATCTGGTTGATACATATTCCAATTTCTAGATGCAGCTACACTTACCAATAGCCTGATGGTATCTTAGCCACAGGTGAAAAAGTTTCTTCATAATCTACTCCTTGGGTTTGTGCAAAACCCTTAGCTACAAGCCTAGATTTACACCTATTTATGGATCCATCTGAGTTCCTTTTTATTTTGTAAATCCACCTAGAACCAATTAAATTCATTGATGCTTCCTTGGGTACTAACTCCCAAGTGTCATTCTCTTGGAGTGCTTCTATTTCTTCATCCATAGCCTCCTTCCATTTTTCTTTGGTACTTGCTTCTTCATAAGAAGAAGGTTCTTCAAGTGATGAATCCTTGGCAAGATAAATAGAATGCTTAGTGACGAATGAAGTATCATACCCATATTTGATTGGCTTCTTAATCTCTCTTTGTGATCTCCTTAAGGCTTGGTTGGATGACTCAAGTATGTCCACCAACCTCTTCATCTTGACCTTGCCTTTTGATTTCCATGCTTTAAATTCTTCCAAATTGATGGTGTCCTCATCATCTGATTTGATGTCTTCAATTGTGCTTGGCTCCTCCTTGGTGAGGCTTGGAAATTATTCTCCCAATTCATATGGAAACTTGACCTTCTTGCATTCACTTTCAAACCAAGAGTCATTCTCATCAAACACAATATCTCTACTGAACATAAATCCTTTGTTGGATGGATTATAAAAACTATATCCTTTTTGATTTATATCATATCCTATGAAGATGCATTTCTCTGCCTTAGGTTCTAACTTACTTCTGATTTGAGATGGAACATGCACATAAGCAACACATCCAAATATTTTGCAATGTTCAAGTGATGGTCTCCTACCATGCCATGCCTCATAGGGGGTCATCCCATCATCTTGACTAGTCGAGAGAATAATTCCCCAATATTAGTTCCATGTTGTTGCCTAAAACCCTTTGCAATAAGTCATTCTTTATAATTTGGAGAAGCACTATCTGATGTGAATTTTTGCTTATATACCCATTTACATGGTAAATCTTTCCTACCCTTTAGAAAAGGTACTAAATCCCAAGTACCATTCTTGTGAATAGAATCTAATTCACTCCTTATGGCATGCTCCTACTTGACATGATCCTCTATCTACATAGCCTCTTTGTAGCAAGAAGGCTCACCAGAATCTATTAGCACAACAAAATCCAAACTTGGAGCATATCTATTAGATGGATGCGAGATATGTGTTGAACATCCCAATGGTTGTTGAACAAGAACATTTGTAGACTAATCTAATTGGAAGTTCTCTTGAACATCCATATGTGTAGCATTTTTATGCATGCTTACTAGAGGGTTAGTATCCTCAAATGCCACTCTTCTCACTTCAACCTCCTTAATTGGTTGTTTATGCCATAAGAGATATCCGAATTGGCATTCTCGACCATATCCAAAAACAAAAAAGCATTTCTTCACTTATGGTCCAACTCTTGTCTAAGATTCTTGGGTATATGAACAAACGCTTCACTCCCAAAAACTAAAAGATGATCATAATATGGTGGCTTTCCTATCCATAACTCTTGTGCCACCTTTAGAACTTTTGTAGCACTAGGTGAAGGGTTAATCATGTGAATTGCAATCAATACTACTTCTACCCAAAAGCCTTGTTAAAGGTTTGCATGATGCAGTATAGAAAGTACTCTATCTTGAATAGTTCTATTCATCCTTTCAGCTACACCATTCTATAATGGGGTATAAGGAGCTATAAAATCTCTATGAATTCCTGTAGATTGAGAAAAGGCTGAATTCATGTGAGGTATACTCACCCCCATTATTTGAATGTAAAGCCTTGAGCTTAGTTCCTGTTTCAGTCTCAACCAAAGCAAGACATTTTCTAAAAGTAGGAAATACCTCATCCTTTTCTTTGATAGGATATACCTAGACTTTTTTAGTAGCATCATCTATGAAAGTCACAAAGTAAAGAGAATCCTAATGACCTTGTGGGCATAGGACCACACACATCTATATGAACAAGATCTAAAGGCTGAATTGAAGAGTCAATGTGCATCTTATGCACATTCCTAGTTTGCTTTTCATATTGAAAATGCTCAAAAAATAAAAAAATAAGAGAAAGATAACACAGGTAAGTAGCTAGAACATGAAAAATTTTCCATTTCACTATGGGATATGTGACCCAAATAACCATGCCAAATACAAACCATAGGCTATTCAGTAAAAATTAATAAGTGTTCTTTCTTTGATACAAATAAAGGATGAAGTGAGCCAATTTTTTATCCTTTAGCAATAACCATATTGCCCTTTGATATATGAAAGGACCAGGCACAAAAAACCACCTTGTAACCAAGGTCGTGGAGTTGTCTAATTAACATTAAAATACATGATAATTGAGGTACATGGTGTACATTATGCATAACAATTTTTAACCATCAATGAGCTGCACAACCATATCTTCAATCCCTACAACGTCACACTAGTAAAAGTCACCAAGTCTCACAATACCGAGAGACTTTGTTACATAATTAGAGAACCATTCTCTATGTGGTATCACATGTAAAAAAACACCAGAATTTGGTAGCAAGATGTGGGAAAGAGAATCATCCATTAGAGCCTCAGTGGGCACAGTACAATCAAGTTTCAACACATCAGCATCATAAAAAATAGCATTAATTTCTTCAGTCTTCTCAATCAAAGTAGATGGTGCAAGTAGCTGCTTAACATGCCCATCAACATTCTGTCTACCTTTAGCATTCTTCAATGCACAACAATCTTTCTTCATGTGTCCTTTCTTATGAAAATAATGGCATTTGACATCCCTCTTCCTTGATTTACTTGTGCTCTAATTCCATTGACCATTCACTTCCTTGTTCTTGCTCTTGCCACATTGCTGATTCTTTTCTTGGTATGAATCACGAACATTATATCCATCTCCACTCTGAGTGCCAACCATAGATGTTCTACGAATCTCCTCACTCAAGAGTGTTCTATATATGTCAAACTCATTTAGATGAGCAACAACACTATCTATGTCGTTCATGCCAAGTTCATATAGCTTTCTCATTAAGTACACTTTATTGGATGCCATTTCTTTTTCATGTGTTGCATAGCTTTTTCCAAAGCTCCTCTACACTTCCACACTCCAATAATGTAAAGTAAATATTATCTACTAGGTGTAATTGAATGGTAGACCTAGCCATTTCATTCAACTCATTCCAATCATCTTCATCCATGTTAGTAGGCTTCTTTGAAATTCCATTTACTGGCTTCCATTGCCTCCTCTGAATCAGCACATTTGCAAGAGCTCCTCTAAGGTTAAAGAACAATGAACTATTATTTTTTTCAACTCTTCTAGAGTTGTTGACATTTCCTTAAAAGTCCTCTTCTCCTTGCATCTTATTGTAGGGGCGTGAAATAAATCTGATTTTTGTTGAAATTCACCGTTATAGTTAGGAAGGTTCGTTAAGCTCATAGCTTCATCTCTCTCTTGATCTTGGTTGGAGAGATCCTCTAAATTTATGTCCTACTCCATAATGGGTTTATTCATGGAAGGATCCAGTTCCACGAAGGGGGAGGGGGGGATTCCATCTTCTATTTTTCTACATCTCTATTCTTGAACTTTTGCCCATAAATCATATGGACAGTTGGTTTCTACTCAGTTGGATTGTTCTCGAAACCATGTGCAATCAGATAGGCATGTATCTTTTTTTTTTTTTGATAAAGGAAGTTCGGCCATGGCCTAGTCTCTCGGACTTTAATCAAAGAACAGAAAGAAGTTACAAGTGAATGGGACTAGTGCCCTTGGGACCCCCCAAATCCCACAAACTAGGGGTGGAACTTGTTGGCCTATAACATGTTACAAAGGAGGTTAACAATCCTCCCGTCCCCTTCATGCGGGACCCACTTGGATTTGAACTTATTGTTCTCGATGAGAAACACTTTATGATGCCTAAAGGATGGATAACTCTTACAATTGGAGATTCTTTTCCCAAGAGGAAAAGAGACTTCTTGATCAAACACTGTTTCGGAGGGTATCCAAAATTCATGGCACACCACTCCCTTAGATCTTCTAGAGGGTTTCCCCTCGTATAGCATTCCAAAGTGCCACTGAGAAGCCAATTGCTTCACCTAGCACTGCTTGCTTCTAGGTGATCTGTGCTTGTAGTCTCAAGATATTCTTGAGGGTTCGCCAGAGTAGGAGCGACTTGGGGCTGACCAAGGTCTTCAATGCTATGGTGGCATTGCTTACACCACGGTAGAGCCCCACAGATTTTGTTGGCCTTTAGGTTGGTTCAGATACACGGTGAAGAATTTTTCACATGAGAACCGATTTTTTGATCTCGATGAGTGGATGCCATAAGGACATGAACTTCAAATCCCAATGCAGTCTTGTCCAAGTGAGGCATCACTTATGGCTGAGTGTGTTGTGAAAGTCCGTGTTGCCCTTGATTCTATGAATTTTGGGAAGACAATTGCCATTGTGCCACATAAGACCGCAATGGCTAGGCGGGTCGTGTCATGGACAAAGGAAACCATCCTAAACCTTAGATTCCATGTGAATCCTATATCTCATTATTGGTTCAGAATTAGGAGAAACCAATGCTTCCATTGCGTTCGGAACGTGCCAAAACCCTAAGATCGGCTATCTATTTGCTAAATTCTGACATTCTGAGGTCCTGATCGATTTGCTGACATCATTGATGACATCATCAACTTGCAACCGCCATGGGAACTGCCCTTGGAAACCTATATAAGGAGGGGTTGTCCACATTCATAATCAGTCTTGCCAATACTGGTCTTGGGAGCTCAAGGAGTCGTGACCATCAAGTAAGTACTCTCCAAGTTCTAGTTCCAGTTCTTGTCTTGTTCCTTGTTCTAGTCTAGTTCTTGGACATCCTATCTTGTCCTCTTGTAATCCCGTAGTACGAGATCTTGTCGATTTCTTTCTTGTATCTAGTTCATCTCCCAGAAGGGAGTTCTTGTAATCTAGATATCTTGTTTCATAATTACGTTCCTGGGTTGTGGGATCTTGTGTATCATCTCTAGTCGAGTTATTCATACCTATCAGTCCCGGGTTGTGTGACAGCTTATATCAGTCACATATTCTTGTATTGTTTTCCCTTTGTGGGCGTTCTTGTAATCAGAAGGGTATTTATGAAATCTTGTCTACTGTAGTCAGAGAGCACAATCTAGTGCTCGCCTGACATTTTGGAAAGACTAGCTTCTATCCAAGACTAGGCATCATGGAGAACACTTATGAACAGATTGTATCATCACTTCAGAGTCTCCAACAACAAGTCGAAGACCTAACTCATCGACATACACAAGTTAAGATGGGATATCTAGTGCATGTAGGTGCACTCCTCCAAGAATTACAAGAACAAATCAGGTGTCTTTAGTCAAATCAAGGGAGTATGCAAGTAAATCAACGGCCTAGTACATCCTTCATGAGAGAACCCAAGATATGCATGCCAGAAAAGTTTGATGGGGATGGCATGAAGTTGGATTCCTCTAGCAAGTTAAATTTTAGATCGGTATGAAACCTGATAGATACACTGACGGGGCATCCAAGGTCGGCTTTATTGGAACCTTACTTTGTGGACACGCATTATCATGGTTTGCCCAAATCTTGGAGAAGAACATGGCAGTACTTCAAGACTATGAGGGATTTCTTTGGGAGCTGACCGCCACATTTGGAGATGTAGACACAAGTTGAGTGGCAGAAACAAAACTTTGGAAATTACGTCAAGGTAACCGCCCTGCCTCTACCTATGCATCAGAATTTAGGCAGCTGATATGTGATCTCACATGGCATGAAGATTATTTCATAAGCCAATTTAGATGGGGTTTAAGAGATGATGTGAAGGACCTTTTGCTCACGATGCCAGAGGTTAAGACATTGAATGATTACATCATGCAAGCTATTCAATGTGATAACCGACTTTTTGAAAGGAAACAAGAAAAACAAGTAGAAAGAAGACCTCGCCAATGGAAACTTTTCCAACCCACTCCTAAAGATGAGTCTATGCGTGAATCCATGCAAATAGATGTAACTAGGTTCTAGCCCCTAACACCACAAGAGAAACAAAGAAGGAGAGATAACAAGTTATGCCTCTATTGTGGAAACCCTCGTAATATTGCAGTTAATTCTCCCAGCAAGAGAACAAAATCCAGAGTCGCAACCACCCTTGTAGAGCAGGGAAACGAGTAAGTCCAATTGTAATTGGGACCATACAACCAGACCATGATATAAGAAAGGGTCTCATAATTCCAGCTACACCTATAGAAACATGTCTTGCACCTATCAAGTTAATCATGCCCAAGAAGACCCTTTCCATTATAGCCCTAATAGATTCAAAAGCCTCCTCAGTTTCATCGATGAAGGATTGGTTATGAGACATGGAATTCCTGTACTTCAAAAGAACAAACCAGTAGTAGCTGCAGTAGTAGATGTGTTGGAGCAAGTCTATGACAAGCCTAAGTATTGGCTTGAGTCCCACAAAGTCATAAAAGAAGCTTCAAAATGAAGACTATGTAAAGTTCACTTGTGAACTACCTCTTGTAACTTTTGAAGACTTTACTTAATGTAAAAGTGAAAGAATCTTAAGTGCTTGAGTCCACTTGATCAAAAAGGGAAAGAGGAGCCACAAATTCGTGATTTGTGGTAGGTAGAGAATCAAATCAATCACAAATTGATTGGAGAGTGATTGAGGGAAGTTAGCCTCCCAAACTCAACTATAAATAGATGGCAGTTTTAGTCGTGGTTAGAGAGACCTATGTGAAGACCTCCAATAGCTGAGCTTTATGTCATATGAAGGTGTGATTACAAGGCACACATATGTATCAGTAAGTCATTGTATTTTATAAGCAATATACTTTCATTTTCATGATTATTTGGGTTCATATTTCCATGTTCTTGTGAAGTGTACTACTCACTGCCATGACTCTAAGTTTTCTCAGTCAGATTGCAGAGATGGTTTCTTTGAGCTTGGTGCATCATTTTCAGTGATTTTACTTGGTAAAGTTAGCTCTATAAGTCTACTATATGCTCACAAAGTTTCATTTCATTTGTATGTTGAAATCTTCAGTTATGTTCAATTGAAGTCAACAGTGTCTGTTCATCTTCACTTCTCTGTCAGGTACCCGATTTTTTTACTCATCTTGTCAGAGCCATTTCTTAGTGATTAATTATCCACATTCAATGATTTAAAGCTTTTTTAGATTTAGCTTACTGTCTAGTATAACCATACAAATTTTCATAATCATTGGATTCCTACATTTTGAGTTATGCTCATTTTTCTGCTCACTGGTCTCAAACTGTAGCAGCCCATGAAAATCGGGATGATGTCATCACTTGTTAAAAGTCATTCTCATTGTGTGGTTTATTATTTTTGATGAGATTACTCTTTAAAGTTAGCTATTTAAGTTATCTAGATTTACCCAAGAAGAATTAAGTTAAATGCTGCTGTGCTCAGAGAATTTTGCAAAACACTGGACAGGTGTATGAACCAAATTTGCAAGTTTTTCACCTCTGAGCTAACTCCAACTTATCTGTTTTGATCTATCTTTTTGAGAGTGATCTTCCAAGGTACATAGGGTGTCTAATACATCCATTGGAAAGCTAAAAGGGCCCACCATATACTCCTAGAGTTCATTTGGCTGGTGTAGGTAAAGGATTTTGCAACACCTCTTCATCTTCAAGCACATACCTATCCATCTCTTCACAGTGGTATCAGAGCAAGGTTGGACAACATGGCAGATGGATTTCCTTCATCAATTGACAAATTGGACAGAGGTAACTACTCAGATTGGTCATTAAGAATGGAAGCTTATCTCCAAGTTAGAAGTCTATATGGTTATGTGGCTGGAGATGAAGTTATGCCAAGTTTCAGGAACATAAGTCAACCAACACAAGAA
The DNA here is from genome assembly GCA_020310875.1 of Ceratopteris richardii. NCBI lineage: Eukaryota > Viridiplantae > Streptophyta > Polypodiopsida > Polypodiales > Pteridaceae > Ceratopteris > Ceratopteris richardii. Next base: position 63,103,680 of record CM035434.1, read on the forward strand.
GAGCAAGAAAGATTGAGCACATGGTGCTCCAAGGATGCACTTGCAAGGTCTTATCTCCTCAACTCTATCTCAGATTTTTTGTTGCCTCACATTAGAAGTTGTAAGACATCTCAGGAAGTGTGGGATGCACTTGAAGCTTTCTTTTCTTCAAGTACTAAAGCTAGGAAGCATCAACTATGGCTGGATTTCACAACTCTCAAGAAGGCTCCCAAACAAAATGTGACTGATTTTGTCACAAAGCTCAAGGACATAGCAGATCAGTTGGGAAGCATTGGAGAGGTAATAGATGAAGAGAAAATTGTAAGGTAGGTCATCAATGGCTTGAAGGCAGATGACAAGTGGGAAGCATTCACCACAGCTATGGATTTGTACATGGACATGCATGTACCTGATTTCAATACACTCATTGGACAACTACTTACTCAAGAGGCAAAGCTTATAAAAAATGGAGAAAGCTCTAAAGGTAATCAATCTTCAGCTTTATACATTGATAAAAGCAAGTCCAAAGATAACAAAGGAAAGGCAAAGAAAGTGGATGATGAAGCAGGTGCATATCAAGCTAACTATGCAGGTAGAGGAAGACATGGCAGAGGTAGAGGAAGAGGAGGTAGGCAAGGCAGGGGGAGATCCCAAGACTCCAACTCATGTTCTATTTGTGGACTAACTAATCATACAACTGAAAATTGCTTTAGGAATTCCAGGAATCAAAGAGGTAGAGGATACAATAGAGGAAGTTATGGCTACTCAAGAGGAAGGTTCAACAATTATCATGGCAACTACAACAACTACAATCATTCAAACTATCAAGAAGGCTACAAAGGAAGGAGAGACTACAATAACTACACAGAAGACTCAAACAAAGAGGATTCATTATTGATCATGAACATGGCTATGCCACAAGGTAAATCTGATGAGCATGTTTTCTACATAGATTCAGGTTGTTCAAATCATGTGGCAGGAAATGTGGCACTCCTATGAGATTTAGAAGATCCAAGGAATAAGCATGAGGTACAAACAGGAGATGATACAAAACATCCTGTGGAGAAAATAGGCAATGTCAAAGCACCTGATGGAAACATCAACCTACTCAGTAAGCTACTCTATGTCCCTACCATTACAAAGAATTTGATAAGTGTTGGGCAGATAGTAGAGAAAGGGTTGCAAGTCAGGTTCACAAAAGCAGGAGTATTTGTTGAAGATCCAAGTCAAGGATTCAAAAAAATTGCAAAAAGTGAAAAGACAAGTAGATTGTTCACATTTGAATTACATGACACTAGAAACATTGCTCTCTTTAATTATGGTAGTCAGACACTCACAGAGTTGGAAGTATGGCACAAAAGGTTAGCACATATTGGTGAAAGGTCATTAAAGAAAATTTGCAGGGACCAAAGTGTACTTGGACTCCCTAATTTGTCAAAACAACATATGATTTATAAGTGTAGTGCATGTCAATTTGGAAAGTCTCACAGGTTACCATTCATGAAGAAAGGTTATATGCATGGAGATCTCTTGGAGTTGGTTCATACAGATGTATGGGGACCTAGCAAGGAAGCTTCAATATCTGGATCAAGGTATTATTTCTCCTTTATTGATGATTGCAGCAGATGGACTATCCTATTCTTTATGAAACACAAAGATGAAGTTTTTTCATGTTTCAAAAGATATTTGGCTCTTGTGGAGAATCAAACAGGTAAATCACTAAAAAGGCTAAGGTCAGATGGAGGGGGAGAATACTTCTCCCATGAGTTTGATTCTTTTCTTCAAGAAAGAGGAATCAAAAGAGAGGTAACTACAAGGTACACTCCTGAGCAAAATGGAGTGGCAGAAAGGAGGAATAGGACAATTGTTGAAGCTGCAAGGTCTATGTTAAATGAAAAGCATTTACCTAATTACTTATGGGCTGAGGCTGTATCTACAACCACTTACTTGATTAACAGGTTGCCTTCAAAATCCCTTGATGGGATGACTCCATATGAGGCTTGGAATGGAAGAAGACCAAGCTTAGATCATTGTAAAATTTTTGGATGTATTGCTTTTGCTCATGTTCCTTCACAGGTTAGAGGCAAGATGGATCCAAAAGCAGAAAGGTGTGTATTTATTGGATATGACAACAATCAAAAGGGCTACAGATTATACAACCCTACCAACAAAGGATTCTTGGTAAGCAGAGATGTAGTTTTTGATGAGAACAATTCATGGTATGAAGATTCATGCAGGAAGATCAATTTACCATATGATATTGAAGAAGATTTTCCAAAGCTTGGTAAAGAACAATTAAAGATTGAAGAACAAGACACCTCAGAGGATGATGAAGAATCTCAGATGGAAAAGTTCAAAGCATGGAAGTCTAAAGGTAAAGCAAAATTGCAGGAACTTGGACATGAGGCAGAATCATCTTCGTGGCCTAAGAAGATCTATGAGGGAAAAGAAAAAACCAGAAAGGTATGGGTTTGACACCTCATTAGTAACTAAACATCCTATCTACATAGCATAGGACATAAACCAAGAGGAGCCATCATCATTTGAAGAGGCCAAAGCAAAAACAGAATGGAAGCATGCAATGAAGGAAGAGATCGAAGCACTTGAGGAAAACAACACTTGGGATTTGGTGCCCAAGACTTCATCCATGAAGGTAATAGGCTCACGATGGGTCTATAAACTCAAGAAGAATTCTGATGGTTCCATTAACAGGTATAAGGCAAGGCTTGTAGCAAAAGGCTTTGCACAAACTCAGGGAATTGATTATGAGGAGACCTTCTCTCCTGTGGCAAAGATGCCTACTATTAGGCTTTAGCTTAGTATTGCCTCTTCCAAGAATTGGAAGATACTTCAACTAGATGTAAAGAATGCATTCTTGAATGGTTGGATAATAGAAGAGGTATATATGGCACAACCACCTGGTTTTGAGAATCAAGTTTATCCTGATTATGTGTGTAAACTTAACAAAGCATTGTATGGTCTCAAGCAAGCTCCAAGAGCTTGGATTTCAGGCTTGTTTCATTCTTGCAGGACAAAGGCTTTCAACCAAGCAAGGCAGATCCTTCACTCTTTATCAAAAAGAGTAACTCTGAGGTCATCTACTTATGTGTATATGTAGATGATATTATATTGACAGGAAATGATGCAGATGGTATGAAGAAGATCAAAGATCAGATGAGACAAGAGTTCAAGATAAGTGATTTGGGTTCACTTACCTACTTCCTAGGTTTGGAAGTTGTCTACAAAGATCATGGTTTGTTTCTCACTCAAAGAAGGTACATTAAGGACATGTTGGCAAAATTCAAGATGTAAGATTGTAAGATTGCAGGTACTCCAATGGAAGTCAATCACAAATTGAGCTCACATGAAGGTGAAATCATAGAGGACATCACATCATATCAAAGTCTAGTGGGTAGTCTCAACTATGCCACATTGACAAGAGTAGATATATGTTACAGTGTGAGTGTGCTAAGTCAATTTATGCACACACCAAGGAAACCACATATGGATGCTGCCAAAAGGATTCTCAAGTATCTCAAAGGAACCATAAATGAAGGACTTTATTATCCTTATGTATCTGATTTAGGTTTGAAGCTATTTTTTAATGCAGATTGGGCTGGCTCCAAGGAAGATAGAAGGAGCACTTCAGGTTATCTTACCTTTGCAGGTTCAAAGCTTATTTCATGGTCATCCAAGAAGCAACCCACAGTTGCTCTCTCTTCTACTGAAGTTGAATATAGAGGTCTTGCCATAGCTACACAAGAAGCTATGTGGATGAAGACATTGTTCAAAGATCTTGGATTGGAGTTTGGAACTCCAACTATTTTTGGTGACAATATGAGTTCTATTCACTTAGCTGCTAATCCTATTTTTCATGCAAGGACTAAACATATTGAAGTTCATTATCACTATGTACGAGAGAAGGTTCTAAGCAAAGAAATTCAAATATCATATGTGTCCACTCATCAACAATGTGCAGATATTCTAACCAAAGCATTGGATGGTACAAAGCTTTGCAAATTCAAGGCTATGATTGGTTTGCAGGTAATCTTGCAAGATTGAAGACCTCAAGCATAATTGGCTTGAGGGGGAGCTATTGGAGCAAGTCTATGACAAGCCTAAGTATTGGCTTGAGTCCCACAAAGTCATAAAAGAAGCTTCAAAATGAAGACTATGTAAAGTTCACTTGTGAACTACCTCTTGTAACTTTTGAAGACTTTACTTAATGTAAAAGTGAAAGAATCTTAAGTGGTTGAGTCCACTTGATCAAAAAAGGAAAGAGGATCCATGAATTCGTGATTTGTGGTAGGTAGAGAATCAAATCAATCACAAATTGATTGGAGAGTGATTGAGGGAAGTTAGCCTCCCAAACTCAACTATAAATAGATGGCAATTTTAGTCGTGGTTAGAGAGACCTATGTGAAGACCTCCAAGAGCTGAGCTTTATGCCATATCAAGGTGTGATTACAAGGCACACATATGTATCAGTAAGTCATTGTATTTTATAAGCAATATACTTTCATTTTCATGATTATTTGGGTTCATATTTCCATGTTCTTGTGAAGTGTACTACTCACTGCGATGACTCTCAGTTTTCTCAGTCAGATTGCAGAGATGGTTTCTCTAAGCTTGGTGCATCATTTTCAGTGATTTTACTTGGTAAAGTTATCTCTATAAGTCTATTGTATTCTCACAAAGTTTCATTTCCTTTGTATGTTGAAATCTTCAGTTATGTTCAATTGAAGTCAACAGTGTCTGTTCATCTTCACTTCTCTGTCAGGTACCCGATTTTTTCACTCATCTTGTGAGAGCCATTTCATAGTGATTAATTATCCAAATTCAATGATTTAAAGCTTTGTTAGATTTAGCTTACTGTCTAGTATAACCATACAAATTTTCATAATCATTGGATTCCTACATTTTGAGTTATGTTTAGTTTTCTGCTCACTGTTCTCAAACTGTAGCAGCCCATGAAAATCGGGATGATGTCATCACTTGTTAAAACTCATTCTCAGTGTGTGGTTTATTATTTTTGATGATATTACTCTTGAAAGTTAGCTCTTTAAGTTATCTAGACTTCCCCAAGAGGAATTAAGTTAATTGCTGCTGTGCTCAGAGAATTAGGCAAAACACTGGACAAGTGTATGAACCAAATTAGCAAGTTTTTCACCTCTGAGCTAACTCCAACTTATCTGTTTTGATCTATCTTTTTGAGAGTGATCTTCCAAGGTACATAGGGTGTCTAATAAATCCATTGGCAAGCTAAAAGGGCCCACCATATACTCATGGAGTTCATTTGGCTGGTGTAGATCAAGGATTTTGCAACACCTCTTCATCTTCAAGCACATACCTATCCATCTCTTCACAAGATGGACAACCTCTAGCATCTGGGAATATAACCATGGAAACCACACCATTAAGAGTACACCTTGGTGACAATGAATCCCATGTATGTTTCAATGTAGTATCAAGCCCAGTACATCTAGTTATCATTGGAATGCCCTCGTTCAAGAAGCATAATCAAGACATCAATTGGGAAAAGAATAAAATCACCCATTGAGATATCTAGAAGAACCCAACATATGTTGGAGCCAAGGCCTTCATACATGCAGTAAGGAAGGCCGATATATATGATCTATGCCATACCAGCTCAAGAATCCAAGGAAGATTATCTAGTGTAGCTACCCAATCAATACAAAGGCTTTGAAGATGTTTTTGAAAAGAAGAATGCAGATATCCTCCCAGAGCATAGACCTTATGATTGTCCCATAGATCTTCAAGAGGGAGCACAACCACCCTTTGGGCCAATCTACAGACTATCCCTAGAGGAACTTACAGAACTATGCAAGAACATTGATGAGAATCTAGCAAAGGGGTTTATCAAACACTCGAAGTCTCCAGCAGGAGCTTCTATTTTATTTGTAAAGAAGAAAGATGGGACTCTCCAGATGTGTGTAGACTATTGTGGATTGAACAAAGTCACTATAAAAAACAAATACCCTCTACCACTCATATCAGAACTCTTGGAACGCCTTGGAAAAGCAAAATTCTTCACGAAAATTGATCTTTGAGGAGCTTACAACCTTGTTAGGATCAGAGAAGGAGATGAATGGAACATAGCATTTCGAACAAGGTATGGCCATTTTGAATATGTAGTTATGCCATTTGGTCTTACAAATGCTCCAACTATCTTCCAACATATGATGAATGATATCTTTCAAGAATATTTAGATGATTTTGTTGTAATATATCTTGACAATATCTTGATATTCTCCAAAAATCTAGAGGATTATGAATGTCATGTAAAGATAGTCCTAGCAAAACTAATAGAAAAAGGATTATATGCAAAATTGGAGAAGTGCTCTTTCCATAAGACTGAAGTGGAATTTTTAGGGTACATTGTATCAGATAAAGGAATTTTTATGGACCCTAAGAAGATTGAGACAATCCTTGACTGGCAACCACCTTTATGTGTTCGAGATGTACAATGTTGTCTGAGGTTTGCCAACTTCTACAAGATATTCATCAGAGATTACTCCAAGATAGTGACACCTCTTACCAAGCTTACATGGAAATCCAAATTCTCATGGACCGAAGAAGCAGAAAAAGCCTTTCAAACCTTGAAATCAACATTCACTACCACTCCAATTGTAGTTCATCCTGATTCTAGTAAGCCCTTCTTCTTGGAGACAAATGGATCAGACTTTGCCCTAGGGGCCATTCTTTCCCAATATGGAGATGATGGGCACCTACATCTAGTTGCATATCATTTGTCATGGACAAAGGAAACCATCCTGAACCTTAGATTCCATGTGAATCCTATATCTCATGATTGGTTCTGAATTAGGAGAAACCGATGCTTGCATTGCGTCTGAAATGTGCCAAAACCCTAAGATCGAGTGTCTATTTGCTGAATTCTGACATTCTGAGGTCCTGATCGATTTGCTCACATCATTGATGACATCATCAGCTCGCAACCGCCTTGGGAACCGCCCTTGAGAACCTTTATAAGGAGGGGTTGGCCACATTCATAATCGATCTTGCCAATACCAGTCTTGGGAGCTCAAGGAGTCATGACGGCCAAGTAAGTACTCTCCAAGTTCCAGTTCACGTTCTTGTCTTGTTCCTTGTTCTAGACTAGTTCTTGGACATCCTATCTTGTCCTCTTGTAATCTCGTAGTACGAGATCCTGTTGACTTCTTTCTTGTATCTAGTTCATCTCCCAGAAGGGAGTTCTTGTAATCTAGATATCTTGTTTCATAATTACGTTCCCAGGTTGTGAGATCTCGTGTATCATCTCTAGTTGAGTTATTCATACCTATCAGTCCCAGGTTGTGGGACATCTTGTATCAGTCATGTATTCTTGTATTGTTTTCCCTTCGTGGGTGTTCTTGTAATCAGAAGTGTATTTTCGAAATCCTGTCTACTGTAGTCACAGAGCACAATCTAGTGCTCCCCTGACAGGTCATGCACGATGAGGAGATGGGTTTTTGAACATTCCCAAGCGATGCATCTGCTCTGTAGGAGAGTCCATTCTTCATAGTTCACTCTTAATTCTAGGTCTATGTCCTCAAATCTGATCCACTGGCTAGTTTCTTATATCGAGAGGTGTTTCCAATGTCTGAAACCCTTGTTCTAGAGTCTCTTAGCAATTTGGAGGTTCCAAGAGGCTACACCTCTGATGCCCGTGATCAAGAACCATATTGAGTCATTTTGTCTAATACCAACTGCCCATTTCCAATCTTCGCTGACTTTGACAAATTGTTTGAACTTATTCCAACTCTTCCATAGGAAGAGAACAAGATTTGAGCCTTTAGATGAAACTGGAATTGGGGAGAATAATAGGGTAAGGAGGTCCATGTCCTTCCAACCAGGGAGGCCATCAACGTAGGTAAGTTCTTGCTCCTCAAAATGAGCTTGGCCCAAGAGGTCTCACAAGTGCACTAAGGCCTGATGATCCATTTTTCTGCCAACTTGTTGGCCATGGCTTCAATATCCATAATGCCCAGGCCCCCATACTCTTTTTGGCTGATGCAAGTAGACCACTTAATTTTGGGAACCCTCTCCTATTATAGTCCCCCGTCCAAAGAAAGTTTATATAGATTCTTTCTAGTTTACTAAGTTCTTGATCGTTCGACTCCAACACGAGAGAAAGTAAACATTTGAGGAGAAGAGGAAGGTATTGATTACCATGGCACTACCCGCGAGATTGATTTGCATACCCTTCCAGTACGCTAACTTGCAATCGAGTTTAGAAAGGGTCCAGTTCCATCTCTACACCATCGAGACACCAATCCCATCGGAATGCCAAGTAGGCGGAAGACTTATCCCCAAGGGATAATTTGGCAACCATGGTCAACCAAAAGTTGGGGAGGCGGTTGGATCATGCCCCGAAAAGTAGTTTTGGAGTGGTTGATTCTAGAACTAGATGCCTCACAAAAAGTGTTAAGGAACCCCCAAAAGTCCCAATGTTGTTTGCATCATTATGCACAAATGCGTTCATGTCGTCAGCAAAGAGTCTCATGATCATCTGGCCATGGTTGAGAGGTATAGATAGACCTTTAATATGTCCCATTTCCATGTGATGTTGCACTAGATTACTGAGCCCTTTTGTGGATATAGCAAAGAGCAAAGGAGCCAAAGGAGCCAAAGGGCAACCTTGCCTAATAGAGCATTTTAATCTAATAGCCTTTGATAGCTGATCGTTGATGTTTATTTGCATCGATGCGTTCCCCAACAAAGTGGCGATCATCTTCGTGAAATTCTGATTGCAACCGAGGTCTTTTAGGGATTGGAGAACAAATTCCCAATCTAGCCTATCGTATGCTTTGTCGAAGTCGATTTTGAGGAATACTATGTCTTTCTCAGACTCTTCGGCACAGTCAAGGCCTTCCCAAATATCAATGATAGCTTCAAGTATGGATCTGCCCTTGATGAAACCTTTTTGATCCTCGCTAAGCCATCCCTTCAAGTGGTATGATATTCTATTGGCAATGACTTTTGCAAGGATCTTGTATCCTGTTTGGAGCTTCGTGATTGGGTGGCAGTTTTCAATCCTATTCTTGCTACCTTTTTTATGGATAAGCTTGATGACACCATTGTTGAGGCATTCGGAGAGGGCACCAAAAGCCAAAGCCTCTTGCAAAACCAAGGGCAACGAGGTGGCCATCACCTGACTCAAAGACTTGAAAAATTCATTTGTGAGGCCGTCAGGACCCGGGCTTTTCCCATTAGGGAGCATCTCGATCACTTTGAGAATCTCATTATCAGAGATCGGTGCCTCAAGAAGAGACCTCATGATAGGCAGTATTCTTGAAGGAGAGACTCTTGAGATGCTCGCCATGCAATCCCTCCTGTGGGGAGAGAGATGCGTAAAAACCCCCAAGAGCTGAGTAAAATGGTTGACAATAATAGTATTGTTTTCTTCTTTCATTTTGCATTCAACCCCATCCCTACCAATGAAGAAGGGAATCGAGTCTCTAGATTGTTTCCTCTTGAGGATGCCACACATCTCTTTTTTTGGTTTGTTAGCCTTGCCCGCTCACCAATCTTTAAAATATACTTGCAAGTTTTTCCTTTGAATTTCTTCCTCGTATCTTAACATGCCGCTAATTTTCCGTAGTCCCATCTGGTATTGGTAGTTCCCTTTGTTCACTTCCTCCTCAAGGTGCAAGAGCCTCCGATAGAGCTTCTCTCTTTGCCTTCGTCGAACATTGCTAAGCATCTTGTGGGACTTGATCAGAATTTGGTGAGTCTTCTCAACCGCAACCCTCCAACATTTGATCGATGAGGCACCATTGGAAAAAGCCATGTTCCAAACCAAGGTAATTTCCTGATGGATAGAGGGAAGGGAGAATGATGTTTGGCAAGCATGAAACCAAGACACTTTTTTGAGTTTGGCAATCGGCTTAAAAGTGAGGGTAATAGGGTAGTGATCTGATATGGTGAGGTCAATGTGTTGTGAGATGTTAGGTTGACCCCTCTGACTGATAATGTTCTTTGCAATGTAGCTTCTGTCGAGTCTTGCTTTCCTCAGGTCATCCCTAGATTGGAGGTTCAACCAAGAGAAACCATTCGTATCTTTAACCTCCACTAGGTCCAGGTGGGGCTTGATTTTATCCCAGATGTCTTTCTCTTGACCGCCAATGGTATGCCCTCTATTATCCCACCGATCCAAAGGGTCTTCCACCATGTTAAAGTCCCCACAAAATAGCACGTTACGGGAAAACGAGTCCAAAGAGGCCCAAGTGTCGATCCCCTCTGATGCCCTATTTGGGGAATACATGGAGACCACAGTGAATTGAAAGGGTTCTTCGAAGGAGGTAGCAATCCAACGATGCTTCTAATCCTTGCTGGAGTTGACAAGTCTACTAGACCAGAAGTTACTTATTCCAATAGCTGTGCCACCGGCCCCCCCGAGGTGAGAAGTGGTAACCCAAACATGGGTCAAAGAGATACGTCTGAGTCATTTCTGAAGGTCCTCTCCATTGATTTTAATATCTTGAATACATATGAAATCAGGGTTCAGGCTATTATCGCGAAACCACTTTCCAATGATAGCCGCTTTTGAGGGGTCAGTCAACCCCCTCGCATTAAATTGTGATAATCATTATCGCTGATTACCCTCTTTGCAGAGAGGGACCTTGTCTTTTTTCTTCTTGGGTTCATCTTTCTTTCTCAAACATGAGAGATCCTGACCATAAATCTTACCCTTAAGGGGGCTCTTCCATGGCATTTCCAAAGTTTGCTTCCCTTTATGAGATGCCTTCTGGGAGAAAGATTTAACCACTTTTTTCGGAAGTGTTGATCTAATGATGGAGCTCTCACTATCTGGGTTGTCTTCATTGCTGGTAGTGAGACCCTCCTCTTTACTAGTGGTATAGCCTTCTTGTTTTTCCTCTTGGAGGTAGACTCTAAGGTTTTTCCTTCGGCGTCCACATTGTATAAATTCCTTTCTGGAAAGTCAAACTCAATGATCTCCTTTTCAAGGTTGTAGAACAAGTTATTTAGAGGAGCCACAACCTTGGTGTTCCTTTCCGCGGATCCGCGAGGGCTTCGTTTTCTTCTATGTCTAACTTTTGTGAACCCTTCTGAGTCAGTCTCTAAGTCCCTCGTGTTTTCTCTTCCTCAGCAATAGGCGGACTGGCTTGTGCCCTATCGCTTATCTGATCCACAATGGTAGCTTGTTGGTTCTACTTGTTTTTGGAAGTATTGAGTTTTTGAGGACACTCTTTAATCCTGTGAGCTTGAAGACCACAGTGAAAGCACGCGTTTGGAAAATTCTTGTAAGTGATTTCCTATTCCGAGACTTCCCTTCCCCCAAGTCGATGGAAATTTTTGAGTGGAGGGCTTTGTTGAGATCCGTCTTGATGCAGATGTGCGGGTGCCATTGCGCATTGAAGGAATACCTCGCTCCTTCATAGATGAAACCCCCCACATCCTCCCTCAAGACCAATGGTCGCCCAATCGGCGAGACAATATCCTGCAGGAAGTCGTATAGGGAAAAGGGAAGGTTGGGGAGCTCGACCTAGAGTGGGTGGCATAGAGGTTTAGGTTTGGTTGGGCCAAAATCCAAGAACCACTTAAATAGGCATAAGGTAGATCTCCAAACTTGCCAAGTGCCCACTTGCAACGCTTGAAACGCCATCTCCTCATTCTCAAAGACCAATAGTAAGTGGTTTGCCAGCAAAAATTGGCATTTGCACACTACCAAGCCATGTGGGAACCACTCCTTACGCAGCTAGAGACGCATAGACACTAAGGGGGGCCTTAGGCTGAACAATTGGCGGATAAGGCATGTTTTCAATAGTTCCTCTTGCTTCACCAAGATACATGAGACCACTGGGGGAGCACAACTAGGAGGAATCGTAGCAGCCTCGCAAGAACCCAACACTCATGGGGGTTCCACGTTGCTCGACCATCCCCCCATTAAAGGCGACCATAACTGAAGCCCAACAAGAATTGTTAATGGCTGCCACTTGACTATTGAGGCCACCGCAAAAGATCCCCGAGAAATGAGAATAGGTACAAATTACAATTGACAAGACCTCAATCACACTTGACCAACCCTGTCTATCGCATGGCCATCCCTGACAAGGTAGCCTAGAGCAAGATAGACCAACAAGTCAAGATTGCGAGAGATGCGTGGGCCATCCATGCTTTTTCCCTTTTCGAACCAAAGGCTGAAAGAACTTGAGCAAATTGTAAAACCTTTTATTATTTTTTGTTTCTCTTCTTTATAAAATAAAAAACCAAAAAAGCTCACGATGGAGAGGCGGAGCGGGCAAACCATCACACGATAGATTCCCACGATAGATGATTTTGAACAGCACCACGACAAACGGTTCTACCTCGTGATAGATGGTTTTAGTTCGGACCCCGCGATAGACCCGAAATCACCCCGCGATAGACCCAGAATCACTCCATGATAGATGGGTTTTGAAGAGCCACCATTGATGGTTTTACTCGGTGATAGACAGTGTAGCATTTTGGGATAGACCATCGTGCGATAGATTCCCGTGATAGATGGTTTTGAACAATGCCAGGACAAATGGTTCTACCTCGTGATAGATGGTTTTACTCCAGACCACGCGATAGATCGGGAATCACCCCGCGATAGACCTTCTTGTTGGTTCTGCTTGTTTTTGGAAGTATTGAGTTTTTGAGGACACTCTTTAATCCTATGATCATGAAGATCACAGTGAAAGCAGGCGTTTGGCAACTTCTTGTAAGTGATTTCCTGTTCCTAGACTTCCCCTTCCCCCAAGTCGATGGAATTTTTTTAGGGAGGGCATGTATCTTTTCATACCAAGCACGTGGTGCTTGCTTTAAACCATATAATGCCTTCTTTGACTTGCACACCTGATTTTCATGCCCTTTCTGCACAAAGCCACCAGGCTGAAAAACATACACTTCTTCATCGAATCATTGAATCTATTTCCATGGTCTCTATCCTCAAATTTTCTTCATTTTCTTACTTGGTTCTTATTTTATCCATTTTGAATTGAAGTTGCCTACACGTTTCTAGAAAGCCTCTTCTAGAATTCTCATCTCAAGGAGATTTGGTGATGATTGTCCTAACATATTGTGAGAGATTTCAATCAGTTTCTTCATATTTCTAGCATTTCTCTCTTGAGATCTCCTCTTGGGTAACTGTGGTCATGTTGCTCTAGACTAGGTCTTGTCTCTCTTCTAGATTGATAAGACCCCAACCACATATTTAAATATTTAGGCATAGGGTCTGCTAGAATTGATATTGCTTGTTCCTTTGTTTACTCTCCCTTCATGACATTTGTGTTTTGTTTGGCTGGATTAGAGGGATTGCCTCCGATGTTTTGTACAAATTTTCCTTTTTTTTAAGCCAACTTCTTCATTCTATCCCATCCTCTTTTCCATTTTTGAGCTTTCTTTTTCGTAGAGGTCTGATGGTCTTTCTAAATGTTTTACTTCTTGAGGTAAGGATTGAAAATCCTTTTCATTCCTAGAACTATCAGTTCTTTAATGTTCCAATTTCTCTTCAGTTTTGGCTCTCGTGATAGGCTTTAGTGGTACTATCTATTCTTTGTCACTACTTGAGGACTCTATTAATTCAACCATGTTAATATGAGTAGTGGAATGTGATTTAACAGGGACTTGGACAATCCCTGAACAAATGTTCCTTTCCACAATCACTGCAATATCCTTCCCATACCTTCTGAGGTGGTGGGTGATATGGCATTGTGCATTTTCTAATGAAGAGGTCTCCTGCGCATCTATAACATGGTCCTCTAGGTGTAGGTGGTCTATTGTAGGTCCACCTAGAGCTTGAGCTCTAGGTGTTTCATAGATGAGAATAGTATATTCCGACCCATAGGAGTTTTTGTAGCAATCATGTTCATAGTTTTGTTCATAGCCTTGATGTAAATTTTTTGAGCTAACTAATGGGGTCATAGGTACTACCACTCTTTCTAAGTTCTCTTTCGATTGTGCATACTTCAATAGAACTATGTTTTGAGGGTTTGGGGGTTGTTGTCCTAGCACTGGTTGAGATTGAATGTATCCTTGGTACTTGTAAGGCCTTTGGACCATGGGTGGTCCTTGATATCAAATATATTTGGGGGCATCCTTAGCTTCCTCTCTAGGTTGGTATCCATAAGGCATATGTTGTGGTGGTTGGAATGGCCTAGACTGTATATTATATGGACAATTTTCAACAATGTGATTAGTGTATGTCTGATCAATATGACAATAGAGGTTTGGTCGCTACACTGCTTGACTATTATATTGATATGGTTGTGGAGGGACAAACCCTCCTCTTGCATAAGCATGGGATGGGTGGTCTCCTCCACAAAGTATGCATCTTCTTAACATTGGCATTCTCATAGGTTGGTCATGATAGTTTTTATGTCCTTCCTAGTTTTGAAACCCTATCTCATTAGCCATTAAATCCACCAATTCCTCCACATTTCTAGATTGGGAAGATACACTACTAGAGGTATCCTTAGACTTAGTTGGAGTCTATGGAATCTTCAAATCATCTGCTAGGTTATCTTCCAAATCTATGCACTCTTGTAGACACTCATCTAACATTTGTAAGTGCTTCACATACACCAAGGTTCTCGAATTTCCATTGGTTAAACCATCCAAGAATAATGATATCATCTTTTGTTGGGTCAATCTTTCAACCATAGGACATCTATCCACATATTGATTAAATCTCCTAACTGCCAATCTTACAGATTCATTGGGTGCTTGCTTGAAGCTATGAATCAATGAAGAGGTATTAGGTTTAATTTCTCTCTTTGTGAATTCACCAGTCAATTCCTCTAACAATTATCCAATATCAACAAATCTGTTGAGATCTAAGGGTTGGAAGCACATTAAGGCTAATCCAATTAATGTAATTCCAAAAGAATCATATTGAATAAAGAATTTATCTACATGTTCTACCCGAAGCACTTGTTTGAACTTGGCCATGTGATTGTATGGATCTCCTGACCCATCATAACAGTTTCTTAAGCACTTTGCAACCTGGTAAGGTCTAAATCTTCTAAAAACTTCATGAGGTTGAGGAATGACTTGAACCATAGGATGCACACCTAGACCTCTTCCTTATGGAGGTCTTAGAGGAAAGGGTGGTCGATTCATCGTCTAGCTTCCCAAGTGAGTATTGGGTATAGTACTAGTGTTTTGAATGGGGCATTGAACATGTGCTCTA
This sequence comes from Ceratopteris richardii, assembly GCA_020310875.1. Taxonomy (NCBI): domain Eukaryota; kingdom Viridiplantae; phylum Streptophyta; class Polypodiopsida; order Polypodiales; family Pteridaceae; genus Ceratopteris; species Ceratopteris richardii. The sequence goes on from CM035434.1 coordinate 63,118,855, forward strand.
ACTAGAACACTTTGATGACTATTTTCTCTTATGAAAGAGTTTTCCTAGCTTTGTTGCTGCCCTTGAGGATTTTTGGATGTGTTTGTCTAATCCCTCGGGGAATGTTGGCAAACCCATGTACTATAGCCTAGATCTCTATAGATTAGTAACTACCCAATATCTTCTTTTGCTTTGATCCAAATAATGACTCTAGAAGAGTCTTTGGATCATGCAATTCATTAATGATAGCAAGGTTAATGGTATTTCCCATTATGGGTGAAGTGGCTTGCAATAATTTGTCAGTTCCAACTATTAGATAAAAATCCATAAGGTCACCATCTTGAGGGATGCTATCTCCTCTCCAAATGTTCACTACTACCAATCTTTGTCTTGGGGTAGTCACATCTTCTCTCTTGTGAGTCCCAATGGGATGATTTTGTTCCTCAATTTCTCCTCTTTCTCTGATCCTATGAGGATGATCACTCACTAAGTATAATTTCCCTCGTTTGTCCATGTAAAATCCTCCTTTGAGTTTCATAGCTAGTCTTCGCAAAACTTCATAGTCAATTGAATTATTGAATCTTGCCACCTAAGTACATGGGAACTCCATTCAAGTTTGTTGAGACATATTGCAATGAAGTCCTATACTCACCTTCTATCATAGACATGAGTTCTACTCAATGGATAAAGTTGAACATGTCTTCAAAAGTGATGATTAATTCTCCTTCTAAATCACTAGACATTTTACAATAAGTAGAGTGAATGATTCTTTGGGTTACAGTCCCTATTGAGGATATCACACTTTTTCAACTCCTTAGGACACGTCTAGATCATAGGTTCATTCAGATTCTATGGGATTTTTTTAAGTTTTTTGTGACCCTAAACCCTCTACCTTTATCTTTGAGTATTGGCTCAAGTCTAGGGAATAGCTTCGATTGATGTTTGAGCAATGAAACTCCTAAGAACTTGTCACACACACACACACGCTGTATGAAGCAACAAGTGCAAGTGAATTGTGACAAATGAGTCACAAGTGACTTATATACATGTGCCCTAAATTTGGTCCTTTCACACAAGAGACTGACACTTCCTCTAAAGATCTCTTAATTCCTACTATTGTACAAAAGTAATGATACAATATTCACGGATTATGCACCTATAGGACTCCTTTGCTGCATCTACAAAGTTTCTTGATACTTTATGAAGGATTTTAAGAAAAGAAAATGGGTAATTTTGTGAAATTTTATGGGCTTGCTTTTCTTCTCTTCTTTCATCTACTTTTTTGACTCTTGTCTTTAGTCCTCTGCAACAGTGTGCTTCTCTATTGGTGTTGTATATGAGTTTGTGTTAATACCTTCCATCCACCATACTAGAACATTATTCTAACCGATTTGTCATTTTGGTGATACCCTCTCTATCTTAAGAATACCCCATCACCTTGCCGACAACATGCATTTCTGTCCAAGGAATATCCTATCTATTCCTTTGATTGTGTAACTAGAAGGTGTGTGTAGTACTCTCTGTGTAAGCTAGTAAGGCTAGTATTCGAGTGTTGTTCTGACACAATAGTGATCCTTGCTCTTGTAACTTGCATTTGATATAATACATCAAGATTTATCTATATTTTTTTCTCTTCTTTGCAGAATTGTTATGTTTAAATAGGTTAATGTTAGAACCTCTATTTTTAGTACTACTCATCAAACGCATCGGACGTGACCATGAGCTTCATTCCAACACACAGAGAACATTGTTTTTCACTCCACCCAACCGCCGAGCTATTCTCCTTTTTTTTAGTCTCACGTCAAAGAACCTCCTTACTCTTCTACTACTATATGGTGTATAATCCCATATCATGCCATGTGGCATCCATCTCAAAGGAGATTCACACCCAATAAAAGTATCATGTGACATTTCCTTCCCCTTAAAAAATTTTCGTTCTCGAAATTGTAAATGAAATGTCCGTAATAGTAGAAGAAAGTGCTCGAACACCCCTGAACCCCATGTACTCTATACACATGGTCATCTCTATGTGTGTTGTTTCCCCGCATCCTTCCCCTTAAGAAGTCTCATATGAGATCATCTCAAAGGTGGGAAACCATCTGAGTGGTGCCTACAATCTCCTATATACACTCCACTTTCTAAATTATCACTCCCATAACATATAACATCACCAAAATGACCTAAGTCCATATGATGTATCCTCTATGGAGTAATAATATAAAAATCAAGTGTAAAGTGCCAAGCTCATAAGTTTGACCATACTGTAATATTGGAGATAATAAACCATACAATCCTATGAGATATAAAAAATAGTCCCATAACTAGTGACTCCAAACCCATCTAGAACTAAATGATAGATTGCCCTCATACCACTCTAGGCCTTCCTAACCTTGAGTGTAATCACAAGTAATAGTTTAATCTAAAATACCTTGTGAACTATGCAAATCCATCATCCAACTCATATATCAGGGTTTCTTGGTTTTTCATCCATTACCTTTGGACTAAGTTCTATTGGAAGAGCATCTATTGGCACTTGTGCAATCTCTAAAATATTCTCTTCCCTGTAGTTTTCCATATGAATGCAAAAGCATTTTCTTTGAGATGCAGATAATCCATAAGTACCCATTCTCCTAACTGATGCTCACACATCATCCTCATGATGAAGCATCAACTAAGAGTTTGGTACCAAAATAGGTTAGATACGTCCCTATCTCCTAGAAACCCTAAAGAGAGAAGTCATAACTCTATTCCCAGTCTCACTAATGTCAATGACTAGATCATCTCATCTAGTCAAGGAACATCACCGGAAATAGCATAACTATTTCTCTCTAGAGTCTATAGGTGAGACTCAATCTAACCATCATGATTAATTGATCTCCCTCTTGTCTTTGATAGAAGAGTGCCACTTCTATCTAGACAATCTAAAAGTGAGAAAGTGAACCTCTCTCTCTCTCTATTCAATCTCTTCTAAGGAAAAGAGCTCTAGCAGTGGAACCTATTCCACTTTTCCTTTCCCTTTGAAAGAGATTCTATTGAATCCAATTGCTCTACTCATCCATAATTGAGAACATGCACATACGTTTTCCATGTTTTTCCTTCCAAAATAGTGGAGAATCATACTCCCATGTGAAGGAAAATTACATTGAAAAGTAGAGGAAACGAATTCCTTCTGAAATATAGACTAAGAGATGTTTCCCAAACACCTCTTCTCTTTAAAGAAAACATACTCTATTATTCTCCCATGAAGAAATCATGTTTTCCTTTCCTTCTTTCTCTCTCAAAGAACAAGAGCTAAAGTGAGACCACTGAGCTAAAGTGAGATCTCTCCTTGATCTCTAAGCTAATTCCCACTTTCGCCTTTTCTTAAAAGAGAAACTTATGAATTCATTTGCTCCTCTCTTCCATGACTGATGCATAATCCCGCATTACGTATATTGCTATGAAGATGGAGAACAAATCTCCCTTAACTAATGAAGGTACATGTAGTGAAGAGCAGATAAAATAAATTCCTTATAAGGGTCAAAGCCCTCTACTAAAATGGTCAACAATGATATGACACGATACCATAAACACATGTGTATCCGTACTAAAAAGCTATCTTTGCCAACCGTCCTCTATGCATGGATCTATGCGATCCCATAAAAGTAATGGAATTATCCTTCCTGAAAACCTCAAAATGAGTATGTGACATCAATGGTGATAAACTCACGTATCACATTCTCTACTAGAAGAATAAATGTTCCCTAAACTAAGAAGGATAACCCCCAATCCTAAGGAGATGTCTACTAAGAGCTCTCCTCTGATCTAGTGAGACATGATGCCATGAATGATGAGTCCTTTTCTTCCTGTCCATAGAAGAAGAGTGCTCAAAGGGAAGTTGTTTCCACTGTCCCATACCAGTGGAACCTTCTTCCGATCCATGGTGTCATACCTACACTAAACCAAATATATATTCCATATATATGCTATGGAACATATACTTGGATTCTAATGAATCCCATATCCTAAAATCATGTCAATGGACTCAAATGAGTCCCATGTCCTTGAACTAGTTAGTTTGGTGCTAGTCAATATGTGACAATGGATATCCCTTTTAGTTCCAAACCAACTTGTTCCTAGGTACCAAGAATGAATCTAGGTACCTCTGTAGATCCCGATATACATATATGTATTGGATACCCCAATTATTTCTTACTAAGGGATCTATGCTCTAAGTCATAGAGCTAGTGCCATGTCTGTGGCCTTCCTAAACATCACTCGATTCATATAAGCACCCGTCGATGGTGTCTCATGAAACCCATCTGTGTGATCCCATCCGTTTGGTTTCCTTAGTAGTGTAGCAGAAACACTTCACTACTTGGTCAAAGTGATGTGCATGAGTGAAACTAGTCACTCTTTGGGTATTTCTGATAATATCCCATAGTCTCCTAATCATACTCTGAGACTCTTGTGAAGATAAGTAAATCTTCACTTCTTTGAAGAGTATCATATATGTATCTCCCGTACCTATATGCAACTTCCTAAAACCTATAGGATTGCTTGTACACATTACTAATGGTGAAGGTGTAGCTCCTTCCCTTAGCAATCCTATGGTCTAAATCCATAAGGGTTATGTGTAGGGATCCTGTTACTACTGAAGTTGCGTTATGTATACTACTATGATGGTCCTAAGTCCATCAAATACATGCTTACAACAATGCCTAGGTCTTATTGATGTTTGCAGAAAGGCATGTTACCATGCCATAACATTCTTACCTAAAGGCAAGTGCGTATATAACGCCATGCAGTAGGAAAAATTTCGACAGCATTTCCCCAGGAAATGGAATCCCAAAAAAATTTAACCATAAGCTTAGTGGCACCCATGCCTCCCAACAACATAGGGCTTGACATGCCCATGGCATGCACGCCATAAAATCATATATGGACTCCATAACTTGCAAAACATAAAAACAAATGCTAACAACAATTCTCTATGTTGCATAGCCATGTAATTTCTACAATCCTCTTTACTGAAAACAATAAAAAAGTGTACTTCTTTCCTATTGATCCATATGTTTAGAATTTAAACAATGATCAATATTTGATGTATGCAATCCAATCTATGCATGTACATACAGAACATGCCATAACATAAAGTAAAATGCCTGAAACATAAAGCATACGTCCCTGAATAATTTTGGTTTTGGAATTGCATGCATTCAATCCTTCTCAAGGAGCTTCCAGACCTCTACACCTTCCTCCTGAGATCCTAATATAAGTTTTTAAGTTTACAAAAACATCGGATCATCCAATCGCCTTCCCGGTTTGTAAGATATGGCTCCCGGAAGGTAGTTGCCAAAAACTGTTCAGACTTTGCAGACCTATTGAGACCTGCAAAATACTTATTTTACGAAATTTCTTTTCATAAAAGGAAAATAGACCTTGTGCTCTTTAAAAGGAGCCATAGCATGTCCAATTTGGAGTTTACTAGCCCAAGATATGGCCATTCCAAGCGGGACATGCCAAACTAGTGGATTGTTGGAGGGGCTAGAAAAAGTGTAAAAATATGATTTTTGGGGTGCCCAAAAGCATTCTTCCAACAAGCAAATCATAAAACTCTCTTCATAATCTCAGAGAGAAATATACGAAGATGCTTGTGCCTATTTTCACCTTACCAAATCCTCCCTTCGTACATGCTAATTCGCTCCCCAAAAGAGGCCTAAACCAAGATTTGTGCTTTTGTGCAAAAACTTAAATGGGAGCTTTTAGCAAGCTTCTAATCCACTCTTAATGTGGATTTTTCTTGGTTTTTCTCTTATCCATGGTAATACATACACCCTACTTCATGTATGTATGCATTACTCCATGGGGAGCTTCTTAAATGGTCTTTTTTCTTACTCCCAAAAGTGGAGTTTAATGAAAATTAACATCTGAAATTTTTTCAAAAAGTGTGGAAAGGGGATCTTTGAGGATACAAAATTCCTCATTTACTTATCATTTTAATAAATCTAATGAATCCACTATGAATTCCATACACCATTTCCTCAGTATATATACTTTTTCCTATCCATCCATAGCTAAAACACCTCTTTTTCCCTCCTCCAAAATGGGAATTTCTTAGATTCAGGTGCTGAAATGTTTTCTCAAACTGTGATGGAAGAGGGTTTTGTGGAGCTCCAAACTCTAATCATACTGAGGTATATTTTGGATTTCTTAATCTTATATAGAAGTCCATATGCTAGACTATAGGTGTGCATGATTTTTCCAAAAAAGAAAAATCCGACTTCATTTCCCTTCCCCAAAATGGCTACTAGTAAAAAATTAGCTCCTGAAATCTATGTACCAATCATGAAACAAAGCTATGTTGGAGATACACTAAGCTTGTTCTTACTTGAATTTTGAGGGGATTCTTGACTCAAAATGAGAATATATACCTCATACTCTCCTTACATAAGATTTCCCTCAAAGGGCTTGACTGCCAACCCTTTTATTCTCCTTCTCTCAAAGTTAAACTCTTTCAAAATTAAAATAATAATACATGCGGTAAAGATGAAACTCCATCCTCTTTCACTTTTGGACCACGGTATTGGAAAGCTCTTGAAAGGAATGCTCTTCATACAAAGACTCATCATATACAACAGGTGTATGCAATGGCTCATATACAATAGGTGTATCGCATCCCATCTCTCTTATCTCTTCTCGATCTTCATTCGAAGTTGCCTTCATACTCCTTTGCTTTCAACTCTTTGTGAGTGCTTCCTCCTTTCTCACATGTTAGGACCTCTAAAGTAACTCTTCAGTTGCCCAAGAGGATGGCTGAATGCCTCCCTTCAATCCCATGGTGGTCCGAACTTGCTTACTACAATAATATCGAAATAATGAGGATCAGATGCGCTATGGTGTCTTGGATAGCTGGACCGCCCTTCATGAAGGTGGCAAGGGTTCGATTCTCGCGCTTTGCACTTCCGGTTGGGTGCTCAAGATCATGCTCTGTTACTAGTGTTAGGACCTCTAGTTTTACTACTGCTCATCGGATGCATCGGACGTGACCATGAGCTTCATTCCAACACACAAAGAACATTGTTTTTCACTCCACCCAACCGTAGAGCTATTCTCCTTTTTTTAGTCTCACGTCAAAGAACCTCCTTACTCTTCTACTACTATATGGTGTATAATCCCATATCATGCCATGTGGCATCCATCTCAAAGGAGATTCACACCCAATAAAAGTATCATGTGATAGTTAATCCTTAGTTTCCTTTGGTTTTGAATGATAGACTATCCATTAGGCAGTGGAAGCACTACATCATAAAACAAATAATTTTTCTTTAGTAATTCACTTTAGAACGAGACGATCTATTTTGATCTCATGATTGCTAACATAACCATTTGGATCACTATTCAATGCCCTCATAGGCTGAGTATGGAAAAACCCCGTGAAATAGTATTGATGTCACACAATTGCAGCCCAAGTCATACTGATAGTCAAAGAGATCTTAAGATAAAGAATAAGTCTTTATGATTGTCGCATAGTCAACAAGACGTGTTTAGGATTGGCAAAGCTTGTCCACGAAATTGTGATTGCAATTACTATGAAGTTTGCCCAACTACTAACAATAACACTCATAATGATTCATGGGAGTTACCTCCTAAAGGATGGAATTCTTAGTAGGATTAAAATTTGGAATCAAATTGTTATAAAATAAAGGCATAACAAGGTACAAGGATCTAGACATACTCTAGATGTTTGGCCTAAAAGTTATTTGCAAGAACTAAGTAGTGCAAAAACAAGATAAAACACCTTATTCTTTATTCTCAGAATTGGCACCAACAAGGGTTAGATAAAGGATCATTAGAAATGATCATGAGGGTATTCAAAATACATAGATAGAAGGCCAAAATTAGGATGTATTTTTGTGGATTATAGAAAATATCCAATGGTATGGGATAGGCGAATGATAAATACCTTTGAGAAATTTTCTTTGATGGCCAAAAAGAAAAGAACTCATGATTGATAGAAAGCATCAATCGGGTTATCCCTTTCTTGGGAATATGCAATAAGTAAATATACTTCAACCATTAGATGAAAGTATAAATTAATGAAGGAGAGTTTCACTCTCACATAAAATCATAAGTGAAGTCCCTAAAACTTCATCAAGTCAAAAGTTTTTAATCAAGTTAAGGTTCAAAGTCTATGGAACATTTCAACTAAGGCTAGATAGACTAATTAGGCATCACATTTCTAGTGCAGCTCGGCAAAGTCAATATTTTGACTCAAAGTAATGAATAAGAATTGCATTCCAAGAAATTAATTCATGAAGACATTGAATAAAGAAAGAATTAACTTAGCCCTACTGAGGCATAAATGTTTTGAGTAAAGGAGAAAAGTCATCATTTGAAGATCAATGGGTCGACATACAAATGTTGGATACCACAATAGTATCTTGTGGTTGGATGATGATGATGTTTAACTTTACTCTAAGAATCTTTTTGAGAATCTAGTTTATTTTTCTTAAAGATAGATAAATTGTTCCAATACCATGAAATAGATCTTTTAAAAGTAAAAGTCTCAAGTCACATAGAGTTTGAGTTTGATTAGTTTCAATATCTTAGAATTTTGAATTGGTTCCATATAGTTTTATTTCTTTCTTTTTGCTTTCCAAACCTTTTGGATTTGATTCAAATAGAGTATCTGATTCCGTTCAAGAAAGATAAGGGATAGCCAATTGGGAAAGGCAACTATATCAAACATCATAGATAGATGTTTTATACAAGAACCCATTCCATCTTTATAAGATGCTAAGTCTAATTTTCTTTATTCATTTGAGTCTGCTTCAAGTTAAATAGCATAACTCCAATTACTTTCATAGAGTTAGTACATTCTTGAAATGAAAAATTAGGAATAGCTCAAAAGATTGACAATCCCCAAGTACTTAAAGAGAAAAACTTTGAGAAAAGTGTCCTAAGTTTGGACAAAGTTCATTTTGGATTTGAATTCATCAAGTTATAATAAGGTTGACAAAAAGTAAATGGAAAACTTTGTCCTACATTCTACATAGGAGTTTTAGGCCTAGTACGACATAGTAGTCCTCCGATAGGGCGAAAAGTCAAGTATATGATAGTTGGAAGTGAGCCATAGTACAAACATCTAAGTAAGATGTTTGGGCCAACTAAACTTCTAGTTTGAATTTCCAATCAAATTCAAGTGAAACAAGAGTTCTCAAATTCTTCAATGGGGTAGAAATTCCACCTCAATTACTAATTTCATGCTCTACTGATGCAGAAAAATGGACTAGCATATTGTATCCACCCATTTCATGTGTTAGTGCCCACATATCACATAGTGAATTGGCTAGGGATGTTTTTTTATGCACCCTTATAATTCATTCCCTACTGTTCACTCAGATCAGTTTATCAAGTGCAAAGCTAGATGGTGCTTTGAATTATTTGGATAGGGATCAACTAGTAGATTCCCCTCTATTCATTTGGAATACAAGGTGAACCCACCACAAAGATGAAAAAATGTTCTTCTAGGTTAGAACATGAGGCTCAAGCATATGGCTATAGTTAATATATATAGCTTTATGTTTTAGGAAAAAAATCTTTCCCAAGGGTTGAATAATTTTACAAAGTAAAGTCTATGATCTAAGTGTCTGGTTGGATCAGATAGATCTGAAATCCAACACTGTTTGTTCACTCTTATGTATGGCCAAAGATCTCGAGACTAGACTTCTGCATAGGTTCATGTGGTCTCTAAAAGAAGTAATCCACTTAACCTAGTGGTTAAGTCTCCAGTTTGGAAAGCAGGAGGTCTTCGGTTCAACCCCCATGGGGAGCATGGGGATCATTTTGCCCAAAGAGCTCTAAAGCCTTCTAAATCAAGAATGAGGATAATGACTCGATGGAATAGATTGGTAGATAGAGAACGGAGAAGAAAAATGCCAAAAGAGATAGACACAGACAAAGGGATAGAGAGCTCAAGTTCTCAGATTTTCAATAGTAATGTATTTACAACAATGGTATTGTCCACCCCTGCACTCATTGTGGAGCTTCAATGGCAATATGGATAGATTCTAGATGAAGGGCTTTATAGTGTGCAAAACCATCATTTAGACAAAATATTTGGAACACCTAATGTTATAGTTTAGGAAGAATCTCTAGATCACATATAATTCAGAATATACCAAATTACCTAACCATCAAACTGGCTTACTATGTGCTTGGTATGTGCATGGCACACAAGATTCTCGATGATAGCTATGAAAATTTGGTTGTCACACTTCAATCCTATAGCCTTCTGACCTTGTATTCCTATGTGCCTTAGGATCCTTCTCAACCATACTGCTTCACATGTAGCAACACATGCTGATTTGTACTCAACTTTAGTAGAAGATAACGCTAGGTTTGATTGCTTCTTATTGAACCAAGAAAGAATCCGTGATCCTAAAGAAAAACAATATCCAGAAAATGATTTTCTAGTATCAATATCTCCTACCTAATCTAAGTCACAATATCCAATGAGATGATCCTTCTTCATAACTAATACCATAATCAATGGTTCCTTTCACATACTTGAGTATCCACATGCATGCCTTCCAATGAGTTAGGCAAGGCTTACCAGAGAACCTACTTACTACTCCAATAGCATAAGAGATATCCAGTCTACTATTGCACAAGTAGATGAGATGTCCAACTAAATTCCAGTATCTTACAATATCCACTAGAGGCCAAGTATCCTCAATGGATAATTTTGTGTTGACCTCCATAGGTGTAGAAATTTCCTTGCAATCCTCTATGTCAAATTCCTTCAACATCTGATTTGCATAATTTTGTTGAGAGATGAAAATCTTCTCTTGTTCCTACCAAACTTCAAGACCTAAGCAATAATGCATTAAGCCCAAATCCATCATTTCAAATTTTGAACTCACTATGTCTTTCGTTTGTTGAAGAAGAGCATCATGATTTCCTATAATCACAAGGTCATCTACATAGAGTACAAGCACAATTGTCATCCCTCCTTTCTTTAGAACATACAACTTAGCATTAGAAGCACATCTTTTGAATCCTAGATCCAAAAGATACTCATCTATTCATTGGTACCATGTTCTTGGGCTTGTTTCTGCCCATATAATGCCTTTTTTAGTTTACATACCTTGTTTTCTAAATGGGGAGCCTCAAACACTAGTGGCTGAGACACATATACCTCCTCCTTGAGGTCTCCATTTAGGAATGCTGATTAGACATACATGTGACATACTTGCCACTATTTATGTGCAGCCACAACTAGTATTAGTCAGATAGTAGTCATCCGTGCAGTCAGGCAAATGATTCACAGAACTCAATGCCTTCAACTTGTTAATATCCCTGTGCAACAAATCTTGCTTTGTACTTTTCCAAAGTAGCATAAGCCTTGTACTTTAGCTTCCAGATTCACTTGGTGCCTATGACCTTTTTCTTTGGAGGTCAATCTACTAGATCCCAAGTTCCATTGTTCATGATATTTTTATATTTTGTTTGCGTAGTAGTTCTCCATTTTGGATCATGGAGTGCTTCTTCCACATTGATTGACTCCTTTTCTTGTTTGTGGATAAGCTCAGCTATCAAAGTTGATTTTACAATATGGGCATTTACTCGTCTCTATTCCTCTATTCTCTATGATCACCTTGGTCCATCAGCAACCTATTCTAGTGATTGTGGAATGGAGTTTGTAGAATCATAGAGCTACCTCACTCAATGTGGTGATGGCTTTTTTGCTTGGTTGACGACATGTTGGTGACTTTTAGAATCATCATTTGAAGATGATGCTTCCTTATCTTGTGTAGAAGGGATAGCTCTTGGACTAGGTTCATAGTGGATTACCTCTTTGCTTGATGATCGAGTCAAAGCTCTCTTTTCCTCCTCCACTACATGTGGAAGCTCCTCCTTGAACAACACATTGTGACTCGCTATGATCTTCTTTGCCTTCTGGTCATAAAGCTTGTAATCTTTATTATTTTCATTATACCCTAAGAAGATACATTTGATGCTTTTTGGTTGAACCTTGTTTCGCTCCCTATCTAGAATGTGTACCTAACACACACTTCCAAATTCTTTGGAATGGGAAACAAATGGCTTTTTACCAGTTTAGGTATCTTATGGAGTCTTTCCATCAAGTTCCTTAGTGTAGCTTTGATTCAAGATGTAAACAACAGTGTTGATAGCCTCTACCCAAAAATGATTAGGCAATCCTTTTCCCTTCAACATGCACCTTGCCATTTCCATGATGGTTCTATTCTGACATTCTGCAACATCATTCTGTTGAGGGCTATGTGCCACTCTGAGTTCATCCTTGATTCCTTTACCTTTTCAAAAATCATCAAAATCTATTGATGTGAACTCACCACCACCACCTGTCCTACATTTCTTCATCTTCTTCCTTCTTTCAACTTCAACAAGTTGAAGCCATTCTTTAAACTTACCAAAAACTTGAGCCTTATCACGAAGAAAGTACATCCTCATCTTCTTGCTATAGTCATTGAATAATGTAGGAAGATCCTTCCAAGACTTGTGTAGGCATTTTTCCACAGGTCAGCATGCACCAACTCTAGAGGATAGCTTGCTCTATTCTTACTTTCTTGTGGAAAGGCCTTCCTCTATTGCTTGCCCATCATGCAAGCTTCACATGAATCGTTGATTTCTGTAACCGATGTTAGGTGATCAACCATACCTTTGCAATGCATTTCTTTTAGTACAAGGTATCTGATGTGGCCGAATCTCTCATGCCATAGTTTACTTGTGCCCATTCTTGTCATGGTTGTAAGAGTAGACCACTTGTATAGGTTGTCCCTCCTTATTCAAGTCCCAACAACATTGTTGTTAATGTCCATAATCGTAGCTCTTATCTTATAGAAAGGTACTTGATGACCTTGATCAGTTATACAAGCTACATGAAGTAGATTTCCTTTGATTTGTGGAACATACAACACGTTTGAAAGCTTTCTAACATCCCCATTATAGTTAATGAAAGAAATCATACCTTTGCCCTTAGCAAGACATTTTGCATTGTTGCCTACTTTATCATGATGGGTTTGTTGAGAGGCTCTAAGGAATTGTAAAAATCTTTTCTGCTCATCATGTGATGAGAGGCACCACTGTCCAACACCCATGAGTCATCTATTGTTGAATCTTCAGTCAAGGAACATATCTCCTCTACCATAACAAATAACTCAAGCTTTTTTCTATAGCATTGGTAGACTCCTTGCCCTTTCCACTTTTTGGAAGAACCATTATTTTCTTCTACCTTCTTGATGTGACAGTCTTGGATTCTATGGCCTTTCTTCTTGAAGTGGAAACACGGTCCGGTGAACTTCTTTTTGTCATTCTTCTTTTTGTCCCCATCTTCTGAAGAGTCTATTTTGGCTCCTTTGGCATTTACTGTGAATGCACATTCTCCTTTGTCGCTATCACTCCTTGCCTTAAGCTGCTGCTCCTCCTCCATGATTAAGGCATTGAATTCTTCAAAAGTTAATGGTAGAGGTCTGATTTGAGTATTGAGGACATTTATAACCAGACCATCAAACTTTGGTGGGTAGATTCGAAGACAACTTTGAGCTAGCTCCTCACTTGACTTTGGTACACATGCTTCCACCATTTGATCTCGTAGATTCTTTATGTGAGTGATAAATACCTCTATAATCTCCCCATCAAACCTCTCTGATAATAGTTGATTCTTCAAGTTTTGAATCCCTGTTTGATTAGAAGTTTCATATTGATTTCTAAATATGTTCCATGCTTCACACACCTTTGTGGTGTGTTGAATAAGAGTTAGAACACTATGAGAAGTACTTGTAACTAGAGTACAAAGCTTCCAAGTAATCAATTCCAAGGACAATCTCGACCAACTCATATGAATCAAGGATAGAAGTTATTTTAAACTTCCACAAGGTGTACTTTGTACCATTGAGTATACCTTCCATGAATGCTGATGGTTGTATCTGCAACATTTGGAAGAATGGCATCATTAATACTCTAGTTTGTGCTCCACCTACTCTTGTTGATGAACCACCTTGATTCCTAGTTTTAGATGATGGCACACCAGTTGACGTCTTCTCTCTTATGTTGTTTGAAGACTCTATGAATTTTGCATTTTTGCTTCGGCACCACTTAGAGCCTCCTATGCTTTGAGATCACGTAAGAAAATAAACAAGAATGACGATAATGATGCAGTGGAATAGATCGATAAATAGAGCAAGGAGAAGCAAATACCAACATAGATAGACATAGACAAAGGGATAGAGAACTCGATATCTGAGATTTTCAATAGTAATGCATTTACAATGATGGTACGATCCACCCATGTGCTCCCACTATGGAGCTTCAATGGTCATATGGACATATTCTAGATGAAGGGCTTTATAGTGCACAGATCCATGATTTAGCCAAAATATTTGGAACATCTAATGCTATAATTTAGGTAGAGATCACCTATAATCTGCATTATACCGAATTACCTAACCATCGGACTGGCTAACTTTTGGACTGGTCTACTATTGGACTACCAGATTGAACCACCCAACTAGACCATTGGAGTGGAACACTAGACTATCGGATTGGACACTGAATTAGAACACCAAACTACCAAAGTATATTACCAAAGTGGAATACAAGACTACCGGATTGGATTAGAAGATTGGAACAATATAATATCGAATTGGATGACAAGAATTGTGATGACCAAAATTTCAGACTGGCTAAATGCTCAAGGCAAAGGATCGAGTACTAGATCTCGTCATAGAAGAAGAGGAAGTACATAAACTACTCAATTTACTTCATTATGTCAACAATGATTTTTATCACTAAAACAATGTAATATATGTATATACATCTGATTACCGCTGGTGTGACTCCATTTTGTGCAAGCCGAGGAGTCCTCGAGCTTAAGGAGATAAGTAGAAAGCTCACATCAATTTTTAGATAGTTCAAATTAGAGATAAGACCTATTTTTTAAGTATGCTGGTCACTAGATGTGAAATCGGTCAAAAATAGGCAAAACCTATAAATAGAGCTATAGAGCTCATTTTTTGGGTTGTTGTTGATATAGTAGAACTTATGAGATAGTACTTAGAAGGGCTATTGTAACTAGTGGATGATCAATATGAGTATGAGTTCTTTCCTTGCCTTCCATTGATCTCCATCGCCACTTTCCTTGTGTGTGTGTATGCATGTGTGTGTATGCAAATTGCATTTCTCACCATCATCTTCATGTACATCACTTGCTCTTCATCTTCATATCAGCCTAACCTCTCCGCAGATTGACAATTAGGAGATGGAGCTCCTCACGTTAGTATTTTCCATTGTAGTAGAGTGACACCAAATTTGGTGCCATTCCTGGGGAAGAGCTCTTGCTTGAGCGTGTGATGGTAAGTGTGTTGGAGAAAATCGTATCGTTATCATAATCTCAAACTCCAAAAAATAACCAAAAATCTATCATATTCCCTCTTTCTCTTCTCTTTCCCTCATTTGTGTGTGTGCGAGAGCGAGAGAGAGAGAGAGAGATTTTGCAGGTGTGTGTTTGTGTTTTTTGGTGCACTAATCTTGTAGGGAAGCCTGCGGACAACATGGATTTGCAGGAACCACAGGTAAAAACTCCATTTTTCTATCAAAAATTACCGTTGAAGGTGACCATCATGGCTGTCAGACCAAGGTATGAATTTGGGGAAAGTTTTTGCATGAAGGAGGAGCCTAAGTAAGCGCTTGCATAGATCCATGATCAGTTTTTTGAAATTGCATAATTTTCTAACCATTGTGATGATCACACATCATCGTGACTGTGTCTGAACATCGCGATGGTCACTGAATGTTGTGGCAATTGGCTTGATCGTGGCGATTGTGTTTGACCATTGAGGCTTGATCATTGTGATTGTGTTTGAACAACATCGCTTTGAACGTCCTCATCTGACCATGGTGACTTGACCATCACGATTATCAGCGATCATCGCAACCTGACCATCGTGACTTGATTGTCGTGATCTCGATTGACCGTCGTGCCTTGACAGTCCCGATTTGTCTCATCATCGTAAAACCTGATCATCGTGACCTCGGACCATCGTGGGTGTCAACCATCACGACGGTGACATGCCATCATGATTGTGTCTGACCATTGCAACTACCAGTCAAAATGCCAAAATTAGGGTTTTTCCAATATTTTCAAATCTTTGGGGTATTTTTTGATAATTAATTATGAACCCTTGTATGTGTGACATAGGGCAAACGGAGAAGCGGACAAGTACATCGAACTCTTGGGCAAAACCAGAACACCCGCTTCAAAAGTTCAGGAGAATGTTGTAAGTGGAATTTCCATTTTTTAATTGGTGATTTCTTTGAATAAATATACATTGTGATAAACAGAGAGTTTTAAGGACTCCTAAAATAGCAAGGATTCACCTTATCTCATTGAGTGATAAGTGTGGACGATGAGAGAAAGAGCAAGTGGGTGTAGGGATCAAGCCCAAAGGAATTATGTGATTTGATTACGCATTGCTCGAATGAATTAAAATGAAACATATTAAAATGATTCCTTGCCATAAATTTGAAAAGGACAAGAACCTCTAAAGAAAATGCACTAACAACTAAGTGATTGACCTAATCAAATGGGTGAGCGCGATAAGGTGAGATTGAGATTAATGAACCTGAGATCTGGAACATACTTAGGGAAAAGTGGTAAGTGAAGCATTCGATCTTCTGAGGCTAGCATGAGAACTACAGCATGATCGTGGGCTCAACAACTAGGTAGTTATCCATACAAGGTTAGTTTAGACACGAGTGACTCAGATATGTCTTTCAACACAGGGAGACCGGGGGTGTCCTTTAACATGGCCCATCTAGAGAAGACAGAGGGACCCTACAAGACTCAATTGGAGCATATCCGTACGAATAGATTGGGTGCCCGAGTACATGAAGATGGCCTTCGTAGGTCGGTGATTCAACTACATAACCCCGGCCAACCTATGGGGTTAGAACATCGAGCCATGAAGTGTGAAAAGGAGGCTTACATAGACAAAGAAGGGACTATGTATATCATAGCAATTAAGCCCGACTCAACCAATGAGCTAGTTGCGATGGTAGAAACTGCGGACATAGATGTGGAAGGACACGGTAAACAAATTGAGGAACCTAGAACACCAAGAGGAAAATCAGTGCTAAGGAGGGTGTTGAATCCTAAGTGGATGCCCCAGGACAATCAGAGTATAGAATTGTTGTTGAATAAGGAGTTCGATGAAGCTTTTGGAGATATAGGCTAGAGCATCCTACTGTTGCAGGAGCAAACACGATTTATGAGCTAAAGGACCTAGAGGTTCCTGGGAAAGTAGTATACTTAGATGACACCTCAGAAGGAGTGTATATGGTCATAGAACATGGTCGTCATGCATATACATGGGGAGGAGAATTAGTTTTTCCACTACTAAGATCGCAAGTATCTAAGGATAGTTTGGGTATTAGAACATCTTAGGGACATAGAGAGAAGAACAAGGAAGGTGTAGAGAGTAGTTTCATCCATCGTGCAGGAAGGGAGAGGGATCCTATCGAATGTGGGAGGGCTAAAAGAGAACCACTTAGGGATCATAGAGCTCACAGGGGTGGGGATGGTTTTCCCCTACCTAGACCAAGGACCATCCTAGAACTTTGAGGCCTACTCAACTAGTAAAGGCTATGAAGAATTGTTTTGATGGATCTAGAGATCCCCACGAGCACATAGCAGAATTTAAACAGGTGTTATAGGCTGGAAAAGTCAAAGACACGTTCACACATTTGGACTCACTCTAAAGGGTGATAAGTTGGATTGGTTTCGACCATTGCACCAACAACAATTTAGAGATATCCACCACATGATGGAGTCCTCCATTATGGAATTTTCCAAGAGTGGAATCAGACACAACACATCTTCATTGATACACACATTCAAACAAACCCCTCAAGAGACAGTGAGGATGGCTGGTCAGAGGTTCATACATTACATAGAGAGATGCCCCCCATTGGAAGTACCCACTCAAGCCAAAGTGATAGCTTTGTTGATAGATGGCCTATTGAATGCTAAGCTAAGGTCATACATATTCTTGAAGGAACCAAGAACTCTGGATCAATGTTTATGTATCTGTGTAGACATATAAGATAACTTAGGAGATGAGCTAGAACTTCCCAAGGTTCATAAAGATTCGGATAGAACTATAGAGACATCATCCAAATGTTCCAATTCTATAGAAGACTTGGCAGAACAGGTGGCCAAACAATTGGGAGTCTTTAGCAAACCAGGCATCAAAGTAGCCCCCCCCCCTAAAAGGTGTTACACTTGTGGAGATAACCATATGGCGAACATGTGCCCACATGGAATGCAACCCATAGGAAACTCCAATGGAATGTACTGTACCATAGAGCGGACGTACACTAACCACATGGCCTAGGACTGTCCATATAATAAACAGGTGGTTAGGCAGAGTTACCCTTAGCAATATCAGTCACGTAGATACAAAGGGCAATACCCGCCACATCAATATTATCATGCCCCCCCCTCATTATCAAGTGCCATATCAAGCACAACCTAGACCTCAACCTGTCCTAGGACAACAACCTCCACCCCCTACCAATGTAATTTCTGTGAAGTATGCCATGCCAGAGGAGAATTCAAATATGGCATTAGTACCCACGACCCCTTTGATCACAGACAATGAAACTAATGCAAATAGCTTTGACTCTACCCATGTGGATAGCCCACCAGCCTACTACACGGAGTCACCAGAAAACTTAGACCCTTACTATGAGAACCCTGTGTATGAGCAAAACTGGGAGCCATATTATGTTCACGTCATGTATACAAACCCCAACCCAAGACCACAGGCTAGACAATTAAGACCACAGGTACCCAAAGGACCATGCTTTAAATGCCAAGGAGACCACTTCATACGCGATTGTCCACATGTTGCAACTGTAGTGTAGTCACAATACTTCAATATTCAAGGCTTTTGTCCTGAATGTGGAAAAGATCACTTTATAAGAGATTGCCTTAAGAACCCTGCTAATACCTCTACAAAAGTAATGCCCATCAACGTGATAGGAATTGTGAAACACACCGAAGGTTCCATAACCTAGTACATACCCACTCACGTGGTAACGAGAGCCCAAGCACAAAGGCAAATGCAACCAGAACCCCTCGAAAAAATAGCTGAAACCAGTGAAGTAGGAGAATCAATAGGAAAGAAAATGAGAACTTGGAAAGAGTCACGCGAGCAACATAAGAGAAAACGGGGCAAAAAGATCAATGAGTTAGAGGAAAGCCTAAGGGAAACAAGAGCCAAAATCTTAGAAATGGCATCACAAGAGGCTGAACCATGGGTGGTTATCTAAAAACGAGGATCAGTACTAGCACACCCCACCCTTGAAAACCTTGACATGATGTTCAAAGCTTATCAAGCTAGAATACAAGAAGGACCACAAGTAGGAGAATCCAACAAGAGCTACCCTAGATGCGACTTAGAAATAGAGAGAACCAAGTTGTGCATGAAAATGGTTGAATTAGCCCAGGCAATGTTTGAGGCATCACAATACCTCAATTGGGAAGTAATGGCTAGGCTTGAGCTACACTTTCAATGACTACTAGAAAGACTAGGGCAGGTAGCATCTAACACCACAATAGTCAGCTCTAGCACACAAACTAGCTTAGAGAAACCTTTGAAGACCACTCTATTCAAAAGTTCTAGGTCAAATTTAGAAAATCATCAAACGGGCTATATGGATTCACATGCCATCCTGACAGAGATTCAAGAAGAAAGATGGAGGCACGAACAAGAATCATGACCACCTATACTCGAGATTGATGGCTCAAGAGAATAGTTCCCTACAGATATTCCATCTATTTATGGAGATCTAGTGGAAGATTGGCCCAATGAGCACACTAGTTTTGAATCTAACTCTTTGCATGAATTACCTCACTTCTCGGGACCATGGGAAGACCGCTCAATTCAAGCCGAAAGCCCCCACTATTCGAGTGAGGGGGGAGAACTCAATTCTTCCTAGGAACAAAGAGGCCATTAGGAATAGTAAAATTCAATGCCATTTGACTCTGGATGAGATGTTGAAGATCAAAATAGAACTATGGAAACATGTAGTGAATCAGTTCTCGGAAATAACCACAACCTCCTCTAGACCAAGTGCACAAGGAAAGGTATCTGAAATACCCCTAGATAAAGTGGAAGATGCGGGTGAAGCCATCACGTACCACTTATTTGCCCATCACGTACAAAGGTTACACTACCAAAGCCATCCTAGACACAGGTGCATGAGTAGCTATCATGACCACTTCTCTGTGGAAACATTGGGGAAAACTAGCCCTTAGACCCACTAGGATAAAGTTGTAGATGGCAGACGGACATATAGAAAGATCCTTATGATTATTGGAAGGAATTACCCTATCCACCTGCAGAGTAGAATTTGATCATACCTTTGCAATATGTGATTTTGGAAAGAATCAAGCATACGAGATGCTCTTAGGTAGGCCATTCATGCAACAATTACAGGTAGTACAAGATCACGGAACCAACTCTTTGTACTTACAACACCTAGGAGTGACCACAAAAGTGAACCTCAAAGACTATTCACATAGGGATGTACCACCCTTGCAATGGAATATTGTACATAGGAACAAAGATGAGGAGGAATCGGTACATTCCTTAATATCAGATCCATCATGGCTTCATGATGATACACACCTTTGGATGTGTAAAATCGCAGCCAAGGAAGAGGAGCATGTAACAACAAAGTGTCAGGAATAGGACACACCTCTAGACCCATTGAGGACCCAGTGTATGTTTCGGTAGTGTTTCCAGATGAGGAATTCGAACCCTATGGCTGGGTAGAGATTCTAGCAACTATGGATGTAGTAGTTATGAAGAACCATGGACCCCCCATTGTGATGAAGATGGCTATGATATATCCAACTTCACAGTAAACCTAGTAGGGGAAGAAACAGAAGGGGATAATCTTGAAGGAGAGATCTTGGAACGGAGTAAGCAAGTGAACGACGAGAAATGGGAAGAAGATCCAGACAGACCCGAATGTTCATTGGAAGAAGAATTTCTAGGTTGGGTGGAAGCCATGTCCCTAGACTAGTACACTACCCCTATGAAGGAAAAGGATAATTCAAGTCCTAGTCAACAAAATCAAAAGATGAGGAAGGAAAAGAACATGAAAACTGAGGAAGAGGAACCATTGGAAGTGCCAGAAAACTTTAGGAAATATGCAGTGGAAGACTGAAAAATCATGATCAAAATGACAAAAAGAGACAAAAGCTTGGGAGAAGCTTATGAAAATAAGGAAATCACAAAGAAAGTGTAGTAGCAATCGAGGGTGGAGAAGAATGATGCACATATATAGGACATGATTTGACTCACGAAGAGGAAGAAAGTTTGATCGCTCTATTGAAAAGGTATAGGGATGTGTTTGCATGGAGTTACAAGGATCTGAAAGTGGTAGATCCTGATATATGTTCCCATAGGATACCCATGAACACCGAGGCAAGACCCACCAAGCAAAAGCCCTTATACATATAATGACAATTATGCACTGAAGATCAAGGAAGAGATAGAATCATAGAATTCGGATTCATCTACGAAATAGAACACACCAAATGGGTATCACCCATCATTGTCGTATCTAAGAAGAACGGTAAACTGAGAGTGTGCATGAACTTAAACAAAGTCAATGCTCCCACCATTAGGGACAGTTACCCTTTGCCTATTTGTTGGTGCAAATATCAAACCTACACATTTGGCTAGAGTTTATGTGCAACTAATTGAAGTTCCATGTGAACCATTGCTATGAAAGCCTTTTACCTTTTACCACTTGTAAAAGTCTATTTGACTTGGAGGAATATTTGCAACTACCATTAAACTCGTGGAGTTTGTTAGATGGAAAAGCCATGAATTTATTTGGAGAGAATATCTCCTAGATTAGAGGATCACCTTTTTGGTGAGAGCCAATAAAGAATTCAAATTCAAAATTCAAATTACTCATCTATAGAAGATGATTGAGAAACGCGCGGGGTAGATCACTTCAATTCAGAGTTCTTGTTGATTACATTGTAAGAGAGTGAGGCTCACTTAATAGCCTACACTACTCATTATCATTAGGCATTGATTATCATGCCAAATCATATACAACATTGTCTTCTAATACAATAGATCAATACTTTCATCTATGGTTTCCCTATCATAGTTACTGAGAACAAGCATTTTGTACTGCTCATATCTCACTCATTTCCTCACCATTTTCAATGTTCTATAGCTTGTTGGAATCAGCTCCAAGTCCTCTACATAATCACAAATTTTAAAGATAATCCATAGAGCAGTTTGGAGAAAATCACGTCGAAGTACCTATTGGTCAAACTCTGTAGAGGTCCTAAAAAAACGGGGGTAATGATTTAATTGCCAAATTGATTGCTCTATGTATAGTGCATCATTTTAAGTAATTCTACTTGGAATCATTAGCTCATTAAGCTAATTTGATATCTCCAAAAGGAAGTTTTCTAATTCCTACTGTATTGGAAGCACTGAGCTTAACAAGCAGCATGTGCATGAACAAAAATAGAAGGTTTTGATTGATTCTTGAACTTGGAAGTAGTCTGTTTTGGTTCAATCATTTCTCACAT
This sequence comes from Ceratopteris richardii, assembly GCA_020310875.1. Lineage (NCBI taxonomy): Eukaryota > Viridiplantae > Streptophyta > Polypodiopsida > Polypodiales > Pteridaceae > Ceratopteris > Ceratopteris richardii. The sequence goes on from CM035434.1 coordinate 63,141,488, forward strand.
CATTTCCAAATTACATAGGCACTTGTATAGTGACACTGGAAAGCTAAGAGTGCCTACAACTCAACCCTGAAGCAAGAAGGGGCTGGTACAAAGCAGGGATTGATAGTACCTACTCATTTCTTGAAGTGTCCATCCATCTTTCCCAACACTATTACATAGCACATGTTGGAAAGAGTTGCAGGCAAGGAAGTGTATAGCTTCCTTGATAGATTCTCAGGCTATAACCAAGTCGCCATTGCCCCTGAAGATCAATATAAGATGGCATTTGCCACTGAATGGGGTATCTTTGAATTTTGTGTGATGCCTTTTAGGCTGGCAAATACACCTGCAACTTTCCAAAGGTTGATGTGCCACGTGTTCAAAGAATTTTTAAGAGAGAACCTAGAAATGTATGTGGATGATTTGTGTGCTGACTCAGTGTGTAGACCATATCATATTCCTGAGCTTGAATGCATCTTCGATAAGTGTTGGGAATATCGAGTCTACTTAAACCCTAAGAAGTGTGTTTTTATGGTTAGACAAGGAAAGATACTTGGTCATATAGTTTCAAAAAATTGAATCTCCATGGATGAAGATAAGGTACATGTAATATATGAATTACCCAAGCCAAAGCTTCATACACATGTATGCAATCATCGCTAAGCCACTCTACAACCTGCTAAAAAACTTTGAGTGGAAAAAAGAATGCAAGAGTTCCTTTAGTGAGCTCAAATGACGGTTGTGTTCTGCACCTATTCTAGTCATGCCTAATTGGAATAAACCTTTTCATGTACACATAGATGCTTCTAATCATGCCATAGGATGTGCGTTGGCACAACCCAGAGATGAGGAAAATATAGATTCACCAATCGCATATGCAAGTAGGTAGTTGAACATTGCGGAGAGGAATAACACCACTACTGAGCTAGAGGGGCTAGGAATGGTCTATGCTATGAAGAAATTTTGCCATTATTTATTGAAGTTAAAATTTTTCACCGACCACCAAGCTCTCTTGTATTTAGTAAACAAACCATGCAACATAGGTAGGTTAATACATTGGTTTCTATTATTGATGGAATATGACTTTGAATTTGTAGTCAAGAAGGGTAAGAAACACTTGAGAGAAGACCACCTCTCTAGGATAACTTCCAGAGAAGCAGCTACTGGGGTAGTAGATGAACTACCAGATGGTTATCTCTTCAATGTCGAGATTATCCCTGAATGGGCCAAGTCGTTAGTTCCACTATTGACATGGACCTAAGAATCCTCAAGTGAGAACCCAAGAAAAAGAGGTAGTGAGAGCAGAGGGATACCAAATCCTCGTAGGAAGTATCTATAGGCAAGACCATCAAAATATCCTTGCTTGTCGTGTAGAAGAATAGGAGTATAACAATTGGTTGCAATTAGCACATGTACGTGCACCAGAGCAACACCATTCTAAACAAACAACGCTAGTGAACTTAAAAAGGTTAGGTGTGTATTGGCTGTCAATGGAAAAAGACATCCGACGACTGTGTGATGAATGTCCAAATTGTTGTAATTGACCCGCTATAGAACACGCCACTTTATACTAGATGACCCTTATGCTAGACTGGAGTGAACCTTTATTTACTTACTTAATGACAAAGACTTTCCGAGTGGACATGACCATAGCACGTAGATGAAGCCTAGAACAAGAGGCCTTAGACTATAAGCTCATTGGTGATATTTTGTATAATCAAGGAAGAGATAGTTATCTGAGGATATGAATGCGTGAAAGTGAATATCTTAACCTTTTGGAATTTTCACATCAAGGTGCAGTAGGAGGCCATTTTGGACCTGATCGCGTTATCAAGGCCATACGATTTTCAACCATATGGTGGCCCACTCTGCATATGGATGCCCACACATACGTAAAACGATGTGATGCATGTCAAAGGACTCAGTATCCCATACATAGGGATGAGATGCCCCTATGACCCATGATGGGAGGGCATGCATTCTCAAAGTGCAAAATATATTTTGTGGGACCTATTAACCCCCCTGCAAGGAATTCCCATGCCGAGTATATCATAGTTGCCACTGACTATCTTACTAAATGGGTAGCAGCCAAGGCCACAAGGAAAAATGACACACGCACCACTGCTAAGTTCTTGTTTGAGAATGTCTCAAGATATGGACTTCCTATCGAGCTTGTAAGTGATAGGGGTACTCATTTCCTAAATGAGGTTATTGAATATCTGTTACAATAATTTATGGTAGTACACAAGAAATCAGCACCATATCATCCAGAAGCTAACAGACATGCTGAGAGTACTAATAAGATTTTGTGCAACATCCTAACCAAAATTGTGAACAATAAACGGTTGGATTGGGATCAACAATTACACCATGCCTTATGGGCTTATTGCATGGCCTATAAAACAATACTCAATGCCACACCATTCCAAATGGTGTTTGGTCAGAATGCTGTGTTGCCTTTAGAATTTTTGATACCCACACTCAAAATTGCTCAGAAGTATGAGTGGAAGGGTCATGAACTTTCTTTGAGAATACTTGACTTAAAACGATTAGGAGAGACGAGACTGCAAGCAGCAGTAGGAATTCATGCCATTAAGAAGAGACAAAAAGCCTACTCTGATGCTCATATCAAAGATAAAGGATTACAAGTATGAGATTTAGTGCTAGTTTACACCTTGAAACAACATGCCCGCAAGTTAGAGAAACGAGGATACAGACCCATGATCATCAATAGGATATCAACTAGCGGTGATGTTCAAAAACTAGCAAATCTCGAAGGTGAAGTAATGCCTAATTATATCAACAGATGCCGAGTTAAGCTATATCAAGAACCCTTAATTATAGACATGCTTAAACGACTAACTCTTGCCAAGAAGTGAAAGGAAGAGGAGGAACGAGTCAGAGGTGAAGCCCAAGCAGAAGCCTTGGACCGCATTAAGCGATTGCAACTATGAAGGAGAGGACTAGGTAGAGAACCTCAATCGACGGATGCTCCATGAGATCTAGTAGCTATGTGTCAAATTGGAGGAAGGGATATCCCGAGTATTATTGACTGGAGACCATTTGTTAATATCACTCTAGGACAGGACCCCATGCGCATGCAATGTAAGGCTTTAATCAACTCTGGTGCAACGACGAATACAATTCGACTCTCTCTTTGTAGTGAGTATGAAGTAAAGCCTCTTGTGGCCTATCTCATAGGATTAGGTGGATTGGAAACCTCTTGCATAGGTGAGGTTGAATTACCAATATCCATCGAGCACGTGACCTTGACAATAAAACTTCTGGTTTGCCATGACGATGACATAATAGAACCTATGATCCTAGGCCAGGAATGGTTATACGACTACTTGGTGAATTTAAATCTTCACAAAAGTGTGTAGAGTTGGAACTTGCAGGATAGTATCATGAGCTACCACTTAGAGGTCGGTGGAGAGAAGTGTTGGATGTGACAGAAGCCCCTCCCACTACGTGTGGCCTCCATCCAACTTTGTGTGAGTCAACAAATCCTACCGAACAAAAGCAAAAAATACCACCCATCCAAGAGAAGAGACAAAGCAGGTAGACAAGAACCAAACAAGTATGGAGACGTAAGGCTCAGCCTTTAGATGGGTGTGAACATTCACCACTTCCGGGCACCTTAACAGTGGATCTCCCTTCTTTTCCAAAACAGTGTGTGGATATGACATCTCACCCTTGGTGAGTAGCATGGCCACATCATCCACATACTCAATGGTGCAACACACAAGAGTGGCCCATTAGACAATCCACTAAGGCATTCTCCCAACCAAGGTGGATCAGCAAAGCGATAGTGTCCAGTGAGTCAAACACTCCAGATCTTTGGCATCCCTCTCAATTTCGACCAAGGTAACATATTTGACAGATTTGGGTGCCCAAGACCTTGGTGACCACACAATCCAAGTCTAGCCAGCTCTAGGTACCTAACAAATGTGTAGCTTATGCTTCAACTTTTGTGAGCTTGAAGAAAACCTTTTCTGAGACTACTAGGACACCCTACAAACCTTCTTTTGTAGATTCCACTTCATCTCTTCTAACCCCTTGTGTGGTATAGAAATAGATTCCCAAGCCTTCAATAGTCATAACAACTCTCAACCAAACCTACCCATGAAGCTAAACACTTATTGACCACTCCATTCATACCCAGCTCGACAAACTCATATCACCACCCTCCTTGTAACATACAATAACCTTGTAGGCAGTACTCATTCAATGTCAATTGTAAAGCCACGCACCTCACACACTACCACTCATAGTCAAAGCAAGCACTACTCACAATTCACCTCTCACATCCTTAAAAACATGCATACTACATGGGAAACATGTTGGTGGTGGAAAGAAATGGAGGTCTCATCTTCTTGGGATCTTAATTATTTTCCATGGCTAATCTATTTTCCTTTTCACTCAAACTTAGGTTCACTACACAAGCTTTCATCATGCAAGCAGAAGGTTCCACCAGTGCAATGTTCGGATGGCCTATTGTTGACTTCTCGGCTCTTCCAGTTGAGAGCTTGCCCACAGCAATACCATCAAAGTTCCAGGGTTTCACATGACCTATGTCCATTGAAGAACCTCCCCAAGGACAGACAGAAAAGTAAGCAGCAAGGCACATTAGTTCCACGAGCTCGTCGGACCCTTGGGAGAAGCAGAGTTAATCTATGAAGCCAATCTGACTTACGGTGCAAATGTTTGGAGGCGCTATCAATTCTTCTCACAAGAGTTTGAGAATCTTCAGAATAATCAAGACCTTAGACCCATATATTTGGTGGCTTCTATTAAAGAGCAAGCGTGCAAGGAGTTGGATCCTTTCTGTGTACTACCATCCTTGGTCAATAACTCCCCCTTCAAGAAGTTCACCTTGTCTTTGGACTTAATCAGGACCGCTCTTAAGATTCATGGAGACCATACACCCATAGAGAAAGAGTGCCTTATCCGAGAACCTATGAAGCACAACAATGTAGACAAATGGCCAACAATCTCGACCATCACCCCTCAACTGACCACTCCGTTGAGAATATGCCTCCAACATTTTGCCTTTCCTACATAGGAGTGATTCACTATTCCCCACAAACGTCTATGATTTGGATTGTATCTTTCCATTGTTGGGAATGATTGATGGACACTCCAAGAGAATGAGTAGGTACTACCAAATCCTGCTTTGTACCAGCCCTTTGATGCTTCAGAGTTGATAATTAGACCTTCTTAGCTTCCCAATGACACCATAAAATGGCCTATGTACTTTGGAAATGATGTATGCAAAGATAAAATCAAAACACATAACTTTGAACTTCAAGTCTTCAAGAAAACCTTCTATTTTTTACTTGACACCTGCTGTATCTTTTGCTCAGTATGACCAACACAATAGGAATTGGAAAAATTCCTTTTAGGGGTATCTAATTAGCTTAGCAGGATAACTATTCCAAGTGATATCACTTAAAAAGACTAACTATGCTAAGAGAAATCAATTTAGCAGGTAAACCTTTACCCTTGATTTTTTAGGACTCTTGCAGACTTTGACCAGTGATCACTTCGATGAGCTTTTCTCTGAAATGGCTGAATAGAAGTCCTTCACATTTTGAAAGCATGTAGATGACTTTGATCTGGTTCCAACAAGCTATAGATGTTTGAATTTGGTGAAGAAATGAGTGAGATATGCTCTCCACAAATTGACAGACTTATAAACACTATGACAGAGAACTCAGAAATGAACAATGTAGATATATGTATTAATGAACACTTGTGTACAATGCCATAGGCATGAAGATCATCGCCTAATGGTGTAGATAGGTGTGGGCTAGAGAATAGACCTCTCACACACTCAGAATTGATAATGAGAAGCTCGGAAATTGACTCTTCTATCCGCGACTTTTTGATGATCACTTTTATAGTAGTTGAGTTAAAGTTTGAATTTGAATTCAAACTTTTGGCTCCCTATAATCATGCTCCTAAATCCTAGGAGATATTCCATCAATCAAAGCTAACTTTTCCACGAGTTCCTTTTGGTAGGTGTTTACAAAAGATTCCAAGTCAAATGTGACTTTTACAAAAGATTAAAGTGGTAATTAACCACTAGCATTGGTTGCTATGCTTCTCCAAATGTGTATGAATTACAAGCCAAATGTGTAGGCTTATGACTTGCACCAAGAGCTCCCCCTCAAGCCAAACATTTTGGCTTGGTCTTCATCCTTCAATCTTCATGTATATCCTGCAATCACAATCATTGATTTGAACCTGCAAAGTTTTGTTCCATCCAAAGCTTTAGTTAACAAATCTGCACACTGCATGTTGGTAGATACATATGTTAGTTGAATGTCCTTGCTTAATAGCTTCTCTCTCACATAGTGGTAATGAACCTCTTTATGCTTGGTCCTAGCATGATAGATAGGATTAGCTGCAAGGTGAAGTGAGCTTGTATTATCTCCAAAAATCAATGGTGACCTAGTATATAAACCCAATTCTGTGAACAATAGCTTGATCCATATGGCTTCTTGAGTGGCATTTGCCAATCCTCTATACTCTGCCTCTGTAGAAGATAAAGAAACAGTAGGTTGCTTCTTTGAAGACCATGATATTGGTTTATCACCTGCAACTGAAATGTATCTAGAAGTGCTCCTCCTATCATCCTTGCATCCTGCCCAATCTGCATCTGAATAAATCTTGATATCTAAATCTGAAGTGTAAGGGAAATAAAAACCATGATTTTGTGTACCCTTGAGATACTTCAAGATTCTCTTGGCAGCCTCCATGTGAGGTGCTCTAGGCTTGTGCATAAATTGACTTAGCACACTAACTCCATATGCAATATCTATCCTTGTCAAGGTAGCATAGTTCAAGCTTCCAATTATACTTTGGTAACCTGTAATATAATCAATTTCATCACCTTCATGGGCACTTAGTTTTAGGTTTACCTCCATTGGAGTACTTGCAACTTTGCCATCCTGCAAATGAAACTTCTTCAACATATCCTGTATGTAATCTTTCTGAGTAATATATATTCCAGAGTTAGTATAGACTAACTCAAGTCCAAGAAAGTACTTTAGTAGACCAAGATCATTGATCTTGAACTCCTTCATCATCTGGTTCTTGATTTGTCTGATTCCATTGACATCATTACCTGTAAGTATGATATCATCAACATATACACATAGGTATATTACGTCTGAATTACTTCTCTTGATGAATAGAGAAGTGTCTGCCTTGCTCATGACAAAACCTTGGTTTTGAAGGTATGTGGTTAACCTGTGATTCCATGCCCTAGGTGCCTGCTTCAATCCATAAAGAGCTTTATTCAATTTGCACACATATGTTACCTTGTTTGGATCCTCATAGCTAGGAGCTTGTGACATATATACTTCCTCTGAAATCCATACATTCAGAAAAGCATTTTTTACACCCAATTGATACATGTTCCAATTTTTTGATGTAGCCACACTCACCAACACCCTAATGGTTGGCATCTTGGCCACAGGTGAGAATGTTTCTTCATAGTCAATGCCTTGGTTTTGTGCAAAACCCTTGGCCACCAATCTCGCTTTGTACCTGTTAATTGACCCATCAAAATTTCTTTTGATTTTATAGATCCATCTGGATCCAAATACCTTCATGGACTCTTTCTTTGGTACTAGTTCCCATGTGTCACTTTCTTTGAGTGCTCAATTCCTCATGCATAGCTTCTCTCCACTCTATCATGGTCTTTGCTTCTTCATATGATCCTTGCTCTTCAATTGACAAGTCTTTGGCAAGATAAACAGAGTGTTTAGTAACAAGAGATGTATCATACCCATATCTAATAGGTTTTTTGCTCTCCCTTTGTGATCTTCTGATTGATTGATTTGAAGATTCAGGTATGTCTTCAAGCTTCTTCATCTTGACTTTGCCCTTGGACTTCCATGCCTTGAACTCTTCAAGATTGATAATGTCCATCATCTGAAGTGGTGTCTTCATTCTGAGTAGGTTCCTCCTTAGCAAGACTTGAAAACTCCTCCTCCAAATCATAGGGTAGTTTGAACTTCCTGCATTCATTCTCATACCAAGAATCATTTTCATCAAAGACAACATCTCTACTAACCATGAATCCCTTATTGGAAGGGTTGTAAAACCTGTATCCTTTCTGATTTAGATCATATCCAATAAAGATACAGTTCTCAGCCTTAGAGTCTAGCTTACCTCTTATCTGAGAGGAAATGTGTTACATATGCTACACATCCAAATATCCTACAATGATCAAGTGAGGGTCGCTTCCCATGCCATGCTTCATAAGGTGTCATCCCATCAAGGGACTTAGATGGTAACCTATTTATGAGATAAGTGGTAGTAGAAACACTCTTTGCCCATAGGTAATTAGGTAACTTTTTTTCATTCAACATAGACCTAGCTGTTTCAACAATCAACCTATTTCTTCTCTCAGCTACCCTATTCTGTTCAGGAGTATACCTTGTGGTGATTTCTCTCTTGATTCCTTTGTCCTGCAAGAATGCTTCAAACTCATTGGAAAAGTACTCACCTCCTCCATCTGACCTTAGCCTCTTTAGATTCTTCCCTGTCTGATTCTCAATAAGTGCAAGATATTTTTTAAAACAATTGAACACTTCATCTTTGTGCTTCATAAAGTACAATACAGTCCATCTGCTATAATCATCAATAAAAGATACATAGTACCTTGATCCTGAGATTGAGGGGTCTTTGCTTGGTTCCCATACATCTGTATGGACAAGCTCTAGGTAGTCCTCATGCATGTAGCCTTTCCTTGAGAAGGGTAACCTGTGAGACTTCCCAAACTGACAAGCACCACATTTATATATCATGTGTTGTTTGGAAACATTGGGTATTCCAATTACACATTGATCCCTGCATATCTGTTTCAAGGTTCTTTCTCCTACATGCCCTAATCTTTTATGCCAAATCTCTAGCTCTGAAAGTGTTTGATCCTTATAACTGTAGAGTGCAATATTATTTGTGTCTTCTAGCTCAAAAGTAAAAAGTCTACCTGATTTTTCTCCTTTTGCTGCTCTTGAAGCCCTGCTTGGGATCCTCCACAAATGCTCCAAATTGGTTGAATCTGACTTGCAAACCTTTTTCCACAATCTTTCCAACACTCATCAAGTTTTTGGTAATGGTTGGTACATATAGTACCCTACTCAACAAGTTCTGATTTCCATCACAAGTCTTAACATTTCCAACTTTAACTACTGAGTTCTTGGTGTCATCACCTATTTGTACTTGATGCTTAACTTTTGGTTCTTCAAGGTCAAAGAGTAGAGCTACATTGCCAGCCACATGATTTGAGCATCTTGAGTCAATGTAGAATAGGTGGTCATCATTTGTACCTGGTTTTGAAGTCATATTCATGAGCAGAAGAGAATCATCCTGCTCTTCTGTATAGTTGTAGTCCTTCCTTGATTTGAATCCTCCTTGGTAGTTGCCATTGTAGTTGTTGTTGTAGTTATTGTTGTAGTTGTTGTTGTAGCCTTGGTGATGGTTGAATCTACCTCTTGACTGTGAGTATCCACCTCTTTGATATCCTCTTCCTCTCTGGTTCTTGTGTTTCTTGAAACACTCATCTATAATATAATTTGATAAACCACAAATGTTGCATGGTGAGGAGTTATAGGATCTCCCCCTACCTTGCTTACCTCCTCTGCCCCTTCCTCTTGATGATCTACCTCTCCCTACATAGTTGGCTTGGGAGGTAGTGTGTTGGAAGCAGCCAGAGGCACAGACGCCACGGAAGCATGTAAAGAAGGAGCAGGGAGCCAGTCGGATCAATTTTTCAAACAAATATATTTCTTATTAATTCTCCAAACATTCAACAGTGATTGTTATCACTAATTGTAACATATGTATCATAGAAAACCCCATTTTGTAATCCATAGCTCCATTTTGTGCAAGCCGAGGAGTCCTCGAGCTTGAGGAGCTTAGGTAGAATGCACGTACCAATTTTCGTTATTTAGATACCGTTTACCCTTCCAAATAGCATCTAGGACCTATTTTTTAACTAGGCCGGTCACTAGATGTGAAACCGGTCAAAACTAGTCTAGAAACTATAAAAAGAGCTAGAGAGCTCATTTTTGAGGTTAGCTTGTTGGAGTAAAGAAGAGAGTAGAGCTAGTTTGAGCTTGTAAGAGTACTCTTGAGTAATAGAGCTAATTTCCCACCTTCCATTGTGTCTTGCTTGTCTCTTCATTGTGTGTGTGTATGTGTGTGTGCATTTTTGTGCTTCTCACCTTCACTCTCACATCATCTCACATTCACGATCTTCATATCACTCCTACCTCTCCCTCGGATTGACATTAAGGAGGTGAAGCTTCTTAACGTGGTTCTCACCATTGTGCTAGAGCAACACCAAATTTGGCGCCGTTGCCGGGGATCGAGTCTAGGACGAATGTGTGATGGTAAGAGTATAGCAAGAAGAGGCATTGGAAGGTAAGAATTTCAGTTTTTGTTGTTGTTTTTACTTAGTTTTTAGTGTTTTTCACCTTCCCCACACTCCATCTTCATCATTGCATCATCATCTCCATTTCCAAAAAAATCAGAAAATTCACCATATCCACCCATCCACCTCATTTCCCCTCATTTGTGCATGCGAGAGAGCGAGAGAGAGTTTTTGCGCTTGTTTGTGCTTGTGTTTTCTTGAGTTTTCTTGCAGGTACAGAGCTTCAGAGCATCAGGAAAGCTTCCAAAAGGTAAAAAATGTACTTTCTGTCAGAGATTTCCGAGTGTGGCAGACCATCGCGATGGTCTGCAATTTTCGGATTTTGAGGTAGGCGACCACACCACGAGGTAGGCGATCCTTGCGCACACACGGCACCATAGTTGCATTTCAAAAATTCGTTGTTTGGTGGACCATCGCGATTGGCTCGGACCATCGCGATTGTGTCGCACCATCGCGATAGGCTCACGCCATCGCGACGGCTCGGTCGGACCATCGTGACGGTTCGCTTTTTCGGACCATCGCGACGGTTCACTTGAGCCATCGCGACGGTCCGCTTGGACCATCGCGACGGTTCAGCTGACCCCGGACCATCGTGATTGGCTTATGCCATCGCCACGACAGTGCCACGTGTCACGATAGACCATCGCGACAGCCCAAAATCGGACCATCGCGATTGGCTCAAGCCATCGCATCGCGGACCATCGCGACGTTTCACGTCGGACCATCGCGATTGTCCACCTTTGACCGTTGACCCGCGCCATCGCGACTGTCCGCCCGATCACGCCATCGCGACGGTTCATTTTTTGGACCATCGCGACGGTTCGACCTCACGCCATCGCGATCGTTCACTTTGAGCCATCGCGACGGTTCACCTTTTCGCGCCATCGCGATTGTCCAAATCCCACGCCATCGCGACGGTTCGCTCGGACCATCGCGACGGTCCCAGACCATCGCGATTGCCCACCCCCATCGCAAATTTTGGACTTCAATTTTTGACCAAATTTGAGGGTATTTTTGAGAAATTTTTGGACCATTAGGCTCATAGAAGACCCCTTAGCTCATTTTTGAGGGAAAACTTGATTGTCAGTTTTCACCCCCCAGGGCCTGAAAGCGTATAACTCTTTCATCCGAAGTCCGTTTTCTGAGCTTAATAGCTCGTTAGAAAGCTCGTGACGAGTACTACGTGACCTCAACTGTTTTTATCATAAAGGATACGTCTATTTCTGGATAAACTATTTTGAGGTTCACCTAGTTTGGGACTAGGAAGCCAGGGGGCAAGTATTGAAATTTTGGGCAAACGAGAAGGGACATAAAAGGTGTATATACTCAAGTGTTTGATCACCTTGTGAATTGGTCTAACATTGGAATTTTTCCAGGTCTAGCAAAGGCAATCAAAGGCAAGCAAGCAAGGCAGTGAAGACAGCAGAGCTTGGGAAGCACGGCTTCTTGGGCAACAGGGCATCAGAGCAACAGAAAAGCCGACTCGAGGTTGGAAGATTACTCAACCCGCTCAGTCAATTCTTAGCTTAGGCTAAACGGTAGTTGTGAATTAAAGACGATAGGAACGCCTCAAGTTCAAGATACCTAATTCTTTCAAGTCTAAGACTTAAACTAAAGGTGTGTGTGACGAAAACCTAAAGAAAAGAACCTAAGTTTGACGAAACGAGAACTCAAAACTATAACGGAAAGTCGAATTCTTGACGCATATATTACGACAAGAATCCAAAGAAAAATAAAAAAAAATTAAGAAAGTAATAACAAAGGACTATTGACGATCTAAGGGTGTAATTGAGCGTGCAAGGAAGAAAATTAATGAACCTTAGATCAGGCAAACATATAGGTAAGTCGGACAGAAGAAGCCTTAGATCATCAGAGGCTAGTGTAAGAACCACAGCTCGATCTTGGGCTCAGCAATTGAATAGTAGTTATCCCTACGAGTTGAGCTCAGAATCAAGTGAATCAGAAATGGCATTTAGTGCAGACAGACCAGAAGGAGGGTCTCATGTAGCATACCTAGAAAAACCCGAAGGACCCTATAGAACGCAATTAGAGTTTCTCCGAACCAACCGATTAGGTGCTCGCATCTATGAGGATGGTTTGCAAAGGCAAGTGGTGCAACTGCACAACCCTGATCAACCCATTGGATTGGAAAGGCCAGTGGTGAAATTTGAGAGAGACGCTTACATAGACAAAGAAGGAACCATGTACGTCCTAAGTACGCAGCCAAACGATACTAATGAGTTTGGCACAATCCAATTAGAGACAGGAGCGACATTTCAAGGAAAAGAGCCATTAGAAGAACCTAGAACACCTAGAGGGAAATCCGTATTAACGAGAGTACTCATCCCAGAGTGGATCCCTCAAGATAACAGGAGCACCGAGTTGTTTGTAAACAAGGAGACAGATGAAGCCTTTTGGAGGTACAGAAAGGAAAACCCTGGTGAGGTAGGCATCATTACAATTTATGAATTCAAGGACCCAGATACACCTGGAAAGGTTGTATACCTGGATGAGACTTCAGAAAGAGTCTTTGTGGTGCCTGAACGCGCTAAAAACACATACACATGGAGAGGTGAATTGATATTCCCTCCATCCAGAACAAACATGAATGCAAATCAACAAGGGGCAGGAACTTCCTCAGCCCATGGAAATCAAAGAGAAGGACATAACGAGAGACCGGAAGTAAGCTTCAATCACCCCATAGGGAGAGATAGAACAACCACGAACACTAATAGAGCGGAGAGACAAAGGGATCATGGAATACCAGGTGGTAGAGATGATTTTCCTCTACCTAGACCACGCGACCACGCAAGAGTATTGAGACCCACTCAATTAGTGAAATCCATGAAAAATTACTTTGATGGAACAGGAGATCCCTATGACCACGTCGCTGAATTCAAGCAAGTACTGAGGGCAGAACAAGTCGAGGACATGTTCACGCAGTACAATGCATTTGGACTAATGTTAAAGAATACAGCTTTAACTTGGTTCCAACCATTGCAACAAAGGCAATTTAGAGACATCCATCACTTTTTAGAGTCATTCATCACTGAATTCTCTAAAAGTGGGATTAGACATGACACGTCTTCGTTGATTCATAGCTTTAAACAAACCCCTCAGGAAATAGTAAGACTGGCAGGACGTAGGTTCAGACAATATGTTGAACGATGTCCAACGCAAGAGCTACCCTCACAAGCCAAACAAGTATCACTGTTCCTAGATGGCTTGTTGAGCGCTAAACTACGTTCCTATGTGTACCTAAAGGAACCCAGAACGCTAGAGGAGTGTGTAAGAATATGTATAGACATCGAGGACAACCTAGGAGATGAGTTAGAACTCTCAAAAGTCTATAAGGACTCAGATTGTTCTTCTCTAGCATCCACAAAATTGTCTAATTCGATAGAGGACCTAGCAGAAAAAGTGGCCCAAAAACTAGGAGTTTCTAGTAAACAGGTGCCCAAGCTACCAACTAATGTACGTTGTTACACTTGTGGTGGAAATCATTTGGCAAATGTGTGCCCCAATGCACCTCAACCTCATGTCAACCCTAGTGGCCAATATTGTACAATTGAGAGAAGATACACGAATCATACGGCTCAGGACTGCCCATACAATAAACAAACTGTGAGACAGAACTACCCGCAAGCATACCAGCAGCCAGGTAGGTATCAAGGCCAATACAATGCTCAACCTTATTACTATAGGCCTTCTCAGAACTACCCATACCAGGCTCAACAGAGACCTCAACCCGTCTTAGCTCAGCAACCACCCCCACCAGCGAATGTCATCTCAGTTAAATACGCTGCTGCAGAAGAGAACCTAAGTAGGGCCTTAGTGCCTTCTTCACCCTTGATCACAGAAAGTGACCCGAACTCAAACAGTTTTGACTCTACTCATGTAACTAGTCCACCCGCTTATTACACGGAGTCACCAGAACATGTGGAGACATATCCTTATGATAGTCCACCAATGGAACCTAGTTGGGAGCCAGACTATACTAATGTGATGTACACAAACCCAAACCCACGGCCCCAATTGAGACAACAGAGACCACAGGGCCCTAGAGGACCATGCTTTAGGTGCCAAGGAGATCACTTCATAAAGGATTGTCCACATCCCCCAATAGCAAGGCAATCACAGTACTATAGCATTCAAGGCTTTTGTGCCGATTGTGGCAAAGAGCACATAATCAAAGATTGTCCTAAGAACCCAGTTAACGCTTCGAACGTGACACCGATCAACGTGATAGGTATTGTAAACAACGCAGATGGATCCAACCCTACATACGTGCCTATCCAAGCGATAACCAGAGCCCAGGCGCTCTTACAAAACCAACAGCTTAATCAAGAGAAAGTAGCCGGAACTAGTGAAGTTGCAGAATCTAGCAGTAAAAAGACAAAATCTTGGAAAGATTCTAGAGAAAGAATAAAGAGAAAATGGAGTAAAAAGATAAGTGAGTTGGAAGGAAGTTTAAGGGAATCTAGAGCCAAAATACAAGAATTGGCCTCACAGGAATTAAATCAAGAAAATCCAGCTCAGAAATCAGGATCAGTTTTAGCGGAACCCATACCCGAAGACCTAGACATGATGTTTCGTGCATATCAGGCTAGAATAAAAGAGGGACCTCAAGTCACGGAAATGAGTAAAAACTACCCTCGAGCTGATCTAGAAATTGAGAGAACTAAACTGTGCATGAAGATGGTAGAACTAGCACAAGCTTTGTTCGAAGCCTCTAGATATCTTAATTGGAATAACATGGCAAAACCAGAATTACACTTTCAAGGACTAATGGAGAGGCTAGAACACTTGATAGAAAGCAAAGAGAAAAAGGATCAGCATAGGAACCCTATTGTCTCAGAGACACAGGAAAGGAATGCACCATCCCTGTCTCAAGTACCTAATACAGAAAGACAAGACAATTTGTCTTCCATACATAGGTACTCACATGAATTTTTAAGAGAAATCCAAGAAGAGAAATGGAGAAAGGAACAAGGAACCCATCCTCCTATTCAAGAAATAGATGACTTGCAGGAACAATTTCCCCAAGACATCCCCTCTATATATGATGATGTAGAGGTGGAGCAACTGAGTGAACCCACAGGATTTGAATCTAATTCTATACAAGAATTACCTTAGTTCACAGGACCTTGGGAAGCAAAGTCTATTAGTATGAGAGCACCCACGATAATAGTGAGGAATGAAGAATCAGTGATCCCTAGGAACACGGAAGTGATCAAGAACATGAAAGTACAGTGTAATCTCACTCTGGAGGAACTGTTAAAGGTAAAACCAGAATTGTGGAAGCATGTTGCAAATCAATTCCCTGAGCTAGCTACCACACCCTCTCAGATAGGATCACGTAAGAAGGTACCAGAGATACCCGTGGAAAATATTGGAGACGTAAGCGAAGGAGAGGAAGGTAACACATATCTTCCAATAACCCATCAGGGCTACACCACGAAAGCCATCTTAGATTCAGGAGCCGGAGTAGCCATCGCTACCACCGCTTTGTGGAAACGTTGGGGTAAGCCAGCACTCAGACCCACCAGGATGAAACTACAAATGGCTGATGGACACATAGAAAAACCATTAGGCTTACTAGAAGGCATATCTCTCACCACTTGTGGTGTAGAATTTGAGCATACCTTTGCCATTTGTGACTTCGCGAAAAATCATGCATATGAAATGATATTGGGACGACCATTCATGCGTCAGTTGCAAATTGTACAAGATTGGGGAACTAATTCTTTGTACTTGCAACATTTAGGAGTGACTACCAAAGTCAACCTTAAAGACTATTCACACAGAGATGTACCCCCAATACAATGGAATACCATCCATAAAACACCAGGAGAGACGGAATCCGTGCACTCATTAGAATCAGATCCTTCTTGGTTGCATGAGGATACCCATTTATGGATGTGTAAAGTAGCCAAACAAGAGGAAGAGCGGTTAGAAGCCAGGACCTTAGGTGCAGAACAACATCCACGAACCCTTCAAGATCCAGCCTACGCACCTGTAATGTTTCCAGACGAAGAGTTTGAACCCCATGGTTGGGCAGAGATTCTAGCAACCATGGATGTAGCCATCAATGAAGAACAATGGACACCCCACTGTGACGAGGATGGCTATGACATTTCAGTTTTTACGATAGAGCCAATCATGGGCGATGCAATTTTAGAAGAGTGTGAACCGAACACTGATGCATTTGAGGATGCAAGCGATTTTGATTTAGAATCAATTATCATGGACCCACCCTTTGCATCAGAGGAAGAATATTTCTACGAAGTAGAGACTCACACTCAGAGACACGAGGAAATTACGAACGAGGTAAGGTTAGCCACAGAAGTGACTACCAAGAGTGAAGGCAAGAAAAGAAAGAAGAAAGAAACCATGTCAAAAAAAAAAGAATCTTTATTTGAAGTACCCGAGAATTTCAAGAAATATGAAATCGAAGATAGAAGAATCATGGTACGAATGCCCAATAGAAAGGCGAATGATGGACAAGTATATGATAACCGAGAGAAAACCAAGAAAGTAATAGTTGCCATAGAAGGAGAAGAAGAAAAATGCACATACATAGGGCATGATTTGACGACTGAAGAAGAAGAAGAGTTAGTTGCCCTATTGCGCGAATATAGAGATGTTTTTGCTTGGAGTTACAAAGATTTGAAAGGAGTAGACCCAGATATATGTTCTCATAGAATCCCTATGACTCCAGATGCAAAACCGACAAAACAGAAACCGTACACGTATAATGATAACTACGCTGCGAAGATTAAAGAGGAGATAGATCGATTGATAGAAGCAGGATTCATTTACGAAATTGAGCACACCGAATGGGTATCCCCCATTGTGGTTGTGCCCAAGAAGAATGGAAAATTGCGTGTGTGTATTAACCTTAAAAAAGTTAATGCCGCCATGATTAGAGATAGTTATCCTCTTCCTATCACGGAACACCTATTGGAAAGAGTTGCGGGCAAGGAAGTTTACAGCTTTCTTGATGGATTCTCAGGCTATAACCAAGTAGCCATTGCTCCAGAAGATCAACACAAGATGGCTTTTGCCACTGAATGGGGCATATTTGCATTTCGTGTAATGCCATTTGGCTTAACAAATGCACCCGCCACTTTCCAGCGACTCATGTGTCATGTTTTTAAGGAATTCTTACGCAAGAGCTTGGAAGTTTACGTCGATGACTTATGTGCTCATTCAAATGTAAGACAGACACATATTCCAGAGTTAAGACAAATATTTGACAAATGTCGAGAATATCAGGTTTGTTTGAACCCAGAAAAATGCGTTTTCATGGTCAGACAAGGCAAAATTCTAGGACACATTGTGTCAAAAAATGGAATCTCTACGGACGAGGAAAAGGTGAAGGTAATTGCAGAATTACCTAGACCAACTAATGTGAAAGAGGTACATGCATTTATGGGCCATTGCGGTTATTATAGGAGATTCATACACATGTATGCAATCATAGCCAAGCCTTTGTACTCTCTTTTAACCAATTTTGAGTGGACAGATGAATGTGAAAATTCATTCAATGAACTTAAACGACGCTTGTGCTCAGCACCTATATTGACTACCCCAGATTGGAGTAAGCCATTCCATGTACATGTGGATGCATCCAATTACGCCAT
Source organism: Ceratopteris richardii (assembly GCA_020310875.1). Classification (NCBI taxonomy): domain Eukaryota; kingdom Viridiplantae; phylum Streptophyta; class Polypodiopsida; order Polypodiales; family Pteridaceae; genus Ceratopteris; species Ceratopteris richardii. The sequence goes on from CM035434.1 coordinate 63,159,563, forward strand.
AGGATGTGTGTTAGCACAACCCACGAATGAAGGTAACATCGATCTCCCCATAGCCTACGCTAGCAGACAACTGAACGCAGCAGAAAGAAATTACACCACGACGGAACGAGAAGGATTAGGGATGATCTACGCAGTAAAGAAGTTTATGCACTACTTGTTGGCCAGCAAATTCAAGTTCTTTACAGATCACCAAGCCCTATTATATTTAGTCAACAAACCATGCAACACAGGACGATTGATACGATGGTTTCTATTACTCATGGAGTATGATTTTGAAGTGGTAGTTAGGAAAGGAAAGACACATCTTAGGGCTGACCACCTCTCAAGATTAACCTCAGGAGAAGCTCCTCAAGGAGTAGCGGATGATCTACCAGATGCATACTTGTTTAACCTTGAGATAGCACCAGAATGGGCTAAGCCTATAGTCCCTATTCTGACATATGGACCCAAGAATCCGAGGATAAAGATCAAAGAAGGAGAGATTACCAAGTCTCAGAAATATCAAATAATGGCAGGAAGCATATATAAACAAGATAATCAAAAGATTCTTGCTTGTTGTGTAGATGAATCAGAACATGCGAATTGGTTGCAATTAGCACACATAGGTGCACTAAAGCAACACCATTCAAAACCTTGAACATTACAGACTCTGCAGAGATTAGGAGTATATTGGCCTACGATGGAAGCAGATGTCTACAAGTTGTGTCAGGAATGCCATGTTTGCTGTGAAAGACCACCAGTAGAACATGCTACACTATATCACGTGTCTCTCACACCAGACTGGAGTGAACCTTTAGTGACATACTTGAGGACGAACACATTCCCTCAAGGCATGACCTTAGCTCGACAACGCAGTCTAGAGCAGGAAGCTCAAGACTACTCACTTATTGGCGATAATTTGTACAAAAGAGGACGAGATGGATATCTAAGACAATGTGTTCATGAGAGCGATTATCTGAGAATACTAGAGACTGCACACCAAGGTGTTGCAGGAGGTCATTTTGGACCCGATAGGATAATCAAGGCCATCCTCTTTGCAGGATTATGGTGGCCCACTCTTCACATGGATGCACATACCTATGTAAAGAGATGTGACGTGTGCCAAAGAACTCAGTTTCCTACTCGCAGAGATGAAATGCCATTGAAACCCATGATGGGCGGACGTGCATTTTCTAAGTGGGGTATAGACTTTGTAGGACCCATTAACCCCCCTGCAAAAGGTACACATGCGGAATATATTATTGTTGCCACAGATTATCTTACAAAATGGGTAGAGGCAAAGGCCACAAAGAAGAATGATGCACACACGACTGCAAAATTCTTATTTGAAAATGTCTTTACAAGATATGGATTGCCTATAGAGTTAGTGAGCGATCGAGGCACTCACTTTCTAAACCAAGTCATTGAATATTTGTTACAGGATTTTATGGTGATTCACAAGAAATCTGCACCATATCATCCTCAGGCCAATGGTCAAGCTGAAAGCACTAACAAGATACTTTGTACTGTACTGACGGAACTCGTGAACAATAAACGTTCAGATTGGGACAAACAGTTACACCACGCTGTTTGGGCATATCGAGTGGCCTACAAGACCGTACTCAATGCAACTCCCTTTCAGATGGTTTTTGGTCAGAATGCAGTGCTTCCCTTGGACTTCTTGATACCGACCCTTAAGGTTGCACAAGAACATCAGTGGACCGGTCATGAATTATCAGCAAGAATAATGGACTTGGAACGATTAGGAGAAACAAGGCTGAGGGCAGCAGCAGGAATATACGCAGCAAAGAAGCGACTGAAAGCATATTTTGATGCACATGTGAAAGATAAAGGCCTAAAAGAAGGAGATTTAGTTCTAGTGTATACGCTGAAACAGCACGCACGGAAGTTAGAAAAGCAAGGTTATGGACCTATGATCATTAACAGACTTTTGACTAGTGGAGCAGTACAGTTAGCCACCTTAGAAGGAGATATAATGCCTAATTACATTAGTGGCTGTAGAGTCAGGTTATATCAAGAACCTCTTACTGAGGATATGCTTAGACGACTCACGTTGGCAAAGAAGCGCAAGGAGGAAGAAAACAGAATACGAGCCGAAGCTCAGGCAGAAGCCATAGAACGCATTAAGCGCATGAAGCTAAGAAGACAAGGACTAGGGAGAGAACATTATAACCATCTGGAAACTTCACCCAGATATCCCATGGCCATGTGTCAAGTAAAGTCAACCCCTCATCCTAGCATAGTGGACAGGAGACCATTCATTACAGTTAGGCTAGAGCACGGCAACCCTTGCCAAGAACTCAGGGCTTTAATTGACTCAGGTGCTGCAACTAGTGCGATTAGATGGTCCCACTATCAGGATTTAGGAATAGAAATGCGGCCAATTGAGGCATACCTCATAGGCCTAGGAGGCATGGAAACCCCTTGCATGGGTGAGGTGGACCTTCCTATCCTCATTAAGGACTGGACGATGACAGCGAAGCTACTAGTGTGCCATGATGACGACCTGATAGAACCCCTAATCCTTGGCCAAGATTGGCTATACGATCACTCAGTGGACCTAAATCTTAGACAAGGCTCCTTACAGATTGGAACCTTAGAACAGAAGCGAGTGATACCGCTTGACTTCCCTAACGGCCTTCCGCTTGACGGTTATGACCCTAGACCCTATGAAACACATGAGATGGAAGACAGGAAGATTTTTGGGCAGACCAGTCACGTTACGTCTACACCAACCCACTCGAGCTTGGCTACGGACAGTTGTCAATCAGAAGGACGACCGATGATCTTCCCTGGGACTTCGTGCAAACTAGAAGAGACAGTTACCCAACTGCAAGGGCAGAAGGGCACAATCAGAGGTCAGGTGGGTTGCATCAACGGCCAAATGAGCACGACACCCTGCGGTGCTCATCCTTCCAAACTTGTTGCGGACTGGCCTAGATTAAAGTTACAAAATGCATCACTTCCTAATGGGCAGGTCACGCAAGTGTTGGATCTCCCTTCTTTTCCAAAGCAGAGCGTCCATCCGACCTCTCACCCCCGACTACGACAGAGTCAACCACGACGAAGGAACCCAGACCGACGGCAGTATCAGAAGACACGACAAGGAAGGCAGTTTAGGCCTCCCAAAGGACGCGGCACCAGATAAATATGGGTGCCTAAAGGACAAAAAGCACTAAAGAACTCCAACCAAGCAGAGACCAACAAGCAAAAGGCAGTGCAGAAGCAAAATCAGTATTCACCATCCCCTTGACCACCTTCTACAGGTCCAACCATTCGACAAATTTGGATCGCCAAGAAATACCTGACCCATAGACCCACACCCACGCAGATTTGGGTACCCAAACCATGTATCATAGCTCAACCCATAAGCCATGTAATATATAATCCTCACAAACCTTTTCATCCCTCGATACCACCACACCCGATACCACCTTTTGCCCCTCAGCAGAAACCCACCACCCATTCAAAAACTCTTAGGAAATGGATACCAAAGCGTGTCCAACCGTCTTCCCCTAACCCGTTGTCTAACTACCCCCCGACTAACATACAACCTTGTACTATAAATTCACCCACCATCATCACACATCACTAGTAATCTCATCTCATCAAGAAATGTATGCATGATCTGAAACGTATAGGTGTCTAGAGACCTGCACTACTGCTGCAAGAACATTGCATCCATCACATCACAGCACTTGGCTACACGGGTTACGCATCAGTTATGGAAAGGGATTGCGGTCTCACTTTAAATGGGATCATAATTAATTTCCATGCTAATGTGTTAATCTTTTGTAGCAGATCTTTCTCACTAGCGCACCAATCACCATGCAAACCGACGAAGGAACATCAGGAGCAGGCCCCAGTGTAGCGGCAGTACCACTCAACGTGCTACGAGCAGAATCCCACCCGACTGCTCCACCGCCGGAATTTCAGGGATTTCCAGGGCCAATGCCTATCGACAACCCACCCATGGGCTACACCGAAAAGATACACAGGAACTCTCATTGGTTTCAGGGCCTTGCAGGACCCCTTGCGGAAGCGGACTTTATATTTGAATCCTCTCTGACATTTGATGACCGCACGTGGGGAAAATACCAATTTTTCTCCAGAGAGTTCGAAGCCCTACAGAGCACCCAAGATTTAACTCACGTTTGGGCCAGAGCAGGCTTCACAGAGTATTTCAGTGATCCCCTGCCCAAACCGGATTTTTACAGGTGCTATTACTTAATCACTACTTTGCTGGCATCAGAGAATAAGGACATCCCAGGAACCTTCATATTGCCTACTTTAGTGGATGATCCACCTTATAAAAGGTTCTATCTCTCCAAGGATTTAATCAGAGCAGCCATCAAGATTCATGGCACCCACACACCCACAGATCGGGAGAGATTAATTCCAGAACCGATGAAACGTGGGGATGGCACGAAGTGGGAGGAGATTTCGGCAATCACACTTGAGTTGTCGAAGCCACTAAGGATATGCATGCAACATTTCGCATTTCCAGCTCAGGACAGATTTACTATGCCCCATAAACGAATCTGGTTCGGATTGTATTTGACATGCACGGGACCTCAAACTGTTGATCTGGCAAGCTGGATCATAGATCAAATGTACCTGGCACAGCACAGATGGGAGCGCAAGAAGGTGCTTAATGGATGTTGTGCGCTGACGAGAATTGTTTATATGTGCTTAGCTTATGACTTGCCCATCGAGCGTGCATTAACAGGAGAAGAACTGAAGGCATTCAAGGGCACAACGAAGAAAGCCAGGAAGCCCAGTAGGACACGGGCAGGTAAGCGCATGCGAGGCACCATCCCTTGCCTTCAAGTGCCAGAGTCGCCATCACCACAACCCTCTCCCGAGAGACCACAGACAGAAGCGGCTCCCACAGTACAACCCATTCACATAAGGTTGTCCAGACCAGTGGTTCCGGAGGCCACCACTAGTACCGCTGCACCTCAGGCAGCTGCCACCACAGAACCCACCACCACAACAGCAGAAGCTCCCACCACTATTGGTGCGGAAGCGTTTTCTTTCCCGATACCACATATGGAGGCCGACCCAATAAACACGACATTTGATTTTGAGATGCCTGATGCATTCTCAAACGAATTCCAGTATTCAGAAGCACAACTGTTCTCCCAGGAATATGAACGTCCCAGCTACCCTACCACGCCGCGAGATCTGCCACAGGGACAAGCTGTGTCAAGCTCTGAAGAAGAAAGAACCGAAACAGACGACGAGGAAGGCGACGATGAAGCCAGCCAGGGCTCACAAGAGGGACAGACAGATGGCCAAGGCCAACAAACTGATGCACACGGCGACACCAGCACATATGAAGATGAGACTTTCGAAGCCGCAGCATACACGCTGGCCATAAAGAAATTATATCGAACGATGGAGAAAGTCTGGGCACGGAAGAAGTTAACTGAAGCGGAGAGCCAGGCATTAATTGAACAGGAACTCATCTCCGGAGGATTCGAAGATGCATACATCAGAGGGTTCAGAGAGTTAGTCAAATCAGTAGGCTCCCATGAAGCACTCAGGTTTTTACAAAGAAAGCAACTACCACAGTTTGATCCCCGTCGAGTGCGACTACTTTCAAAGCCCGGAGAGTATATTCGTGTACCAATAGGAGCTCAGTCTTCAGCACAAGCCAGGGAGGCACGCCTCGCCCCCGAACGTTCATTGACCGCCGAACCCATCCTTGTAGATTCCCCACCACGTACCACTGTTGTACATACCACTACTATCTTCGAAATAACATCCACCCCTTCTACTCCTCTCTCACCTCATCTTTCACCAACCCATCCTGTATCCCCCGCACACCCACCTGCTTCCCCCACATCCACACTAGTCCAAGGCAGCATAGCCACACCCTTCGCCTTACCCATTCATACCACCATGCCCACACCCAACCCTCCGCATCCATATGTTAACCCCTTCACCCCTTCATCCTTCCCAGCGTTTCCCCCACCTCTAAGAACCCCATTCCCCTTTCTAACCCCACTAACCTTCTCACCAGTCTCACCTCCCCAACCTACCATAACCCCTATTTCCCTGTTTCACCAAGCTGCTCCAACCATCCCCCCTGTAAACTACTCTACATTTGTAAATCCCGTATTCACACCTACACAACCACCCACAATCACACCACTTTTCACAGTCACAACACTAAACACGTCCAATGGCATGGACATATCACCATCCACCTCACCACCACCCACTCCACTCACAGCACCCTCATATTTAGGCACGACACAATTTTCCACAATCACCACTGCATCCACTGTCCCAACCCCATTTCCCATTCCCGATGCATCCACTTCCACTGCATCCTCATTTAGTACTTCATTACTGCTATCGCCCACCATAGACACCGCATTTCAACACATGTTCACATGCATGACGCAAGTCCGCGATGAGTTTGCATCACTCGGCACCAACTATCAACAGCTGCAGAAAACGACGAATGAATTACAAACGTAGCTTAATTCATTATCAATTGAGAACGCCTCACTGAACAGCCGATACCAAGATTTACGAGAGGCCTATCACAAATTAGAACTAGAAAGTGAAGAGAAAACAAAAGAGGCCACCGCGGATTTGGACAACCTACTTCGAGCCCAGACCGTCCGCAATGCAACGCTCACTAGAAATATGGGCTTACTAAGAAGACACTTAGCCGCAGCAAAAGAGGAGAACCAGAGACTCCAAGAGCAGAACAGAGAGAACTTGGAAGCGGCATTGGACCACCTTGAACAACCACTAAGTCCGAGCAAATTCAAAGCTATCCCATCCGAATCGATGAGGATGTTACTAGACGATCACGTGCGATTGCTCGAGGACTATGATCGTATGAACGAAGAGCACCAAAAGTTAAAGGAAGATCACAAACTGCTACAACTCAGAGAACCGACAACACAACAAGTACACGCAGCAGCAGAATTACCAGCACCTGCGGACCCTGCCCCTGAAATTTTAGAGGAACTCAACGCACTCCGGGCCCAGGTAACAAATCTTGAATCTAGAATTGCAGTCTATGAAGCACCACCAAGGCCAGACTCCCCACCTGAGCTACCAGCTGAGGAAGAAACCGTCACTATCCCGGTGGAGGAGACATTCGAAGAGGCATATGAACCGATACCCATCCCAGGCGGACGTATCACGGCCGAAGGCCAGATGACCTATGAATTACCTACCCCCGCATGGATGAAGACAGTTGAAGAACTCGGAACGACACACTCGGCCAGAGTAGAGGCACAACTACATGCCATGGCCATAATTGAAGAGAAAATTTTACAGTCACCATTCTTTGCTCAATTGGCCCCGCGACGATACATATCTGGGCATGAGCTCCAATATAAACCGTACTTCATGTTAATGGCCGAATACCAGTTAGCCATAGAGAAAGAAACAGGTATGAAACCAACGCATGCCACTCAATTCGAGCCAGAGGACTTGCCACCAAGGGCGCAGAGAGGTGAAATCCTTCAACCAGACTGGTGCAAAGATTTATTGCAAAATTATCCAGAGATGATGAGCACGTGGGTAAAAGCGCCGCTGCACTTAAAATTTAATCCGTGCTGGGGACCAGTACCACGACGCCGCTCTTGGACTGCATTCGCTATTAAGGTACAAAACAATAAGCAGTGCCAAGACTGGTTGAACTATCCCTACTTCAAGCCACCAATCGAGTTACCCACAGTAGGCTACATGATGGCGACGATCCGCCACTGGCTCCCTAGGTTAAAGCATATGGATGATATTGCCGCGCACATGACTGTCAAAATCTTTGACATGATGCAGATGGTCTTTAAAGTCTTCCGACGCATCAAGGCTCCCCATGTAAACACCCCGGGCTTTGAGCATGGCAACTTTGATTTAGTCTATGATATGAGCACAACGCCATCGCTACGGGTGTGTTACGCCTGGCACTGCAGGATCAAATATCTACCGGCATGTTACAAGCAGACATTCGAAGAAATGTTCACCACCGGCTTTTGGGAGTACCATTCAGAGGTATTTATAAGCAGGCCCACACACTTATTGCAATTATTCGCCTGTGAACGAATGGTGTACTCCACACATTATCAGCTCCCACCACCAGACGAGCCACAACCTATCGACTGGGAGAAACTCGAGGCTGATCTAGCCCGAGGCATTCGTATATCAGAGCACACCCTCGCTCAAGACCTCCTACAGAACTACATCCGGCAGACCTCACAACAAGGTTCTGTCATGGACGACAGAAGCGAGAGGGAGGGGGGTGTTGGAAGCAGCCAGAGGCACAGACGCCACGGAAGCATGTAAAGAAGGAGCAGGGAGCCAGTCGGATCAATTTTTCAAACAAATATATTTCTTATTAATTCTCCAAACATTCAACAGTGATTGTTATCACTAATTGTAACATATGTATCATAGAAAACCCCATTTTGTAATCCATAGCTCCATTTTGTGCAAGCCGAGGAGTCCTCGAGCTTGAGGAGCTTAGGTAGAATGCACGTACCAATTTTCGTTATTTTTAGATACCGTTTACCCTTCCAAATAGCATCTAGGACCTATTTTTTAACTAGGCCGGTCACTAGATGTGAAACCGGTCAAAACTAGTCTAGAAACTATAAAAAGAGCTAGAGAGCTCATTTTTGAGGTTAGCTTGTTGGAGTAAAGAAGAGAGTAGAGCTAGTTTGAGCTTGTAAGAGTACTCTTGAGTAATAGAGCTAATTTCCCACCTTCCATTGTGTCTTGCTTGTCTCTTCATTGTGTGTGTGTATGTGTGTGTGCATTTTTGTGCTTCTCACCTTCACTCTCACATCATCTCACATTCACGATCTTCATATCACTCCTACCTCTCCCTCGGATTCACATTAAGGAGGTGAAGCTTCTTAACGTGGTTCTCACCATTGTGCTAGAGCAACATAGTGCCTTCATCCTCTCCTTTCTTGTTCTTGCCTTTATCTTTAGACTTACTTTTATCAGTGTATAGGGCAGAAGAGCTATTACCTTTGGATGAGTTTCCATTCTTGTTGAGCTTGGCTTCATGAGTGAACAATTTCCCCATGAGAGTTGTAAGATCTGGAATTTGCATGTCCATGTAAAGGTCCATGGCAATGATGAAGCTTTCCCATTGGTCATCAACTTTAATCCCATTGATCACTTGCCTTACTATCTGTTCTTCTTCAATCTCTTCTCCTATGATTGCTAACTGATCTGCTACATCTTTAATCTTAGTCACAAAATCTGAAATAGCCTGCTTAGGTTGCTTCCTTAGTGTAGTGAACTCAATCCACAATTGATTTTTTCTGGCCCTTGTGCTGGATGAGAAATGAGATGACAAGGTTTCCCAAGTCCCTTGGGATGTCTTACAGTTTCTAATATGTGGCAAAAGAAAATCAGAGATGGAGTTGAGTAAGTAAGACCTTGCTAATGCATCCTTGGCACACCAAGTGTTGAGCTTTTCATGTTCTTCCTTTGTTGGTAGTCCTCTAGTTCTGAATGAGGGCAATTCCTCATCTCTTGAGATGTATCCATAAAGACTCCTTCCTTGTAGGTATGTCTTCATCCTTAGAGACCATGCGTGGTAGTTGTTCCTGTACAATTTATCAATAAATGAAGGAAAACCATCTCCCATTTAACCTTAACTTGCTCTGATACCACTGTTGGGAATGATGGATGGACGCTCCAAGAGAATGAGCAGGTACTGTCAAATCCTACTTTGTACTAGCCCTTTGATGCTTCAAAGTTGATAAGTAGACCTTCTTAGCTTTCCAATGACACCATAAAATGGCCTATGTACTTTGGAAATGATGTATGCAAAGATAAAATCAAAACAGATAACTTTGAACTTCAAGTCTTCAAGAAAACCTTTTATTTTTGACTTGACACCTGCTGTATCTTTTGCTCAATATGACCAACACAGTAGGAATTGGAGAAATTCCTTTTAGGGGTATCTACTTAGCTTAGCAAACTAACTAGTCCAAGTGATATCACTTAAAAAGACTAACTATGCTCACAGAAATAAATTTAGCAAGTAAACCTTTACCCCCGATTTTTTAGCACTATTGCAGACTTTGACTAGTGATCACTTCGACGAGCTTTTCTCTAAAATGGCCGAATATAAGTCCTTCAAATTTTGGTAGCATGTAGACAACTTTGAGAAAATTCCAAGAAGCTATAGATCTTTGAATTTGGTGAAGAAATGCGTGAGATATGCTCTCCACAAGTTGATAGACTTATAGACACTATGAGAGAGAACTCATTAATGAACAGTGTAGATATATGTATTAATGAACACTTGTGTACAATGCCATAGGCATGAAGATCATTGCCTAATGGTGTAGATAGGTGTGGGCTAGAGAATAGACCTCACACACGCTCAGAATTGATAATGAGAAGCTCGGAAAGTGACTCTTCTACCCGCGACTTTTTGATGATCACTTTTATAGTAGTTGAGTTAAAGTTTGAATTTGAATTCAAACTTTTGGCTCCCTATAATCATGCTCCTACATCCTAGGAGATATTCCATCAATCAAAGATAACTTTTCCACGAGTTCCTTTTTGTAGGTGTTTACAAAAGATTCCAAGTCAAATGTGACTTTTACAAAATATTAAAGTGGTAATTAACCACTACCATTGGTTCCTATGCTTCTCCAAATGTGTATGAATTACAAGCCAAATGTGTAGGCTTGTGACTTGCACCAACATCGACCACTGGGCCTCAAACGATTGATATTGCTACTTATATCCAGGACCAACTTTTATTGGCAGGGCATCAATGGGAAAAGAAAAAGGTTGTTCATGGATGTTGTGCCCTTACATGCATCATATACATGTGTTTGGCTTATGATATCGCTATAGAGAGAGCCCTTCTAGCAATGCAATTACAACAATACAAAGGCTCAAAGAAAACCACGTGACCTCCCAATGCTCGCAGAGTCAAGTGCATGTGTGGCACAATCCCCTGCTTACAAGTTTCAGAATCACCATCACCAGAGCCCACACCCGAAACCTCCCCTCAGCGACCTCCAAATCAACCAAAACCAGGTGTTCCATCACTCTGAGTCTGCTTGAATTGATCTGCTACACTCCGTGAAGTTTCATAGGCAGCGACCACTGTGTTAGAGTATGATCAATGTCTACCCCTCATGATTGTATGCACATTTTGTAAGGCCCCCTTTATGAGGAGAAGCCAAGCGTGCATTACCCAATTGATGGGAATCCCAACTTGAATGTTGGATGAAGGTCATATTGGACCATGTAAGATATTATAAGGAAAGGGAGTTACCAGGGTCCCCAATTGTGGGGTCCGGGGGCAGCGCCCCCGGCGCGACGGTAAAGGGAATATTCCATGGAATATTCCCTGTCGGAGTCAGAAATCATTTATATTTGTTAGGTCGGTTCAACCAGTCTAAGCCGTGTATGGCAATTACGCGGGCGGTGGCCGCCCACGCTCTACCGCCCATGTATAGCCGTCCATGGCAGGCCACCCATGATCCTATATATACATGACTTCTGCACTACCTAAGACATTGAGTTGAGCCAGCATACCTCTACCTTGTATCTCCCTATCTAGAGTTGTCTAGATCACCATTTAAGCTCTACCTTGAGAGCGCACGGGTGGACAACGCCATCATCTTTGTACTTGCTGCTAGTAGAAAATTGTTGAGATTCTCCTATATCTGTTATCTTCTCTGCTATTGCTCCTGTGTTATATTGCGTAACTATTGTTTTACATGGTATCAGAGCCCGTAAGGTTCGAATAGCTTGAGAAGTATCATTATTTTAGCCTACTAGCAGACTAGAATATCAGTAGATTATTCTAGTGATTACATGATGGCTTCATCGTCGAACACTAGTCTTGGTGCTTCACCTAATGTTAATGCTGCACCTATTCGAATTCGTCCACCTGCATTCACTGAAGGGAAGCTGGATGGAACCAACTATACACTCTGGAAGTTCAAAATTTCAGCAATTTTGGACTCCTATGAATTACTTGACACTGTCATGGGACCGATGGGATTGGATCCAGAGCCTATACCAGTTGAAGATCCAGCAAATTCAAGATTGATGATTCAGCCAGATCCAGATCTTCTACGAGCTTGGAAGAGGCGGAATGCTGATGCATTATGTGCGATTGTCACTAGTGTAAGTGATTCTGTGCTTACTTTAGTTCAACATACTACTAAAGCACATGAGGCTTGGGGCATATTGGCTCGACAATATGAGACCAAGAACCACACTAGGATACAGAATTTAGAAAATCAGTTGGCAAATGAAAAGCATTCTGATTCTGAAAAGGCTGAAGATTTTATCAAACGGATAAAGCATCTTCAAGATCAATTGGCTGCAGTTGGTGTTGTTATAACACCAGAAGAGCTAGCTCGAAGATCTGTACGTGTTCTTCCAGCAAAGTATGATGGATTAGTAACAGCCCTTAACACTCAGGTAAGGCCAACTCCTCTTACATTTGAAGAGTTTTGTGCCATGCTTTTAGAAGAAGAGATGCGGCTGAAGAATCGGCAAAGTACAACTGATGCTGCATTCTCAGCAAATGCAAAAGGTAAAGGCTCTTCAGAGGGATCAAAGAAGAAGTCAAAGAAGAAAAAGTTCACAGGAAGTTGCTTCTATTGTGAAAAGAAAGGCCATGCCATCAAGGATTGCAGAAAGAAGCAAGCTGATGAACGGAATGGGACTGTAAAATCATCATGGAAGAACAAAGAGTCTGCGAACAACACAGAGCTGGAACTTTGGGTAGCTATTGAAGAGGTATGTTCATCTGCTCAAGCTCGTGTTGATGAGCCATGGATTTTAGATAGTGGAGCTTCTCGCCATATGACTAGTAAAAAGGATTGGTATAGTTCCCTAGTGCCTCTACGGGAATCCATCAATGTAGTGGTGGGAAATGACTCCAAGTGTCCAGCTGAAGGAACTGGAACCATCTCTTTTATCACTTCTCCAGGTGTTGAGAAAAAGTTATCCGATGTTCTCTATGTACCTACACTCAAAAGAAATTTGTTGTCAGTTTCTGCAATAACAGATCGTGGACTCGAAGTTCACTTCAATAAGAGTGGTGCGGAAATCATGGATTCATCAGGTAATGTTGTAGGTAAAGGCATACGACGGGATAACTTGTATGAGTTAAGTGCTTTAACTGCTACAGAAGATAAAGATGTAGGCAGGTTATGGCACCAACGATTTGGGCATCTCGGATTTGCAGTTTTGAAGGAGATGCAACGAACAGGGATGGTTGCTCATATGCCTGCATTTTCAGAGTTGCAGGAACCTTGTGAAGCTTGTATGATGGGCAAGCAACAACGAAAGGCATTTCCAAGAGAGACCAGCAATCGATCTCAAGCTCCTCTAGAGTTGGTACATGCTGATCTCTGCGGTAAAATGTCTACACCTGCTTTAGGAGGATCTTTCTACTTCTTGCTGTTAGTCGACGATTATAGTAGAAAGATGTGGGTTTATTTCATTCGAGAGAAGGCTGATGCTTTTGAAAAATTTAAAACGTGGCATAAGTATGTAGAAAATGAATCAGGAAGGAAACTAAAGAAATTTAGAACAGATAGAGGAGGTGAATTCTTGTCAACAGAATTCAACAATTACTGTAAGGAGCATGGTGTGAAAAGGCAACTTACCACAGCTCATACACCCCAACAAAATGGCGTTGTTGAGCGCAGGAACAGGACAGTAGTTGAAATGGCTCGTTGTATGTTGAAGGCTCAAGACATGCCTGATTCATTCTGGGCAGAAGCAGTCAATACAGCAGTCTACATTCTCAATCGAAGCTACACAAAAGCATTGAAGGGGATGACTCCTCAAGAAGCATATTCTGGTAAAAAGCCTTCAGTTTTGCATTTCAGAATTTTTGGTTGTTTCTGTTATGCACATATTCCTGATTCAACAAGATCAAAGTTGGATTCAAAAAGCAAAAAGTGTGTCTTCCTAGGATATAGTGAAGAGTCTAAAGCATACAGGTTATGGGATCCTGAGGCAAGGAAGATTTTTGTCAGCCGAGATGTGGTGTTTGATGAACGACCACACTTAGTAGAAGATAAAGGTAAATCTACTATCTCATCAAGCGGAGAAATATCTCACCTTGTGCCTATCAAAAGACAGGTTAAAGTTGAGGAGGAGGAAATATCTGATGGAGAAATTTCCTCAATAAAAAGCCAACCAGTTGTAGCTGCACTGCGTAAGCCACTACCGAAGTGGGCACAACAGCTCTTTGATGATCACAATCCACATGTAGATGTACCAGAATCATCATCGGATGGATTACGAAGATCAAAGAGAATAGAGGAGCAAAGAAGAGCCTCAGAACACATTGTTAACATGGCTCTAATGGCAGATATCATGGGTTCGATAAAGGAACCTACCACCATTGAAGAAGCCATTGATGATCCAGATTGGAGAGCGGCAATGCAGTCTGAGTATGATAGTATACTCAAAAATGATACATGGGATCTAGTCGACTTGCCGCCAAAGAAGAAGGTAATAGGTCCTAAATGGATTTGGAAAGCTAAGTATAAAGCTGATGGAACATTAGAAAAGTATAAGGCACGATTAGTTGCACAGGGTTTTTCACAGATTGAAGGATTTGATGTTCAAGAAACTTTTGCACCAACAGCACGCATGACAACTATTCGGACGGTACTTGCAGTAGCTGCACAAAAGTCTTGGCCTATTTTCCAGATGGATGTCAAATCTGCATTTTTGAATGGTCACCTCAAGGAGGAGGTATATGTATCTCAACCACCAGGTTTTGAGGTGCCCAATTCAGAAAATAAAGTTTGCAGGTTGAAGAAAGCTTTGTATGGACTTAAGCAAGCTCCACGGGCTTGGTACCAACGAATAGATCATTTTTTCAAAAATATGGGTTTTGAAAGAAGTACTTCTGATGCTAACTTGTATGTAACGAAAAGGGATAGCAAGCTAGTTGTTGTCATTGTATATGTAGATGATTTGATCATTACAGGAGATCATCAGGAACTCATCAATCAAACTCGGATCAGCTTGGGAACTGAGTTTGAAATGACAGACTTAGGTCTACTCCATTTTTGTCTGGGAATTGAAGTATGGCAAAGGAAGGATGGCATTTTCATCTCACAACAAAAATATTCCAAAGAAATTCTCAAGGCATTTGGAATGATGGACTGCAAACCAACTAGCACACCTATGGAGGTAAATCATAAGCTATCTATGGATGATAACATGCCTGATGTAGATGCTAAGAAGTATAGGAAGCTCGTTGGAAGTCTTATTTTTCTGTGCAACACTAGACCAGACATTTGCTATGCTGTTGGAGTGTTAAGCAGGTTTTCCAACAAACCTAAGGAGAGTCACTGGAATGCTGGAATGCGAATTCTAAGGTACATTGCAGGAACCTTGGATTTTGGTATTTTGTATACCACAGGTGATACACTCCAAGGATATTGTGATTCAGATTGGGCTGGAGATTGTGATTCTAGAAAATCAGTTTCTGGATATTGTTTCTCACTTGGTTCAGGAATATTTTCTTGGGTAAGTAGGAAGCAACCAACTCTCGCACTCTCCTCCACTGAAGCAGAGTACAAAGCAGCTTGTTTTGCTTCTTGTGAGGCAGTCTGGTTAAGGAGAATTCTTGCAGATATAGGCTTTCCATCAAATATGCCAATTGTACTCAAGTGTGATAATCAAAGTTGTATGGCTATTGCAAAGAACCCAGTATTTCATGCTCGCACCAAGCACATAGAAGTACAGTACCATTACATTCGTGAGCTAATTGAAGATGAAACTGTGGAGCTAGAATATTGCCCAACAGAGGCAAATTGTGCTGACATATTCACTAAAGCACTTGGAAGAGAGCAGCTCAACAAGCATCTTCAACAGATGGGCATAGGACCGAGACCTACTTGATTTATCATCGGTAAACATTGAGGGGGGGTGTTAGAGTATGATCAATGTCTACCCCTCATGATTGTATGCACATTTTGTAAGGCCCCCTTTATGAGGAGAAGCCAAGCGTGCATTACCCAATTGATGGGAATCCCAACTTGAATGTTGGATGAAGGTCATATTGGACCATGTAAGATATTATAAGGAAAGGGAGTTACCAGGGTCCCCAATTGTGGGGTCCGGGGGCAGCGCCCCCGGCGCGACGGTAAAGGGAATATTCCATGGAATATTCCCTGTCGGAGTCAGAAATCATTTATATTTGTTAGGTCGGTTCAACCAGTCTAAGCCGTGTATGGCAATTACGCGGGCGGTGGCCGCCCACGCTCTACCGCCCATGTATAGCCGTCCATGGCAGGCCACCCATGATCCTATATATACATGACTTCTGCACTACCTAAGACATTGAGTTGAGCCAGCATACCTCTACCTTGTATCTCCCTATCTAGAGTTGTCTAGATCACCATTTAAGCTCTACCTTGAGAGCGCACGGGTGGACAACGCCATCATCTTTGTACTTGCTGCTAGTAGAAAATTGTTGAGATTCTCCTATATCTGTTATCTTCTCTGCTATTGCTCCTGTGTTATATTGCGTAACTATTGTTTTACACACTGTTCCTACCAACATAATGACTATTGCCACCACTACTGTTGAAGCGCCCATGGCAACTTCTATGTTTGTCTCTGACTCTTTTACCTTCCCGGTTACTAGTTTGGGCACGAAAGAAATCCACGCTACATTTTTTTTGAGATCCTGGATGTGTTGTCCAACGACTTTTAATTTTTGGACACACATGTTGTTTCTCAAGAATTTGAATGCCCTTCTTACCCCACAACACCCTCAGAGGGAGAGAACATCGATTCTGAAGATGAAGACGATGAGCATATGATGATAGATGAAGGCGATGTTGACACTGAAGCAAGAAAGGAAGAAGAACATCAGTCAGAAGTACAAGGCAAAGCTCAAGGGAAGCTAGTACGTATGAAGAAGAGACGGTAGAAGCAACAACATACACCATATCCATTTGATGGGTCCATAAAATTATAAATAAGGTTTGGGCAAGGACCAAAGTGACTGAAGAATAAAGCCAAGCCATATTGCACCAAGAGTTGGTCAATGGTGGCTTTGAGGAAACTTTCATTTTAGCCATGCATGAATTGGTTAAGTTAGTAGGTGTGCCGGAGGCCTTAAGATATTTTACTACAGAAGCCCCTACCCAAGTTTGACCCTCAACGGGTTCGAATCCTTAAACGACCAAGCACATAAGTTCGTGTACCGATCGATCCTATCACATAAGCACCCCCTGTGGGTTCCTCTAATATCAATCTAACCGAGAGTGAAGAAACTTCCCATGTATATACCCTTAGTGAAACCCTCCCTTCTCACCCGGCACCAAACTCACCATCCCCTAACATTGTAGATAGTGCCGAGTTCATATTCCATCCCCCGTTTTTGTATGGCCTCCGATATCTAGTGCTATTGCCACTTCTCTACCCATCAACTCTGTCCCCATTCCACCTATCCATACGCCACCTATTATTTCCCCACCCCTTCATTTCCCCTCATGTACCACTAACCCCTTGTACTCCTTTGTCGCACCTCTTAGATGAAGTGAATGTGCTACGTATGAAAGTACAGGAATTATAGACCCAGGTATCCAGCAGGATGGAACCCCCTCGATCGGATTCTCCACCAGACTTGTTGGAACCCGTCGAAACGATATCCATACCAGTTGAGGACACATTTGAAGAAGAATATGTACCTTTGCCCATTGTTGGAGGACGCTCATTACCAGAAGGAAATGATACATATGAATTACCTCCTCCAGGTCGGTTAAAGAAAGTCGAAGAAGTGGGCAAGACACATTCCGCACGAGTCGATGCGCAACTACATGCAATGGCCAAGATCGAAGAGGTTATTTTGAATCTTACTATTTTGCTCCTATCGCCCCCGCAGACACATCATGAAAAGCGAGCTACAATATAAACCATATTCACCAATGCAAACATTGGATCAATTACCCCTATCTCTCACCTCCCACAAATAACACTCCAACTGTCGGCTACATGATGGCTACTATTTGCAACCTTGTCTACACCGGATGACAGATATTGCTGCACAAATGACCGTGAAAATTTTTGATATGATGCAGATGGGCTTTAAGACTTTCGGACATGTCAAGGCTCCCACTCTAAACACATGAGGATTTGAATATGGGAATTTGGACTTAGTATATGACATGAGCACCACAACTTCCCTCAAATTATGCTATGCTTGGCACTACAGACTGAAATATATGCCCACTTGCTACAAGCAGACATTTGAAGACATGTTCACCACCAGCTTCTTGGAATACCACTCAGAAGTGTTCATCGGCCGTCCCACACATTTGCTTCATTTATTTGCTTGCAAATGTATCATGTATTGAGAGCATTATTTGCACCCACCTCTAGATGAACCCCAACCCATCAATTGGGAGAAGCTCGAATGCGACCTTATTAGGGGAATTCGCATCACATAACATACCTTGGCAACAGACCTTCTCACCAACTACATTACTCATGTGCAATCAGGTTCTGTCAGGGATGATAGAAACAAGGAGGAGGGGAGTGTTCAAGGCAAAGGATTGAGTACCGGCTCTCATAGAAGAAGAGGAAGCACATAAACTACTTAGATTACTTCATTATGTCAACAATGATTTTTGTCACTAAAACAATGTAATATATGTATATACATCCGATTACCGCAAGTGTGACTCCATTTTGTGTAAGGCGAGGAGTCCTCAAGCTTAAGGAGTCTGAAAAAAAAGCTCATACCAATTTTTGTAATTTTTGGAAGCTGTTAGATAGTTCAAATTAGAGGTAGGACCTATTTTTTAACTATGCCGGTCACTAGATGTGAAACCGGTCAAAACTAGGCAAAAACTATAAATAGAGTTAGAGAGCTCATTTTTTAGGTTTTTGTTGATATAATAGAACTTATGAGCTAGTAATTAGAAGAGCTATTGTAACTAGTGGATGATCAATATGAGTATGGATTCTTTCCTTGCCTTCCATTGATCTCCATTGCCACTTTCCTTGTGTGTGTATGAAAATTGCATTTCTCTCCATCATCTTCACGTGCATCACTTGCTCTTGATCTTCATATTGGCCTAAGCTCTCCACAGATTCACAATTACGAGGTGGAGCTCCTCACGTTGGTACTTTCCATTGTACTAGAGTGACACTGAAGTTTATGCCTTACCTACCCTAATGGCTAGACTCACAAAGATCATCTAATACCTTCAATGGTCACACATAGACCTAATAAGAAATGTCCGGTTTCTCATTTTGGCTTCTCCTCATAATGGAGGCCTTACAACTTAGAGCACTATGGATCATTTTTAGTCACATGCGGGTGGAGTATTGACTATATCTAATAGGTAGAACTTTCTTGCAGTAGTTGAAGGTTGCCCAAGGTTGGGCTCCAATTGTACTTGCAACATGTATCTAATCTCTGATTCTAATGAATCAAAGCTTGATAAGAAGATTGGATGCATGAGTACATGTGCTTGTGGATTGGAAAATTTCATAATGTGAAGAAGAAATAAAGTATAGGAATGAAAATTTAGATTGGAACTAGTCTAAATGTGATAGGCTAATTGAAGATCTTGCATATATGCCCATGAGATGTCTTGATGAAGGCTTCAAACTATATGATTGGTATATATCTCAAATATGCTTGTTGAATGAAGATCAAAGAAGAAAAAAAAGGAACACAAAATACTTTTTATTTTGATACTTCTCTTTGTAAATAGGCTGAAAACATAGAGATAGAAAACTATAAATTAAGAGAAATAAGAAGGACAAAAGAACTATGGAACTTGGACACTTAGAAATTATGCTTATGTGAAGGGATAAATTAACACAGTAAATATAGTGATGAAATTAGGATGAAAAATAGTCTAGAACTTTTAGAATTATGCATTTGCGAACTAGGAGCATAAAGGCTCAATGGAGAAATTTGACTCCAACATATGCAACAAAAGTTAGAGAACCTCTTCTAGAAACCACCCTATAAGACACATGCTTACTAAAACCTAATTTAGTCACACCTCAAAGATCCAAGGACTCTAAAATGTGGTCCACATAGTAGAATCTATTAGCTTTCTAAAACGCTAAAGAACACTCCATTTAGAGTTCATATTACCAAGAAACCAATTGTATAAAGATATACTACATGTCATCTCAGGTTAAGTAGAAAATGGAGGTTCACAAGAAAAGTTCCCAGTCACTACTTAAGAATCATCTAGCATAGATATTTGAGGTACATTGATTATGACAGATAATATTTCCAACAAGATATCATATGAATTAAATGGATAAGTACATAGAGAGATATCACATTCATAAGGAGGCTATGTATAGAAAGGTATGCAGCTGGATTACCTATGTGCATTGTAGCACTTTATTGAGGGCCCTTCTGATATACATTGGTAAGAGAATGACTCGTATATGCTTTTACACGATCTTCTTGTCATCTCCACAAATTTCCATGTTCAAATGACTTCTATATATAGAGATATGTGCATGAGAGTTTGTGTCTCTTCACCTATCCTTGCATCTTCTCTCACCTCTTGACCTTTCACTTCTTGTCCTTTCCATTGCCTTGGGTGACTTTTGGTGCTCCAAATCACTCCATTTGGATAATTTCAGGAGTTTTTTTATTACTCATTTCTCTAAACATATTTTGGCTTTTGTTCAAGCCACAAATAACTTTTCCCTTTTTAGTTTAACACTCTCATTTAAGACTAGGAGTGTACTCTCTAAATTTTCAAGCCCTAGCTTTCTTTTGAGATTATAATAAATACATAAATGATGAAGAGGTAATTAATGAGAGGTTAGTATGTGTCAAGCCTCAAAATTGGAGCTTTTACAAGCAACACCCCCTTCAAGCTACAACTGGGAGTCCATGCTACTCTCCAATTCTTGTCCTCTTCATCTTTTGCTTCTATCTCCCTCGCATCTCTTCCTTCGATAGGTTGGTGATCTTCTTCCTTTTCTTCCAAGCCTCTTCAGCTTCATCTTTGATTCTTTGGCTCTTATCAAGAGCTCTTCTTCAATCCCTATCATAAGACATGCTTCATACAAGCTTATACTATCGAATGAGATCACCTTGGCTATACATATCCTTGTTGCTTCACTCTCTTCTTGTTTGTTGTCCTCTCTTTGCAACTTTCTTTCTTTGTATGCCATCATGAATTCATGTCTTCTAGATGTGCATGATTTTTTTTTATCCTCCTTTGCCTTTGGATCATCTTTGACTTTGTTTATGATTGCTCTTTGCTTTGCACCTGCTTTTGACGTCATCATGGTTGTCATGCTTTCTTCCAGATTTTCTTCATGACTTCTTTTGTGCATCATGGCTACTCCTGGCCCTCTAAAAACTCCTTCCATAGTGGTGGCTTCTTCTATTCCTTTGGAGTTACCCTTGATGGCTGCTCTTACTTTTTCTTTGAGCGTACCTACTTCTCTTGGCTATACTTTTTCTTCCTTTGACTCTTTTTAAATCCTCCAATCTTTGCAAGCTAACTCCCCCTTGCTTCATAATCTTTACTCCATTTTTCATGGTTGATTTTATACCTACAAAATCAACAATGGGTTGACATGAAATCTTTTATGAGTTTCTCTTCATGTGAAGCATTCATAGCTTCCACATCTTCCAAGCTTTCTTCATCACCTACAAAACAACACAAGAAATCTTCAATGTGAAGAATGGTGCTTCTTGCACCCAATAAGGCTTGCCATTTCTCTTGGGATGGTCTTATTTGCCTTTACATAGGCTTGGCACTCCTCTTGGAATGGTCTTAATTGCCATAGGCTTGCCACTCTCTTTGGTGGTCTTACTTGCCTTAAACTTTCACTAGACCTTCACTTGGTCTTTGGTGCTTCTTGCACCTAACAAGGCTTGCCATTCCTCTTGGGATGGTTTTACTTGCCTTCACATAGGCTTTCCATTCCTCTTGGAATGGGCTTACTTTCTTTTTTATAGGCTTGCCACTCATCTTAGGTGGTCTTACTTGCCTCAACCTTTTACTAGATCTTCACATGGTCTATGCTTGGAACTTACCACCACACAGCAATCGAATTTTTCTATCGACCCTTACATTATCCCTTCGCTTTGCAAATGGAATTCTTTTCCTTCCTTTGCTTCAACGAACATGTCACACTTCTCATGGCTGACTCTTCCTTCTATCTTGGCACTTGCTTGTTCTCAAACTATGAAGAGTGTCCTCAAGTCCTTGTTGAGTCTTCAACACTTTATAGTAGCCTCTCTTTGGAGTCTTCTACTCCTCCTTTTTTGGGAAGCTCAATCCTAGGCTTCACCTTTCTTTGATGTCTTCAAAACTTTTAGTGTTTGATAACCTTTTAGCTTGGGATCCTTCCTTTGGTTTGAATCCAAGCTTTGCATCCTTACTTTGCCCAAGCTTTACCATTTTTGCTTTGGCTTGTTCAATGTGAGAATTAAATTGACTTCCTAAAATTCAACTCAAAATCAAACACTTTTAGTTATCATAACATGAGCATACTTATAGTTTCTTTTGCAAATTTACCTCAACAGGTTTTAGCCGCAACAAGATACATCCACAAACTTCATATATAGTAGCCTTGTATTTCATCAATCTTCATTGCATCCATATATATATATATATATATATATATATATATATATATATATATATATATATATATATATATATATATATATATATATATATATATATATATATACACTTCAGCTCATATATGGCTGAACATGACCAACCTTTTGTGCTTCAATATCATGCTAACAATCACATATAAACATGCATGCAAATCACCAATCATTTGAGCATGTATTCAACTCTCTTTATGCAATTCATATGGTTACATAGACCTACAATTTTCATCTTGTATAGGCTTTGTAAAATAGCCTATTACTCATCCACACATCATGGAACATGCACATATATTTCCTTTCATCACATATGCATACATTCTTGCATGCTTTAAATCAATCATCAACTCTAAATTCAACTTATATTCAGCCTAAGCACTACTGTCCAAAATTATCAAGCATAAACTTCACAAGCATGCATACATAAGCACTTGCATTGCATAGATTTCTTGCACAAAGTAAGAAGGATATAATGCTATCATCATGCTCATATAAAATATTCGATCTAGAGCCATGTACTTAAAGCATTAACACAATCCTAATATGCAAATATATGTAGTTGCTCATCCAAGATTCTTTGATTGAATCTTCCTCTTCTTGTATAGGCTGCTCATAAATCCTCAACCAAGTGATTAGTATAGCTTATAACATGATTCAATGATCAAAATATTTATTAGAGATTAGGAAAAGAGAGTGTATCACTTCAAAATATGAAAGCTTCACCTCCATAGATTTTCAATAGCTTAAATGTTGCACACTCCATGGGCTCAAAGCTCCAAGCTTTCCTTTTCCATCTCTACATCTTATTGAAGATTTCTTCTCTGTGCAAGCATGGGCTTCATTTCCAATGATTTATACCAAATCATTGATACCAAAATGTGGACAAATTTGGCTCCAATATACTCAGTGAAAGTTAGAGAACCTCTTCTAGAAATTGTATTGTAAGAAACATGCCTACTAAAACCTCATTCAGTCACAAGTCAAAGATTCAATGACTCTGAAATTTTGTTCCCACATAGTAGAATCTTTTAGGTTTCTAAAAAACTAAATAACACTCCATTTGGAGTTCATATGACTATGCAATCAAGCATATAAATATAGACTACCTGTCATCTCAACTTAAGAAAAAAATTGAGGTTCACAAGAAATGTTCCCAATCACTACTAGAGAATCATCTGAGAGAGATATTTGAGATAAAAAGAATATGAAGATAAGCTTTCCAATAATATATCCATATGCATTTAATGCACAAGTACATAGAGAGATATCACCTTCACCACATGGCTGTGTACATAAAGGTATGCATCTAGAATACCTATGTGCATTGTAGCACTCTATTGAGGGCCCTTATGATATCCATTGGTGAGAGAATGAACAACATATGCTTCTACATTATCTCCTTGGAATCTCCACAAATTTCCACCTTCAAATGACTTCTATATATAGAGATATGTGCATGGAGTTTGTGTCTCTCCACCTACCCTTACATCTTCTGTCACCTCTTGACCTTTCACTTCTTGTCCTTTTTCCTTCCATTGCCTTGGGTAACTTTTGGTGCTCCAAATCACTCCATATGGATATGGTCACAAATGTTTTGATTATTCCATTTCTCTAAAAATATTTTGGCTTTTATCCAAGCCATAAATAACTTTTCCCTTTGTACTTTAACACTCTCATTGAAGGTTAGGAGCATACTCTCTATATTTTCAAGCCTTGGTTTTCTTTTGAGGTTACACTAAATACATAAATGATGAAGAGGTAATTCACAAATGGTGAGTATGTGTTAAGCCTCAAAATTTGAGCTTGTACAAGATCCATAAATTTCAACAATGTAAATGTAGAACAACTCGATTGTAAGTCCTAAGATAGAGATCACTCATAGATACACATGTTTCTATGGTTATGACCCGAATGAAGCCAAGCCATCTTGTACACATTATTTGTAATAGTAAACACATGTTTGTATATAATAGTTCATTTTAAAGATACATCCTTAGCTACAATTAACCAAAATATCTTTGCAAATTGGGACTTTTTCTTAGAGAAATAAGCTTAATAGTGAAGGCATGTCAAATTGATGAAGGTAAATTTCAGATTTCAGACATAGTGTAATTCCTGAAGACATTTCAAGTTATTTGCAAGTAATTACTTGAAAGTTTTTCTTGGAACTTGTTGCTTCCTATATGTAAGAACTTCTATTAATCATTGAGCACAAGAATATTTGAGATTCACTTCAATCCAGAGAAGAATTGGAGCTAGAAGAAAAGGTACAACTACAAGAAGAGTAAATGTTAAATTTTACTATGGAAAGTGTTAAAGATTTTGAAGTTTGAAGACTTGCTGAATTAATGGTGATTATAGACGACTTCTAGTATCACATTAGCTTGGTTCTTGTGATGTCTCATACATCAATAAGTGGTATCAGAGCAAAAAGGTCCTAAAGAGAGCAAGAGAGAGAGAGAGAGAGAGTGTGTATGCATTTGCTTGTGTTATTGAGTTCTCTTTGCAGGAAACTGCTTTAGAACAAGATTCTAGCCCTCCACAAGTAAATTTTTGAGTTTTTCTTCATATCTGCCGAATGCCTCAGACCATCACGATGGTCTAAGAAGTTCATGTTTTTGGGTATGTGAAACATGCACGGTGTAAAGTTGCACATAGAGGAATCCATAGATGCATCTCAAAAATTTGCATTTTGGTGACCTATTGTGATGGTTCATCGCCATCTCGACCAGGTGTCACCATCACCATTGGCTCATGACATCGCGATGAGACCACACCATCGCAATGGGCTGATGCCATCATGAAAACTCAGGTATATCGTCACAAGGATCTCCCCGACCACACCATCATGATTAGTTCATACCATCATGATGCATCGAGGCCATTGTTTCTTTGGACCATTGTAATTGGATCACAACATCATGACAACTCACTTGAACTTTGACCATCGTGATTGGCTCACTCCGTCACGATGATCATAGACCATCGTGTCAAAGTAGACTATTGTGATGATCCCCCATGCCATCACGATCGCACCATCCCATTGTGAGGAGATTGGGCCATCACATCATGCTAAGTGCATACCATTGTGACAATACATCACGCCATCGTGATGAGATAAGACCATCGTGATGTTCATCACCATCGAGATTGTGTTAGACCATCATGATGGACTAAGTGAAATGCAAAACTAGGGTTTGAATTTAGGCAAGATTGAGGCCAATTTTGGGTGAATTTTTAAGCAATTTGTGCAGGTTGGAGGTCTGTAGCACATGTAAAGAGGTATTGTTTCTTGCCTATTAAAAGGTGATCTAAATTGAAGATTTCTTTAGCTCAATTAAGGGAATCCAAAGTAGGGTGTGATGTAGAGCAAAGCAAGGCTTGTGAAGCATGCCTTCTTGGGCTAAAAATCTATCAACAAGACATCAAACTTCAGGTTGGAAGAACTCTCAACCCTCTCAGTCAATTGCTAGCTTTCATGCTAAGTGCAAGTAGCATCATTGATTAATTAGGGTCACTCTAGGAATGATATAAGTGCAAGATACCTTAATTTTTCAAGTTCAAGAGCAAATCTAAATAGTGTGGCGATAAACCCTAAAGGCAAAAGGACATAAATGTTGTGATAACTTACATTCAAAATGAAAACCAATACCTATGTACAAAACTAGACAAGAAAATAAAGTAAAGAAAGTAACAACAAACCAAGTGACTGAGAACAAAGAATTTGAGTGACAATTGAGCACATCGAGTGCCTAAGGGAAACAAATTCATGAACCTCAGATCAAGAAAACACATAAGACAGGCAGATCGACATAGTATTAGGTCGTTTGAAGTGAGTGTTAGAACTAGAACATGATCTTGGGATCAACAACTTGGCCGATATCCATAGATTTGAGCTCAGAGACTAGTGAGTCAAAAATGTCTTACACCATGGAGAGACGAGAGGGTGGATCAGGCTTAGCCTACCTAGAAAGACCCGAAGGAACTTACAAAATTTAGTTAGAGTATGTCCAAACCAACCACTTGGCTGCTCACATCTATGAGGATGGTTTGAGAAGATGAGTTGTTCAATTGACAAACCCTCATCAACCCATGGGATTGGAACATCTTGTGGTTAATTTTGAGAGAGGTGTATACATCGATAAAGAGGGAACAATGTATGTACTTTCCAATCAATCTGATAGAACCAACAAATTTGGAGTAGTAACTCCTGACACAAAGAGAAGTAATTTAGAACAAGAACCATTAGATGGTGAGCCTAGGACACCAAGTGGAAAATTGTGCTGACATGGATGCTTAACCCAGAATGGATCTATCAAGATAAGAAAAGCATTGATTTATTTCTAAATAGGGATACAAATGCGGCATTTTGGAAATATAGATCTGAACAACCAAGGGAAATAAGAACAATCATGAATTTTCAAGGACCTTGATATACCTAGAAAAGAGTGTATTCAGACAACACATTAGAACGAACCTTCGTAGTGTCTCAACATGGGGGACATGCCTATACATGGAAGGACGAATTGGTTTTTTCACCACTTTGAGCTAATGTGGCCTTTGGACATCAAGGGGTAGGGACATCCATGTCTCATGGTTCCCAAAGATAAAAAGGCAAGGAGAGGCCTAAAGTGAGCTTTGCTCACACACTAGGAAGAGATAGATCAATAGTAGAAAGTGATAGAATGGAGAAACCGAGAGGACCAAGACCACAAGGTGGTGGAGATGACTTTCCTCTACCTAGATCTCAAGAGCATCCAAGAATATTGAGGCCTACCTAGTTAGTGAAATCGATGAAGAATTATTTCGATGGGACACGAGATCCCTATGAACATGTGGCCGAGTTTGAGCAAGCCAAACAAGTGGATGACATGTTCAATCAATACAATGCATTTGGGATCATGTTGAAAAACACTCCATCAACCTAGTTCCAACCTTTAAAACAAAGGCAATCTAGGGACATTCATAACTGGCTAGAATCATTCATCACTAGACTCTCTAAAAGTGGGATCAAGCACAACACTTCTTTGTTAATCCACAGTTTTAAACAAACCCCCAAGGAGACCACTAGCAGGACATAGATTTGATCCCTAGCATACATAATTTGTCTATGACATGATCATTTAACCTTACAATATTCGAAAAATTATTTCTCCTTTTTTGTTTTGTTTACGTCTTTGTCTTCCTTCTTTGACTTTGTATCATTAGTAAACTTCTGCTTACTAATAGATGAGCTCCATTTATCTTTGCCCTTCTGAATACCTAAGAAAGCTTGATCTGCATTATGCATAATTGACCTATTTGGTGATAATATTCTTGCAACAAAATAGAGACTAACTCATCAAATATTCGGGTATTTGGATTTCCTTTCATCATCAATTGAAGAGTAGAACAAAAAATCTAATATGAATCTATAAGACTTTTAAGAACAATCTCTACAAGTGAACTATCTAGCAAGAATTCTGTGGAGGGAGAGTCAAGCAAGAAAAGAAGAAGAAGAAGATCAAAGAACAAAACAAATCACCAAGAAAGAACCACCCACTGCCCAAAGCCCCGCAAGGGCACACATCAGGCTACAATGCAAAAGGACCAGGTCTCCAAGAGTGAAAACAAAGAAATATAACAATCTAGGACCTTTAAGGGGAAGTTGCACATAGCTTCCTCATGCACAAGGTGCATGTAGTGTAAAGAAGTAAATAGGCTCTAGAAAATACAATAGGGTCAGATGTGTGAAGAGAAAGACAAATCAGAAGACCAAAAGTGAAAAAGGGGAGAGGTTGAGAAGTTGAAGTGGGTGACTAAGAATATCACATTCTTAGCCACTGATGGCGTACGTGGCAGCCTGACGTAACATAGCAACCCAGATTTATGAATCTAAGGAACACCAAGGGAATAGCAGAAGCAAAGGACTTAGTTCGCATAAATTAACAAATTGTCTGACAATCCTTATCGGTTCTTCCACCATTGGGTGCATGTACTAAGGAGCTATAGACAAGCTGCAAAAAAAAAGCAAAGCTTTTCAAGGGGCGATAGAGACAAAGAGGGGGAGAGTGTTGCAGAGAAAAGAGACAGAAGAGGAGCCCCAAAATTTTCAAATTAATGAGCATAAAAATCCTATGAAACTCCCTAGAAGCTATGCACTAGAGGAGTCTTCTAGATGCAGAAGCCCACAGCATTGTAACATAACTCTTGTAAAATAGTAGGAAATTAGAGTCAATCAATAAAGTGCTGGTCTCTTGTGTGAAAGGACCATTTTTAGGGCACATGTATATAAGTCACTTTGCAACTCTTGTAAGAGACTTTTGCCATAATGAAGAAGAATTTTGAATTTGCTTCTTTCCTGTTGACTTCCTCTTTATCCATGATCTTTTATGTGTGTAATGCTTGGAATGTGTGTATAGGACTATTACCTATCCCTTCCCATCACTTTTGAACTATTGTAGCGTGTGTGTGAGCCATTATGAGTTGTGGAGCGAGTGTTGGTGTTTTTTGTCATTCACTATTTTGCTGATAACTTGTAGAGCGTTTGTCACATTTGACTGAAGATATGACCAATAGATGCGTCTTGTCGAGAGCTTCAAAAGGAACTCACTACTGGCTATATTCGGAGTTTGGAGATAGGAGAAAAGTTCAAATTTGTGATTACTGTTGTAAATGGTATTGCGGCTTGCATTTTCACAGGATTAGTGAGTTAGAGAGGTAGTTAAGTCTTTTCACATGCATTGTAGTTTAGTCACTTCTGTTTCCATCATGTGTGCACATGTCTTCATACACTTGGTTCTTACGGTTCCTCGGATTGATAATTAACGTGTATCGAACCACCACTATATGCTCTTGTGGGGCGATTGAGATCTAGTCTCATAAACACAAGTCCCTAAGGCTTTGCGACTTAGGTACACACGTTTTTGGCGCCGTTATCAGGGATGAAACCTAACCAAGGTGCCTTCCTGATGGTTATAGTTCTAGCGTGAAGGAATCGTACTTGTAGAAGTAAATTCGTTCAATGGCAAGGAGTCAAGCACTTCAGCACTTGTTACTTCACACTCTTGAGGTGTGTGTAATGAGTTTTTAGGTTTAGGGTTAGGAGTGAGGAAGAAAGGGGAGAGTTAGGGTTAGGCAAGAGAGAGGAATAGAGTAGGAAGAAGTAGATTACGCCAAGAAAAAAATCCCAAAGAATTGTCAAAATTAGCTTAGTTTAAGTCTTAGGCAACTCAAAGCTATAAAAACCAAAAAAATCAATTCAGTTGGTCATTGTGAGAATAGGTATCATGAGCAGAGAGCAATCGGTATCCCCAGTGTGGTATCGTGCCTAGCAAGCTAAAGAGTGATTTTGAGAGCACAAAGTTTGGCTGAGGCATCCTTAAAGGTAAGCTACAACAAGTTTTTGATATCAAAATTACTTCAAAAATGCACTCGCACGTGATTAGAGTCGTTTTTGGTATCGTGGGGAGGAATAGAGAGTTTTTGAGAGATTTTAAGTGATATAGGGGGTCAAGAGTGAAGAGGTGAGGTAAAGAAATTTGGCTGAAGTATCGCGATCAGTTGACTCTTGGTATCACGATACCAAAATTTTTTAGTATCGCGATACTCGCCTGGTATCGTATCATTGCATACCCACTTGAGGTATCGTGATTGCTGGTATCGCGATTGTGGTTGCTTGGTGGTATTGTATCGCGGTCCACCTCAGTATCATATTGTTGCAGTCACGATATCGTATCATCAACTCAGCGGTATCGTATTGCCAAGAATTTTGGTATCGTATCGTCACGTGCACTAGTATCGTATTGCGCAAAACGTGGTATCGTATCATCCACGTGGTATCATATCATCCGACCTTTTAGTATAATATCGTGAGCATTCCAGTATTGTATCGTGCGAATTCTGGTATCGTGTCCCTGCTACCTTGGTATCATATCATGAGCAATCTAGTATCGTATCGTCTGATTTCCAGTATCCTATCATGTAGTGGTCAAGTATCGTATCGTCCACTAACTTGGTATCGTATCGTCCAATGCATAGGTATCGTATTGTGTAAGTTATGGTAACATATCGTGAGGTTTTTTGGTATCGTATCGTGTCACTCAGTGGTATCGTATCGCCGAAGATTCTTGGTATCGTATCGTCTGTGTGGTATTGCCATGAGTGGTATCGTCCAGAACTACTTAAACTATTTAAGGGTGAAATTTCAGGTGATTGGGGAGCTAGTTGAGGGGAAGTAGGAAGTAAACATAAGCCCAAAGGGGTGAATGAACTTAAGATCAGGACGGGTGCTAACTAGCCGGAGGAGTGTCATTTCATCGATAGGAAGTGCAACCCAAGCAAGCCAACACTCGATCTATACAAACACATCTAGTGATTCAGAGGAGGAGCTACCCATGGCCTTAGAGAACATGCATGGTTCTGTTCCTAGGGAGAACTTTATGTCAACCATGGAGGGTGAATACCGCACCTCTCTGCAATACATGTCCATCAACCCACAAGGGATCCCTATTTACCTCGATGGTTTAAATAGGTCTATTACAAGGATGGTAAACTCTACTGAATCAAAAATAGTGCCCAAACCTGCAGTCAAGTATGAGGGAGGAGTGTACATGGATAAATTAGGTCACATCTA
This sequence comes from Ceratopteris richardii, assembly GCA_020310875.1. Classification (NCBI taxonomy): domain Eukaryota; kingdom Viridiplantae; phylum Streptophyta; class Polypodiopsida; order Polypodiales; family Pteridaceae; genus Ceratopteris; species Ceratopteris richardii. Next base: position 63,190,813 of record CM035434.1, read on the forward strand.
TGTGTGATAAAAAACCCAGATTGGATCAACGAGAGAGGAGAATTGGAGGGACAAGGAAACTCAGGGAGACCTGACCCTGAAGAGTTAGTAACTACACCAAGAGCTAAGTTAGTGGTGACTCGAGTCTTGCAAGGGGATTTGATAACTCAAGATGACTACCTGTTGGATGTATACCTGTTGCAGAGCAAAGAGGCACGAAAGGGGAGTCCCAAAATTTTCAAATTATCGGGCATATTTTTCTTCTTCAAAGTCTTAGGAAATTCCCTCAAGCCATGTAACGACTAGAAGTCCTCTAGATGCATAATCCCAAATCATTGTATTATATTCCTTGTAAATTAGTAGAAAATTCACCTTTTTGTTAATAAAGTGCCGGTCTCTTGTGTGAAAGGACCATTTTTAGGGCACTTGTATATAAGTCACTTTGTGACTCTTTATAGAGACTTTTTGCCATTGTGAAGAAGGAGAGCTTGAGAATTTCGAATTTGCTTCTTTCCTGCAAATTTCTACCTTCTCTTTGATCTTCTCTGTGTGTGTAATGCTTGGAATGTGTGTGTAGGACTATTGTCTACCCCTCCCCACTGTTTCTGAGCTACTGTAGTGTGTGTGTGAGCTAGTACGAGTTGTGGAGTGAGTGTCTGTGCTTCTCGCCATTCACTGTTTTGGTCATAACTTGAAGCACGGTTGTCAGAATCAAGTGATACTCCAGTAGATGTGTCTCGTCGAGTAGCTTCGAAACAAACCCACTATTGGCCATATTCGAAGTTGGGAGTTGGGAGAAATCCTCGATTTAGTGAAAACTATTGTAAGTGGTATTGTGACAGACACTTTCAGTGATTAAGTGAGTTGAAGAGGTAGGTTAGTCTTTTCTCATGCATGTGAGCTGAACCACTTCATATTCCATTACGTGAGCACAAGTCCCCATACACTTGGTTAGGTCGGTTCTTCGGATTGACAAATAAGCATGTGTCAATTCCCCACTATACGCACTTGTGTAGCAAATGAGATTTAGTCTCTTTTGCACAACTTCTTAAGACTTTTGACTTAGGTACACACGTTTTTGGCACCATTGCGGGGGACACACTCAACCAAGGTGCCTTCATGATGGTTATAGTTCAAGAGTGACGAAATCGTGCTTGTAGAAGTGAACTCGTTTAGTGGCAAGTAGTCAAACACTTTAGCACTTGTTACTTCACATCCTTGAGGTGTGTGTAATGAGTTTTTAGGTTTAGGGTTAGTAGAGAGGGAGAGAAGAAAGAGTTAGGGTTAGGTTAGGAAGAGAAGTGGAGTAGGAGTAAGCCAAGAATACTAAGAAAAATCCCAAAAAAATTGCCAAATTAGTGTAGTTAAGTTTCAATCACCAGAAAGTATAAAAACGAAAAATTTTAGCTCATTTCACATTTGCTCTGAATGTGGTATCGTCTATAGGCAGCGATCTGTATCGTCGGTGTAGTATCATGCTTTCCAGGCTTTCAAGGCTAGTTAGTGAGCTCAAGGCACAAGCAAGACATCACAGAGGTAAGCTTCCATAAGATTCCAATAGCAAAAACACAATAAAAGTGCACTCATACGTGATTAAATGCACATTTGGTATCGAGGGGTGGGACATAGTTTTTTTTGAATTTCTTTGAGTGAGAAAGTAGGCTAGGAGTGAAGAGGGGTGAGAGAAGAGCAAGGGGGCAGAAATTTTTGAATTTGGAGGTATTTTGGCTTGAGTATCGTGATCGGTTGAGTTTTTGGTATCGCGATACCAAAAATTCCCTTGTATCGCGATACTCGCCGAAGTATCGTATCGTCGATTACCAGCCTTGATATCACGATACCACTTGTGGTATCTTATCGCCTGGTTGGTATCGCGATCTCACTTTACCAAAGTGGTATTGTATTGCGGTCCACTTTTGGTATCGTATCGTCTCACTTCCCAGTGTCGTATCACGATACCATTTTAGTATCGTATCGTGCACGTAGGTGGTATCGTATCGCCACTTGCATTGGTATCGTATTGCGCGAGAAGTCTAGTATCGTATGAGGCTCAGTAGTAGTATCATATCGTGCAAAACTCAGGTGTCGTATTGTGCCAAATTTCAGTATCCTATTGCGGCAGATTTTGGTATCGTATCGCCCATAGAGTTGGTATCGTATCATGCACCCAAGATCGTATCGTCCAGTTTGGAGGTATCGTATCGTGCAAGTTGGCAGTATCGTATCGCCAACTGCACTGGTATCGTATCGTGAGAAGTCCAGTATCGTATCGGGCTTAGTACCAGTATCGTATCATCTGTAAAAGTGATATCGTATCATCTATAACCATAGTATCGTATCGTCCAGTTTTCTAGTATTGTATCATGGACTCCATAGGTATCATATCGTGACTGGATTTGGTATCATATCGTTCAGACCTTAGGTATTGTATCGTCAGGGAAGTCAGTATTGTATCGTGCTCAACATCTATATCGTATCGTCTGTTGCTACAATATCGTATCGCTTAGAGAAGAGGTATCGTATCGACTGACGAGCAGTATTGTCTGGTGCAGTATCGCCAAAAGTGGTATCACCCAGAACATTTGGAGCATTTTCAAGGGTAAATTTAAGGCATTTGAGGAGCCACTTAGGGAGAGTTTTAGAGACCTAGAGAGCCCCAGGAGGGTGAATCAACTTGAGGTCAAGAAGGGTGCTAAGTAGCCGGAGAAGTTTCATATCTTCCATTGGAAGTGCCGCTCAGGTTAATCACCGCTCATTCTATTCAAACACCTCTAGTGACTTAGAGGAGGAGATACCCATGGCTTCGGAAGACATGAAGGGTCCCACTCTCGGAAGAAACTACATGACCACTGTAGAAGGAGAGTATCGCACTTCTTTACAGTACGTTTCTACTAATGCCCAGGAGATCCCCATCTACCTGGATGGTTTAAACAGATCTGTGGCTAGGATGGTGACTTCCATGGATGCAACAATTGTGCCCAGATCGACTGTTAAGTATGAAGGAGGAGCATACATGGACAAGCTAGGTCACATCTACATAGTATCTGAATAACCAGATTTGATCAATGAGAGGGGAGAGTTAGTGGGACAAGAAAACGCAGGGAGATCAAATCCTGAGGAGTTAGTGACTACCCCTAAAGGCAAGTCCCAAGTGACGTGAGTCTTGAGAGGGGACTTGATACCTCAAGACGACTACTTACTAGAAGTCTATTTGATCCATGGATCAGACTTGTTACTTCAAACCGATCACCTGGCCGAGGAAGAGAAGAAAGTCCGATAACGTTTTATGAACTAAAGGATCCGGAAGACGAGTCTAGAGTGACATACCTAGATAAGACCAGAGAAGGTATTGGTTGGTAGATGCCATAGACAGGGCTCAATTGAAATACATGGGTTTGCATGTATTCCCTCAGAGAGAGCAGGCAACCACCTCTCAGAACCGTTCGAAACCCAACAAGAGGCAGAGCACACAATGTCGGGACAAACTAGCCAATGGAGTATTCCGAACCGTGCTCACGTACAATTCGCTACTCCAGGAATGCAACCACACAATCAAACCCACCCTGGAGTAGGAAATCAATACCGACCACCAGTAAGGCCAAGACCACCAATAGGAGTGCAACCACAAATACCCCCAATTAGACCAGCGGTTCTCGCCTTCCCTGTAATGCCTAGACAACCAGAAATAATGAGAAGATTGAGACCTATTCAGGTGGCCAAATGCATGAGGAATCATTATGACGGATTGGGAGAACCTTATGATCACATTGCTGAATTTAAACAACTTCTAAGAGAGGAACAAGTAGACGATTTCTTCGTGCAGTATGAGTCTTTCGGACTCACCCTCACAAGAACGGCTTTGACTTGGTTCCAGCCATTAGACCCCAACCAATTTGGAGATATGGAGCAATTCTTTCAAGGATTCATTGAGGAATTCACTAAGAGAGGGATTAAACACAATTTTGCGTCTTTAATCCATAGTTTTAAACAGAATCCTAATGAAACCATGAAAACAGATGCGCGAAGGTTCAACCAGTATGTTGATAGATGTTCAGCATCAGATAGACCCACTCAGCAAAAAATGATATCATTATCTTAGGATGGACTAACGAATGGAACTATAAGAAGGCTAGTTTACGTGAAAAGGTTACAAACCCTAAGTGAGTGTCTTCAAGAGTGTATCGATCAGAGGATCTCAAGAGCACGCCCAGCCCTACTAAATCAGAAGACCCTCGGAGTATAATTACATCCAACTCCAGTAATGTGGAGGAATTAGCGGAGCTAGTGGCAAAGAAATTAGGAGTCCAAGGACAGAGAAATTACCAACACCCAATCTTAAGAGTGCCTATGATACGAAGATGTAGTCTATGTGGACGAGATCACCCCACTCATTTGTGCGTTCGAGAAGGAGCCGGAGTACCTCAAACATACCCCTACAATAGACAACATTACCCAGGAACTACCTTGTACTATCACATAGAACAAAAATACACTAAACACACCACGGAAAACTGTCCATTCAATAGGCAAAAACGACCTCTACATCCGCCTCAGTATTGGCCATATGGATATCTACCAAGAGAACCAAGCAGAGATATGCCCAAGTACAATCCCTACCCAACACCACCAGGAGCACCGGGACCATACGAGCAAGCACAACATCCACAACCCCAACCAGTGTTAGGACCACAATTATCGCAGCCCCAACATGTGGTACCTGTGAAGTATGCCCAGCTAGAAGAAAATTTGGAAAGAGCCATATTGCCAACCTCAACGATGACCAGTGTAGAATCAGCAAACCCTGGATACGAGCTATCCCCAAGAGATTACTATCCCTATTGTTGAGAGCAGTATGGGCACCCAAGGACCGACTAGACAAGGAAGCCAGCGGAGAGAGTCAGAACAAAGTGAAGGAGTAAGTAGACAAAGCAGTCGACGCAAATCTGGCAGATAGGCCCTTCAAATTTCTTCCAAATCAACATCTTTTAACAGTGATTCTTATCACTAATAATCATTGTAAATACCACTTCATATTTTTGTAGCTCCATTTTGTGCAAGCCAAGGAGTCCTTGAGCTTGAGGAGCCTTAGAAGTACCTACATATCAATTTTCATATTTTTTAGACTCCGTTTAAGCCCTCAAATTGGCCTTGGAACCTAATTTTTAACTAGGCCGGACACTAGGTCTGGACAGGGCCAAAACCTAGTCAAAAACTATAAAAAGAGCTAGAGAGCTCATTTTTGAGGGTAGATTGTAATTGAAACGAACTTGTAAGAGCATTTTGAAAGTAATCTAAAAGCTCCATTGATTCTCACTCTTTGTCTTGCCTTGTGTGCGCGTGTGTGTGTATGTGTGTGCATGCTAGTGTGCTTCTCACTCACGCACTTGTGCAGCCACTTGCTCGAGGTCTTCATACCATCCTCACGTCTTCCCGGATTGACATTAAAGGAGGTGCTACTCATCATTGAGCTACACCAAATTTTGGCGCCGTTGCCGGGGATCGAGCTTTGAGGACGAGCGTGTGATGGTAAGACGTAGAGTTGACGCGTTGGAGTTGTAGGTAATTTCTTTATTTTTCCTATTCTTCTCTTTCTTACCTCACCACCATCATCATCCTCACCATCTTCCACCTCCATCTCCATCATCGCGAAAATTTCAGTTTTTTGACTATATCCCCATCTCCACCTCATTTCCCTCATTTCACTTGTGAGAGAGAGCGAGAGAGCGAAATTGCATGTGCTGTTTTTGCTTGCTTCTTGAGCTATCTTGCAGGTACAGGTCACATCACCATCCCCAGCTCCCTGTGCAGGTACGAAACTCGACGAAACTGTCTCGCAGTCGCCGACTTCTGTCGATCGCGATTGACAGAAATTCTCACCTTTTGGTAAATCTGAGTGCACCACAGTGGACTAGAGACCCTGCACACCACCTTTCCACCAAAATTTTTGAAAATTTTGCAAAATTTCAGTCCATCGCGATTGACAGCCCTGTCCATCGCGATTGACAGCTCTGTCCATCGCGACCGACTGCCTGTCCATCGCAATTGACTGAACCCCCTGTCCATCGCGACCGACTGCCTGTCCATCGCGATTGACTGAACTCTCTGTCCATCGCGACCGACTGCCTGTCCATCGCGATTGACTGAACTCTCTGTCCATCGCGACCGACTGCCTGTCCATCGCGATTGACTGAACCCTTTGTCCATCGCGACTGATTGGGTATCCATCACGATTGACTGAACCCTCTGTCCATCGCGACTGATTGGGTATCCATCGCGATTGACTGAACCCTCTGTCCATCGCGACTGATTGGGTATCCATCGCGATTGACTGAACTCTCTGTCCATCGCGATTGACTGAGTGTCCATCGCGATTGACAGACCTATCCATCGCGATTGACAGCCAATTTTAGCCAAATTTTTTAGGGTTTGTTAATTGAAGAGTTGGGCTAATTTTGGGCATAAAAATTTTACTCTAGAGCACATTAGGAGGCCTTAGGAAAACAACTTGGGGAAAACCTGTTGCACAGTGATCCTGTTTGAACCCTATCTTAACCCTAGAACCCTGAACGATCACAACTTTTTCATACGAAATCCATTTTTTGAGCTTTAGGGCTTGTTGGAAAGCTCGTGGCATCTACTACAAGCCCTCAACTGTTTTTTATAAAGATAATACGTTGACTTTCCGGTAGAGTATTTTGAAGTTGACCATATCCAGGGGGATCAAAGTCAGGGGTCTTTAGAATTGTTCTCTTAAAAATCACTATGCAAGCTAGTGTGTGTGCTACAGGAATGAAAATCATTGGTTCTGTCTTTGGAATTTAAATCTTTAAGCTAACTTGGGAACTTTTACAGATCCTTTGAGAGCATCGAAAGGCGTTCTAAGCAAGAGTAAGTGCAGGCTTGGGAACACACTTCCTGGGCAGTCAAGGCAACCAAGAAGGAAACAAAAGGTTGGAAATTCTCAACTCCCTTTATCAATTCCTAGCTTAGGCTAAGAACGACTAGAGGTAGGAGTAAGTCAGAGCGACGATAGGCAGGCATCAAGTTGAAGACTACCTAAAAACTCAAGTTCAAGCTAAAAACCTAATCTCGATACTGTCGATAACATAAAGGAAAAGAACCTAACGTGGAACGATCAACCTGAAAGTACGAAGAACACTCAAGTATTCCGACGACTTAATATCAGACAAGACCTTAAACACGATAAGTAACTAAAAAGAATCAAGTGACTGATACCAATTGATCGGCAACGAAGTTGTACTCTAGGCAAAGAATTGGGCTACTTAGTTAGGCATATGGACCTTAGATCGGGACGACATCTAGTAAGGGAGAGACAGAGCCTTAGATCTTCAAAGGCTAGTGTTAACCACACTGCTAGGTCCTGGGCCCAGCAGTTGAGCCACCACTCGTACTACCCTAGCTCTGAGACCAGTGAGTCAGAGATGTCTCAAGGCATGGACAGACCTACGGGAAGTTCAGGAGTGCCTTACTTGTACAGGGTGGAAGGCCCTTACAAAACACAGTTGGAGTACCTTAGGACCAACCGATTAGGTGCCAGCATCTATGAGGATGGCTTAGGAAGATCTGTGATACAGATTAAGAATCCTGATCAATCCATTGGACTAGAACACCCAGCAGTCAAGTTTGAAAATGGTGCATACCTGGACAAAGAAGGAACTATATATATAGTCACTAGTCACCCGGATAGGACAGATGAATTTGGGAATGTAATCTCAGAAGCGGACTTAGGTGACTTGGAACAAGGGAACATGGGTGCGGAACCTAGAACCCCTCGAGGTAAATCAGTTCTCACTAGGATTATCACACCTGAGTGGGTACCCCAAGACAACAAGAGCATAGAGTTGCTACTCAATCGAGAAACCGACGAAGCCTTCTGGAGGTATAAATCTAATCAGCCAATTGATATAGGAAACATCATGATCTATGAGTTTAAGGATCCGGATAGCCCAGGTAGAGTGACCTACTTAGATCACACTTCAGAACGGGTCTTTGCGGTTACGGAAAATGATAGGCATGCTTACACTTGGAAGGGTGAATTTATTTTCCCCCAACCAAGATCAAATGTATCCTATGGTCACCCTGGGGCTGGAACTTCCCAAGCTCATGGTATGCAAAGAGACAGAAGTAGAGATAGACCAGAAGTAAGTTTTGCCAACCCAGTGGGCAGAGAAAGAACGAGAACGGAGACGAATAGGGTAGAACCTGAGATGCTTAGAGCTCACAGGAACCAAAGAAATGTGGATGGATTTCCTCTGCCGAGACCTAGAGAGCATACAAGAATGTTGAGACCAACCCAGCTAGTTAAGTCCATGAAGAATTACTTTGATGGCACAGGAGATCCCTATGATCATGTGGCGGAGTTCAAGCAAGTCTTGAGAGCTGAACAAGTGGAGGATCTATTCACGCAGTACGATGCCTTCGGTCTAACCCTGAGGAACACGGCACTTACATGGTTTCAGCCATTGGATGAGCGGCAGTTCAGGAGCATAGACCAACTCCTAGAGGCTTTCATTGTAGAGTTCTCTAAGAGCGGCATAAGACACAATACCTCCTCATTGATTCACAACTTCAACAGACCCCCCAAGAGACTATCAGATTGGCAGGAAGAAGATTTAGATAATACCTTGAAAGGTGCCCTGTTTCGGAGCTACCCACACCTGCCAAACAAGTAGCCTTATTCCTTGATGGATTGCTGAGTACGAAATTGAGATCCTACGTGTATCTGAAGGACCCTAGGACTATAGAAGAGTGTGTACGCATGTGCATTGACATTGAAGATAACCTAGGGGAAGAACTAGAGCTTTCCAAAATCTACAAAGATTCAGATAGTGCTTCTAGTCACTCTTCCACGCAATCCACATCAATTGAGGAACTCGCAGAGAAAGTGGCACAAAAACTAGGCGTCTCTAGCAAACAAATCCCTAGGTTTGCCCCTGTGAAAAGGTGCTATACATGCGGAGGTGACCATATGGCGAATGTCTGCCCTATTATGGCTCAACCCCAAGTAAATCCTAGTAGCCAGTACTGCACCATAGAACGGAGATACACCAATCACACCGCACAAGATTGCCCATACAACAAGTAGGCAGTTAGGCAACCCTACCCTCAGCCATACCCGCAGCAAGGAAGATACCAGAACCCGTACCCTCCACAACCATATGGCAGGCCACAGCAACCTTATCAGCAACCCTATCAAAACCAGCAAAGGCCTCAGCCAGTGCTAGCACAACAACCCCCAGCTCCAGCCAATGTGATCCCGGTAAAGTATACTGCGGCAGAAGAGAACATGAATAGAGCCTGAGTCCCGGTAGCATCCTTGCTTTCTGAAAATGACCTCAGTGACCATAGCTTTGATTCTACACATGTTGATAGTCCCCAGGCGTACTACATGCAGTCCCCTGAACATGGTGAGTCCTAATACAGCGAAGAGCCAAATGAACCTAGTTGGGAGTCAGATTATACAAACGTCATGTATGCAAACCCCAACCCTAGGCCTCAACCTAGGCAAGTAAGACCTCCATTCCCAAGAGGACCATGCTACAGATGCCAAGGAGATCACCTCATTCGTGATTGTCCCTTACCTCCACCTACACAAACTCAGTCCGTGACAATCCAAGGCTTTTGCCAAGACTGTGGAAAAGAGCATCTCTTACGAGATTGCCCAAAGAACCCCAATAATATGCCAAAAATCACGCCTATCAACGTTATTGGGTTAGTAGTAGATTCCACAGGAAGTGTCACTTCCACTGCTCCCGTACAGGTAGTCACTAGAGCTCAAGCATTGCAGCAAAACCAAGGGGTAGACCAGGAAAAGAGCCCAACAGCTAGTGAAACTGAGAGCATAACCAAGAAAAGGACTAGAGCTTGGAGAGATAGCCGTGAACGTATGAAAAGGCAATGGGCAAAGAAGATGAGTGAACTTGAGGAAAGTTTACGCGAAACCAAGGCTAAAATCATAGAGATCACATCCCAACCGCACTCTCACACAATCCCACTGCTACCATCCCCATCACCCTCCATCCCTCCACCCTCTAATACACCCCACGTAACCCACCCACCACCCCAAGCAGGATCAGTATTAGCTGATCCCACTCCCGAGGACCTAAACATGATGCTAAAAGCATATCAGGCCAGAATCCAAGAAGGGCCAAACGTAACTAATCATGAAAAATGCTACCCTAGAGCCGAGCTAGAGCTTGAACGAACTAAAATTTGTGCCAAGATGGTGGAATTGGCTCAAGCCATGTTCGAAGCTAGCCGCCTCTTTAACATCTCTAGCTCAGCTAAGACGCAGTTACATTTTGAAGGATTGCTGGAAAGAATAGAGAGGCTAATTGCACAATCAGAAAAGGAACCTGCCCCTCAAAGAAAGGACAGGCCAAGAGAACGGATAAGACAGCCTCTTCAGGAAGCCCATGTGCCTCCTCAAGAAGCTTATCTTCCCCCCCAAAAGGCAGATGAACCCCCCTCGGAAGCTTACGTACCTCCACAGGTTGCCTACATTCCTTCTCAGGGAGCGTATGAGCCTGATCGGAAGAGTAATAGAATAAGTAATCCTCCCCAGGAAGCTTGTGCTCCAGCCATCTATGAGAACAAGGAGAGAGTCAACGATAGAATAAGCCCTCCTTCCCAGGTTGCTTATGTGCCTAATTCTACGGAGCCAGACACTTCTTCTTCTATGAATCGGTTTGCACCAGACTTCCTACGAGAGATTCAAGAAGACAAATGGGATAACGAAAGTGAAGTCGCCCCTCCCTTTGAACTTGTGGATGATGCACACGACCAATTCCCACAAGACATCCCATCTATTTACGGGGAACATGAGAGTACTCAGTCTCTTGAGAGATTGGACTTTGAGTCTAATTCCATACAGGAGCTACCCCACTTCACAGGCCCATGGGAAGCAAAGTCCACATGTATGAGAGCACCCACAGTCATGGTAAGGAACGACGACTCAGTCGTACCTAGGAACACGGAGGTAGTAAAGAACGCCAGGGAGCAGCGAGATCTCACTTTGGAAGAACTGCCTAAGAATAGACCAAAAGCGCGGAAATGTGAAGCCAGTCAAGTGACTAAAGTTGCAGAACCACGTTCCCGAGTAGGATCCCATAGGACAGTGCCAGAAATTCCCTTGGATAAGATAGGAGATATGTGTGAAGGTGAAGAGGGGAACACCTATCTTCCCATCACCTACCAGGAGTACACAACCAAGGCAATTTTGGACTCAGGCGCAGGAGTTGCAATTGCCACCACTTCCCTATGGAAGCGTTGGGGCAAGCCAGCACTCAGGCCAACGAGGATGAAATTGCAAATGGCCGATGGTCACATAGAGAGACCCCTAGGATTGCTAGAAGGAATAACTCTCACCACTTGTGGTGTCGAGTTTGAGCATACATTTGCCATATGTGACTTCAACAAAAATCATGCCTATGAGATGATTTTGGGAAGACCATTTATGCGACAGTTGCAAGTGGTACAGGATTGGGGAACCAACTCCTTGTATTTGCAACACTTGGGTGTTACGACCAAAGTCAATCTCAAGGATTATTCTCATAGAGATGTACCTCCTATCCAGTGGAATCCCATCCATAGAGCCAAAGACGATACGGAATCTGTGCATTCCATAGGGTCAGGATCCTCTTGGATGCATGAAGACACCCACTTATGGATGTGCAAAGTAGCAGTAGAGGAAGAGAAGAGAGAAAAGGCCAGAGAAATAGGTGCAAAAGAGACACATAGAGCAATTCAAGACCCAGCCTATGCACCTGTAGTTTTTCCTGATGAGGAATTCGAACCCCATGGCTGGGCAGAAATTTTAGCAACAATGGATGTAGCCATCAATGAAGAACAATGGACACCTCACTGTGATGAGGATGGCTATGACATTTCAGTCTTCTCCATAGAGCCAATCATGGGAGAGGCAGTTCTAGAAGAATGCGAACCTAGCCCTGATGCATTTGAGGATGCAAGTGATTCCGATCTCGAGTCTATCATTATGGACCCACCATTTGCATCAGATGAAGAATACTTCCATGAAGTAGAATTTCAACACCAGAGGCATGGAGAGCTTACAAATGATGTAAGATTAGCAACACATGTGAGCCCAAAGGAAGAAGGAAAGAAACGAAAGAAGAGAGAAGTCTCACCAGAAGAGGAAGAATCTTTGTTTGAGGTCCCAGAAAATTTTAAGAAGTATGAGATAGATGACAGGAGAGTCATGATTAGAATGCCTAAACGAGAGGCACAATCAGGAGAGGCCTATGATAACAAAGAAACCACCAAGAAAATAGTAGTGGCCATAGAAGAAGGAGAGGAGAGATGCACGTATATAGGCCATGACCTGACAGAAGAAGAAGAGCACGAATTGATTGCCTTGCTAAGAGAATACAGAGATGTATTCGCTTGGAGTTACAAGGACTTGAAAGGTGTTGACCCTGACATATGCTCACACACTATCCCCATGACTTCAGACGCTAAAGCCTCTAAGCAAAAGCCTTATACATATAACGATAATTATGCTGCTAAGATCAAAGAAGAGATAGATAGATTGGTTGAAGCTGGATTTATCTATGAAATTGAACACACTGAATGGGTATCCCCCATCGTAGTGGTGCCCAAGAAGAATGGCAAGCTGCGTGTGTGCATTAACTTGAAAAAGGTTAATGCAGCCACAATTCGAGATAACTATCCGCTTCCCATCACAGAACATCTCTTAGAAAGAGTGGCAGGCAAGGAAGTGTACAGCTTCCTTGATGGATTTTCGGGCTACAATCAAGTAGCCATAGCTCCAGAGGATTAGCATAAGACAGCCTTTGCCACAGAATGGGGCATTTTTGCCTTTAGAGTAATGCCATTTGGGCTTACCAATGCACCAGCCACCTTCCAGAGGCTGATGTGCCATGTGTTTAAGGAGTTCCTGAGGAAGAGTTTAGAAGTCTACGTTGATGATCTTTGTGCTCATTCCAACATTAGACAAACCCATATCCCTGAACTCAGACAAATCTTTGACAAATGTAGAGAATATCAAGTCTGCCTGAACCCAGAAAAGTGTGTTTTTATGGTCAGGCAAGGCAAGATTCTAGGACACATAGTGTCAAAGAATGGCATATCTACCGACGAAGAAAAAGTGAGAGCCATAGCAGAGCTACCTAGGCCAAAGAATGTCAAGGAAGTACAAGCCTTCATGGGGCATTGTGGTTATTACCGACGATCTATACACATGTATGCTGTCATTGCAAAGCCCATGTACGGACTTCTGACAAACTTTGAGTGGACGGATGAATGTGAGAATTCCTTCCAAGAGCTTAAACGAAGATTGTGTCCAGCACCAATCTTGACCACACCAGATTGGAATAAGCCATTCCATGTTCATGTTGATGCATCCAATTATGCTATTGGATGTGTGCTTGCACAACCTACTGGTGAAGGTAATATGGATCTTCCAATTGCCTATGCCAGTAGACAATTGAATGCGGCTGAACGGAATTACACCACTACAGAGCGAGAAGGATTAGGCATGGTATATGCAGTTAAGAAATTTAGACACTATTTGCTTGCAAATAAGTTTAAATTTTTTACTGATCATCAGGCATTGTTATATCTTGTAAACAAGCCATGCAATACAGGAAGATTAGTAAGATGGTTTCTCTTGCTAATGGAATAATATGATTTTGAGGTTGTGGTAAGAAAAGGGAGGACCCATTTGAGAGCTGATCATCTTTCTAGCGTCACATCGGGAGAAGCCCCACAAGGAGTATCAGATGACCTTCCTGATGGTTACTTGTTTAATTTGGAAGTGGTGCCGCAGTGGGCTAAGCCATTGGTACCAGTATTGACATACGGGCCTAATCATCCAGTGGTAAACACACGGAATAGAGAGGTTGTAAAAGCCCAAAAGTACCACATCATGGCAGGAAGTATGTACAAGCACACAGATCAAGGGATCTTGGCTTGTTGCGTAGAAGAGGATGAGTACTCTAAATGGTTGCAATTAGCACATGTAGGTGCACTAGAGCAACACCATTCAAAACAACGAACTTTACAGACCCTAAAGAGACTCGGAGTACATTGGCCAACTATGGAAGCTGATGTCCAAAAGTTGTGCAAGGAATGCCCAATCTGCTGCACTAAACCACCTGTGGAACACGCTACTCTTTATCAAGTATCCATAGTGCCAGATTGGAGCGAACCTCTAGTATCCTTCCTGAGGACAAACACATTCCCTCCAGACATGACTCTGGCTAGGAAAAGGAGTTTAGAACAAGAAGCCCAGGATTATTCACTCATTGGTGATAATCTATATAAGCGTGGTAAAGATGGTTACCTGAGGCTATGTGTCCATGAAAGTGAATATCTTAGGATCTTAGGTGTAGCAGGAGGACACTTTGGACCGGATCGGGTGATCAAGGCAATACTATTTGCGGGTTTCTGGTGGCCTACCCTTCACATGGATGCACATACCTATGTGAAACGGTGTGATGTCTGCCAGAGGACTCAGTATCCTATACGCAAAGATGAGATGCCACTGAAACCTATGATGGGTGGACGTGCATTTTCTAAGTGGGGAATAGATTTTGTAGGTCCTATTAATCCCCCAGCTAAAGGTTCTCATGCGGAATACATCATTGTTGCGACAGATTATCTAACTAAGTGGGTAGAGGTAAGGGCTACGACAAAGAACGATGCTCAAAAAACTGCTAAATTCTTGTTTGAGAGTGTCTTCACGAGATATGGGCTACCTATAGAGCTTGTAAGTGATAGAGGCACTCATTTCTTGAACGAAGTGATTGAAAATCTACTCCAAGAATTCTTGGTAATACACAAGAAGTCTGCCCCCTATCACCCTCAAGCTAATGGACAAGCTGAGAGCACTAATAAGATCTTATGCAATGTACTGACAAAATTAGTGAACACTAAACGCTCTGATTGGGACAAACAGCTACACCATGCTGTTTGGGCATACCGAGTTGCCTACAAAACGGTACTCCAAGCCACCCCCTTTCAGATGGTATTCGGCCAAAACGCTGTGTTACCCTTGGACTTCTTGATCCCTACATTGAGAGTAGCACAAGAGCACGAATGGACAGGTCATGAGCTCTCCTCTAGGATCTTTGACCTTGAACGATTAGGAGAAACAAGACTGAGAGCCGCTGCAGGAATATATGCAGCCAAGAAGAGACAGAAGGCATACTTTGATGCCCACGTGAAGGATAAGGGTTTGAAAGCAGGAGATCTAGTTTTAGTCTATACACTGAAACAACACGCAAGGAAGCTAGAAAAGAGAGGCTACGGACCTATGATCATCAATAGGATCTCCACGAGCGGAGCAGTACAACTAGCCACGTTAGAGGGTGATGTTCTCCCAAACTATATTAGCGGTTGCAGAGTCAAGTTGTATCAGGAACCCCTCACGGAGGAAATGCTCAGCCGACTCAACACTGCTAAGAAACGCAAAGAGGAAGAAAAGCGAGTTCGAGAAGAGGCTCAAGCAGAAGCTTTAGAACGCATCAGAAGGATGAAGTTCCGAAGGCAAGGTAGAGATCAGCCTAGAGCGAATGACTATGCAGATCAAGGATATCCTATGGCCATGTGTGAAGTCGCAGGAACAAGCTCGCATAGGATAATTGATAGACGTCCTTTCATAACCCTAGATATAGGACAAGGAAAGAGTGCAAGGAACGTAAGAGCCTTGATTGACACAGGTGCAGCCACTAGTGCTGTTAGAGTGTCTTACTGTCAAGAATTACAGTTAACTGTCAATCCTGTGGAAGCATACCTCATAGGATTGGGTGGAGTGGAAACCCCTTGCATAGGCGAGGTGAAACTTCCCCTCTACATTCATGATGAGACAATGACAGTTAAAGTACTAGTGTGCCAAGATGAGGACCTCACGAAACCCCTTGTCTTGGGTCAAGACTGGATCTATGACCAAGCCGTCAACTTGAACCTAAGAAGTGGACTTCTTCAGGTATGGGTCAATCATAGTCGAATTACGGTAGAGTTAGATAATGGAGCACTCAAGGAACTAGGAAAGGCACAGACTCCTGGTCCTTCCAGGAGTACACATGAAGATGACCATGTTGTTCTTGTCCAAAACTATGTGTTGCAGAGGAATGATGGATGCAAAAAAGGAGTCGAGGATGCAACGGAACTCCCCTCTTTTCCAAAGGTCAGAAGGAGGCAGCAACCAAAAGTGGATCAAAGGCAGAAGAAGCAGAGTACTACCTATGCTGGAAATCAAAAGTACCTGCGTAGCAAAATGTCTCAGCAAGTGAACCAAGTGTGGGTGCGGAAAGGCAAACACCCGGTTGCACTCAAGCCAACCACACGGGCAAAGCCTCTTATTAGTAACCAACAACACGACACTAATAAGAAGTCTTTCGGAAATTCTTATGCTAACGTGAAATCTATTTGGGTGCCCAAAAAGTCGATGAAGGCTAGCCCACAATCAAGACAAATTTGGGTGCCTAAGGCTTGTTTGCGGGCTCAAATAGCTACACCAAGAACACACCCTACACAGCATGATCCATTCACTCGCACAGCCTACATCCACTCATTTTTAACACCCAGGCACATGAGCACGAACAGAATCAGTTGTAAATGGGTACCTAAAAGGCCTCATGTTCAAGCTGACACACCTATAAAGCTCTCGAGAATCTCTACGGAACCACGAGCAAAACCTATCCATTGCATTTGGCAGCCCAAGACTTGTAACAAACCCCCGGACCCCGATTGTAAATCCATGACCACCTACTAACCGCTTCACTCTCACATCACATCATTTCGCTTAGCTCTTAGGTCTACCTAACTCCTAACTACACACACCAGCACCGAGCACTTATTAACCCCTAACCACTCCCGAACTTTAAGTTAATGTTGTAATAAGGGACACCATGTCATTTTTGTGTCCATTGCAATGTTAACGTTTATTCATATATTCTCACAGAATCAGCTGCAACATTTTCAACATGGCGGAGGCAGCAGGAACTAGCTCTCACACAGAAACAAACCCGCAAGTGGTGGACCTGGACAGTTTACCCGTTTTGCCTGAGACAATTGAAAGACCAGAAGAATTGCAGGCCGTCAAAATCATACCTATTGCGGACCCTCCGCGTGGCTACACCATGCCCGTGGGAAAGACTTCACATTGGTTTACCGAGGTGGCAGGACCCTTGGGTGAAGGAACGTACCTATGGGAATCAGAGTTGGACTTCAATGGAAAGCAAGGCAGATACCATTTCTTTACAAGAGAATTTGAGAAATTACAAAATGCGGAAGGTCTACGTCCGATATGGGAAAAAGCAGGATTGAGTGCCTATTTCAGTGCCCGACTCCCAAAACCCGACTTCATGCGATGCTACTATCTCATCAACACCTTGACTCCAAATCAGAACCCAAAAGGTGCAAGCTCATTTGTGATTCCATCTCTGACAAAGGGGAATGAGCTCAAGAGGTTCAGGCTATCAAACAATTTGGTGAGAGAAGCTCTAGATATGCGCGGAATGCATATTCCTACAGAAAAGGAAACCCTAGTACCGGATTACATGAAGAATCGAAGTCTCACCAAACTCAAGGACATGGTATCCATGACGCCTAATATTGCAATACACCTTCGCATGTGCATGCAACACTTTGCTTTTCCGGCGCAGGATAGATTCACCATGCCGCCCAAAAAGATTTGGTTTAGCTTGTATCTGGCGGAGACACAGAGCCTCACCATCAACCTACCCCACTGGATAATTGATCAGATACACCTAGCTCACAAACGCTGGCCGCAGAAACAGGTTTTATATGGTTGCTGTGCTCTGACAAGAATCATTTATAGGTGTTTGGCTTATGACATTCCAATCCAACGGGCCCTGATGTGGAATCGGGTAGAGCAGTTTCGAGGCAGGACATCCACTGGACCCCCTTCTAAGAAGATGAGAGGCACGGTCCAAGTCCCATGTGCTCAACCACGTGGAGCCACCCTAACACCAGACGTCACCCCGCCACCCCGAAGAGTCCGACCATTCACACTCCGACTTCCAAGACGCAGCACCGATGGTTCCACCTTGATATTCCCTCCCATCCCAACGGATCTCGAATTTCCTAGTGGTGCACCTTTGGAAGAACTCACTAATGAAGACTTCGAACAACTATTACAAGATGTAGAGCTGGAGGCAGAAGAGGCACAACAAGCGGAAAACGTACAAACGCAGGCCACAACCTCCCAAGCACCTGTCACACCTGTTGAAGTGGATGCAGAAGATGACGGAGATGAAGAACAGGAGGATGATGAGGAGGAGTATGATCAAGAGCACCAAGAGGAGCAACAAGAAGTGCCAGAACTTGTAGGTGCACCAGCATATACAGCTCAACTACGAAGGCTATACGACACAATCAAAGCAGTACAAGAAAGGCATCAACTCTCTCTGGTATCAGGTCAAGCTTTGATGCAAGAAATGCTATCAGATGAAGGGGTGGACCAACACTTCATTGACACCCTCAAATTAGTGTCAGACTCCTTAGGAGTTCCGGAGGCTGTCCACACCACAGTCCGCCAGTCCGTAAGGTATGACAAACGCAGAGTGGACACGTTACCACGAGCAGGTAAGACTATCAGGATACCCGTCACAGAACCAGAAGTACCCATTGAGACCACAACCACCACTGAGCTCTCCGCCGAAACCTTCATTCAGACATCACCCATCTCACCCCAGCATCCTCCATCACCACCTTCGCCACCCCCACCACCACCTCCCACCTTGGAAGAAACGACAGTCATCACCTCTACCTTCACTTATGACCCATCCTTATTCAAATCATTCTCATTTCGACAACCCACCTCACAAGACACCCTCTTCTCCTTCGTAACCAATCCCTTGTACACTTCGTCCCGTCTATCCTCAGAACCCATGACTGGCCATCCAATAATTCCAAGTGTAGTTGGAAACCCAGCACCCACAGAAGGCACCCTGTGTTTCCCGACCTATCCCCGAATACGGGTACCTCCATTCCATGACCCCCACGTCCCATCTGGCCCCTACACCTCTTTCAACCTGACCGAGCCACCCCAATACCCGTCCGTTGTGGAGCAGTTCACCCGCTCTCCAATGTTTCCGAGGCACATTTCTCCGATGTTCGCAACGACATCAATTTACACGAACACCACACTCACTTCACCTACCATACCCACCTACATGGTAGCCCCTGCACACACCACCTTGTCTGACCCAATGGACATTTCACCAACCGTAGCACCTCTCCCCACGATTCCACCATCTTCCCCTCCCTTGCCCCCCACCTCACCACTCACATCATTGGCACACACAGCATTCACTACCCCCCTACCCAATCCCACCTCCCCTGCATTCCAAACTTTTCCCCTTGCATCTCATAATGTAAATAGCACGTTCAACACATTACTTCAGTGTGCACATCAGCTACAACAAGACTACCATCAATTGGAAGAACGCACTGCTGCCCTCCAGGCAGAATCTCAATGTCTGCAAGCTAGAGTCACCACTCTTGAAGCTGACTACTAGACGCTCCTAACCGAGCATACCACACTACAGCAGGCTCACTCCGAATTGGAATCAAAGACATCAACTGTAGATGACCAAGCAGTCAAGGAATTAGAAACAGTGCTTCAAGCGCAAATGATCTCTAACGCTACACTCAGACGCAACATTGGGCTATTAAGGAAGCATATGGCCGCAGCACTAGAAGAGAACAAACGACTTCAACAACAAAACCAAGACAACTTTGAAGCGGCTATGGAAGGAACCGTAGGAGCAACCATTAGCCCTACCAGATATAGAGCAGTTCCATCAGAAGACATTCGCATCTTACTTGAGGAGCATGCAAATTTCTTGGAGTCATATGAAAAACTAGAGACTGAATGTGCAGATCTAAAGAAACAGATAGCCAGTGTACCCACTGCTCAACAGGAGCTGGTAATCTTGCAACACTCTACAGAAGAAATGGAGACCCTCCGAAAACAGGTGGCAGAACTCCAAGCACGCCTCTTACCATATGAACGGCCACCCTCGCCCATTGAAGAACCAGAACCTGAAATAGTAGTGGAAATCCCCGTCGATGACAGCTATGAAGAGCCATACGAGCCTATGCCGACGCCTGGTGGTCGAACTACAGAAGAAGGACAAGACACGTTAGAAATTCAAGTTCCAGATTGGGTCAAAAGGGTCGAGAAAGTGGGTAAGACACATGATGATCGTGTGGCCGTGCAAATGCAATCTCTCAAAAATCTGGAAGAAACTGTCCTTCGGTCTTCCTACTTTCAAAATTTATCCCATCAACGGTTAATCACAACATCAGAATCGCAATACATGCCTTATTTTGTCTTACTACATGATTATAATGCAGAAGTCAAAAGACATACAGGGAAGGAGCCCACGTTCGCCACTCAATTTGAGATAGGAGATTTACCGACAGATGCACGTGCTGGCTCGATCTTCCAACCTAATTGGCGTGCACGTCTACTCACCGATTACCCAGAGATGATGAGTACTTGGGCAACCATGCCACTATATATCAAGTATAATCCATGCTATTGTCCAGTGGTACGTCGCAGATCCTGGCAAGCATTTGCAATCAAGGTACGCAACAATAAAGAGTGCTCGGCTTGGGTTAACTACCCATATTTTGCTCCACCTCGAGGGACCCCAACCGTAGCCTACATGATATCAACAATTCGGCACTGGTCTGTAAGACAATAGTTACGCAATATAACACAGGAGCAATAGCAGAGAAGATAACAGATATAGGAGAATCTCAACAATTTTCTACTAGCAGCAAGTACAAAGATGATGGCGTTGTCCACCCGTGCGCTCTCAAGGTAGAGCTTAAATGGTGATCTAGACAACTCTAGATAGGGAGATACAAGGTAGAGGTATGCTGGCTCAACTCAATGTCTTAGGTAGTGCAGAAGTCATGTATATATAGGATCATGGGTGGCCTGCCATGGACGGCTATACATGGACGGTAGAGCGTGGGCGGCCACCGCCCGCGTAATTGCCATACACGGCTTAGACTGGTTGAACCGACCTAACAAATATAAATGATTTCTGACTCCGACAGGGAATATTCCATGGAATATTCCCTTTACCGTCGCGCCGGGGGCGCTGCCCCCGGAGCCCCACCAGGGGGCCCGCTGGCCCCCTGGGACCCCCCAGCCAGGGGGCCCGCTGGCCCCCTTGGACCCCCCAGCCGGGGCTGCTCACCGCTGCCCCGGACCCCACAATTGGGGACCCTGGTAACTCCCTTTCCTTATAATATCTTACATGGTCCAATATGACCTTCATCCAACATTCAAGTTGGGATTCCCATCAATTGGGTAATGCACGCTTGGCTTCTCCTCATAAAGGGGGCCTTACAAAATGTGCATACAATCATGAGGGGTAGACATTGATCATACTCTAACACCCCCCCTCAATGTTTACCGATGATAAATCAAGTAGGTCTCGGTCCTATGCCCATCTGTTGAAGATGCTTGTTGAGCTGCTCTCTTCCAAGTGCTTTAGTGAATATGTCAGCACAATTTGCCTCTGTTGGGCAATATTCTAGCTCCACAATTTCATCTTCAATTAGCTCACGAATGTAATGGTACTGTACTTCTATGTGCTTGGTGCGAGCATGAAATACTGGGTTCTTTGCAATAGCCATACAACTTTGATTATCACACTTGAGTACAATTGGCATATTTGATGGAAAGCCTATATCTGCAAGAATTCTCCTTAACCAGACTGCCTCACAAGAAGCAAAACAAGCTGCTTTGTACTCTGCTTCAGTGGAGGAGAGTGCGAGAGTTGGTTGCTTCCTACTTACCCAAGAAAATATTCCTGAACCAAGTGAGAAACAATATCCAGAAACTGATTTTCTAGAATCACAATCTCCAGCCCAATCTGAATCACAATATCCTTGGAGTGTATCACCTGTGGTATACAAAATACCAAAATCCAAGGTTCCTGCAATGTACCTTAGAATTCGCATTCCAGCATTCCAGTGACTCTCCTTAGGTTTGTTGGAAAACCTGCTTAACACTCCAATAGCATAGCAAATGTCTGGTCTAGTGTTGCACAGAAAAATAAGACTTCCAACGAGCTTCCTATACTTCTTAGCATCTACATCAGGCATGTTATCATCCATAGATAGCTTATGATTTACCTCCATAGGTGTGCTAGTTGGTTTGCAGTCCATCATTCCAAATGCCTTGAGAATTTCTTTGGAATATTTTTGTTGTGAGATGAAAATGCCATCCTTCCTTTGCCATACTTCAATTCCCAGACAAAAATGGAGTAGACCTAAGTCTGTCATTTCAAACTCAGTTCCCAAGCTGATCCGAGTTTGATTGATGAGTTCTTGATGATCTCCTGTAATGATCAAATCATCTACATATACAATGACAACAACTAGCTTGCTATCCCTTTTCGTTACATACAAGTTAGCATCAGAAGTACTTCTTTCAAAACCCATATTTTTGAAAAAATGATCAATTCGTTGGTACCAAGCCCATGGAGCTTGCTTAAGTCCATACAAAGCTTTCTTCAACCTGCAAACTTTATTTTCTGAATTGGGCACCTCAAAACCTGGTGGTTGAGATACATATACCTCCTCCTTGAGGTGACCATTCAAAAATGCAGATTTGACATCCATCTGGAAAATAGGCCAAGACTTTTGTGCAGCTACTGCAAGTACCGTCCGAATAGTTGTCATGCGTGCTGTTGGTGCAAAAGTTTCTTGAACATCAAATCCTTCAATCTGTGAAAAACCCTGTGCAACTAATCATGCCTTATACTTTTCTAATGTTCCATCAGCTTTATACTTAGCTTTCCAAATCCATTTAGTACCTATTACCTTCTTCTTTGGCGGCAAGTCGACTAGATCCCATGTATCATTTTTGAGTATACTATCATACTCAGACTGCATTGCCGCTCTCCAATCTGGATCATCAATGGCTTCTTCAATGGTGGTAGGTTCCTTTATCGAACCCATGATATCTGCCATTAGAGCCATGTTAACAATGTGTTCTGAGGCTCTTCTTTGCTCCTCTATTCTCTTTGATCTTCGTAATCCATCCGATGATGATTCTGGTGCATCTACATGTGGATTGTGATCATCAAAGAGCTGTTGTGCCCACTTCGGTAGTGGCTTACGCTGTGCAGCTACAATTGGTTGGCTTTTTATTGAGGAAATTTCTCCATCAGATGTTTCCTCCTCCTCAACTTTAACCTGTCTTTTGATAGGCACAAGGTGAGATATTTCTCCGTTTGATGAGATAGTAGATTTACCTTTATCTTCTACTAAGTGTGGTCGTTCATCAAACACCACATCTCGGCTGACAAAAATCTTCCTTGCCTCAGGATCCCATAACCTGTATGCTTTAGACTCTTCACTATATCCTAGGAAGACACACTTTTTGCTTTTTGAATCCAACTTTGATCTTGTTGAATCAGGAATATGTGCATAACAGAAACAACCAAAAATTCTGAAATGCAAAACTGAAGGCTTTTTACCAGAATATGCTTCTTGAGGAGTCATCCCCTTCAGAGCTTTTGTGTAGCTTCGATTGAGGATGTAGACTGCTGTATTGACTGCTTCTGCCCAGAATGAATCAGGCATGTCTTGAGCCTTTAACATACAACGAGCCATTTCAACTACTGTCCTGTTCCTGCGCTCAACAACGCCATTTTGTTGAGGTGTATGAGCTGTGGTAAGTTGCCTTTTCACACCATGCTCCTTACAGTAATTGTTGAATTCTGTTGACAAGAATTCACCTCCTCTATCTGTTCTAAATTTCTTCAGTTTCCTTCCTGATTCACTTTCTACATACTTATGCCACGCTTTAAATTTTTCAAAAGCATCAGCCTTCTCTCGAATGAAATAAACCCACATCTTTCTACTATAATCGTCGACTAACAGCAAGAAGTAGAAAGATCCTCCTAAAGCAGGTGTAGACATTTTACCGCAGAGATCAGCATGTACCAACTCTAGAGGAGCTTGAGATCGATTGCTGGTCTCTCTTGGAAATGCCTTTCGTTGTTGCTTGCCCATCATACAAGCTTCACAAGGTTCCTGCAACTCTAAAAATGCAGGCAAATGAGCAACCATCCCTGTTCGTTGCATCTCCTTCAAAACTGCAAATCCGAGATGCCCAAATCGTTGGTGCCATAACCTGCTTACATCTTTATCTTCTGTAGCAGTTAAAGCACTTAACTCATACAAGTTATCCCGTCGTGTGCCTTTACCTACAACATTACCTGATGAATCCATGATTTCCGCACCACTCTTATTGAAGTGAACTTCGAGTCCACGATCTGTTATTGCAGAAACTGACAACAAATTTCTTTTGAGTGTAGGTACATAGAGAACATCGGATAACTTTTTCTCAACACCTGGAGAAGTGATAAAAGAGATGGTTCCAGCTCCTTCAGCTGGACACTTGGAGTCGTTTCCCACCACTACATTGATGGATTCCCGCAGAGGCACTAGGGAACTATACCAATCCTTTTTACTAGTCATATGGCGAGAAGCTCCACTATCTAAAATCCATGGCTCATCAACACGAGCTTGAGCAGATGAACATACCTCTTCAATAGCTACCCAAAGTTCCAGCTCTGTGTTGTTTGCAGACTCTTTGTTCTTCCATGATGATTTTACAGTCCCATTCCGTTCATCAGCTTGCTTCTTTCTGCAATCCTTGATGGCATGGCCTTTCTTTTCACAATAGAAGCAACTTCCTGTGAACTTTTTCTTCTTTGGCTTCTTCTTTGATCCCTCTGAAGAGCCTTTACCTTTTGCATTTGCTGAGAATGCAGCATCAGTTGTACTTTGCCGATTCTTCAGCCGCATCTCTTCTTCTAAAAGCATGGCACAAAACTCTTCAAATGTAAGAGGAGTTGGCCTTACCTGAGTGTTAAGGGCTGTTACTAATCCATCATACTTTGCTGGAAGAACACGTACAGATCTTCGAGCTAGCTCTTCTGGTGTTATAACAACACCAACTGCAGCCAATTGATCTTGAAGATGCTTTATCCGTTTGATAAAATCTTCAGCCTTTTCAGAATCAGAATGCTTTTCATTTGCCAACTGATTTTCTAAATTCTGTATCCTAGTGTGGTTCTTGGTCTCATATTGTCGAGCCAATATGCCCCAAGCCTCATGTGCTTTAGTAGTATGTTGAACTAAAGTAAGCACAGAATCACTTACACTAGTGACAATCGCACATAATGCATCAGCATTCCGCCTCTTCCAAGCTCGTAGAAGATCTGGATCTGGCTGAATCATCAATCTTGAATTTGCTGGATCTTCAACTGGTATAGGCTCTGGATCCAATCCCATCGGTCCCATGACAGTGTCAAGTAATTCATAGGAGTCCAAAATTGCAGAAATTTTGAACTTCCAGAGTGTATAGTTGGTTCCATCCAGCTTCCCTTCAGTGAATGCAGGTGGACGAATTCGAATAGGTGCAGCATTAACATTAGGTGAAGCACCAAGACTAGTGTTCGACGATGAAGCCATCATGTAATCACTAGAATAATCTACTGATATTCTAGTCTGCTAGTAGGCTAAAATAATGATACTTCTCAAGCTATTCGAACCTTACAGCTCTGATACCATGTAAGACAATAGTTACGCAATATAACACAGGAGCAATAGCAGAGAAGATAACAGATATAGGAGAATCTCAACAATTTTCTACTAGCAGCAAGTACAAAGATGATGGCGTTGTCCACCCGTGCGCTCTCAAGGTAGAGCTTAAATGGTGATCTAGACAACTCTAGATAGGGAGATACAAGGTAGAGGTATGCTGGCTCAACTCAATGTCTTAGGTAGTGCAGAAGTCATATATATATAGGATCATGGGTGGCCTGCCATGGACGGCTATACATGGACGGTAGAGCGTGGGCGGCCACTGCCCGCGTAATTGCCATACACGGCTTAGACTGGTTGAACCGACCTAACAAATATAAATGATTTCTGACTCCGACAGGGAATATTCCATGGAATATTCCCTTTACCGTCGCGCCGGGGGCGCTGCCCCCGGACCCCCACCAGGGGGCCCGCTGGCCCCCTGGGACCCCCCAGCCAGGGGGCCCGCTGGCCCCCTTGGACCCCCCAGCCGGGGCTGCTCACCGCTACCCCGGACCCCACAATTGGGGACCCTGGTAACTCCCTTTCCTTATAATATCTTACATGGTCCAATATGACCTTCATCCAACATTCAAGTTGGGATTCCCATCAATTGGGTAATGCACGCTTGGCTTCTCCTCATAAAGGGGGCCTTACAAAATGTGCATACAATCATGAGGGGTAGACATTGATCATACTCTAACATGGTCTACACGTTTGAATAATGTACCCGACATAGCAGCGAAAATGTGTATGAAGATATTCGAGCTCATGACCATTGTCTTCAAAACCTTTCGGAATGTCCAAGCTCCATACATCTCTGCCCCTGGATTCTCTCAAGGCAACAAGGATTTAGTCTACGACATGAGCCAAACCCCCTCGGTCACTATCATCTTTGCTTGGCATGCACGAATAAAGTACTTGCCTGCATGCTTCAAGCAGACATTTGAGGAAATGTTCTCTACGGGATTCTGGGAATACAATTCCGAAATTTTCATTCCCAGACCCACACATTTGCTACATCTATTCGCAGTAGAACAAGCGATCCATGCAGATCAGTTACGTCTGCCACATCCGGACATTCCAGGACCAATCGATTGGGATCGTATGATGACAGATTTGGCCAGAGGACTACGCATACAAGAACATCAGCTTGCCACTCAGGTTGTGGAATACTACATCCAACACTCCCAGCAACAAGGGTCTGTCAGGGACGACAGACGCGAGAGAGGGGGGGTTGTTGGGAGCAGTATGGGCACCCAAGGACCGACTAGACAAGGAAGCCAGCGGAGAGAGTCAGAACAAAGTGAAGGAGTAAGTAGACAAAGCAGTCGACGCAAATCTGGCAGATAGGCCCTTCAAATTTCTTCCAAATCAACATCTTTTAACAGTGATTCTTATCACTAATAATCATTGTAAATACCACTTCATATTTTTGTAGCTCCATTTTGTGCAAGCCAAGGAGTCCTTGAGCTTGAGGAGCCTTAGAAGTACCTACATATCAATTTTCATATTTTTTAGACTCCGTTTAAGGCCTCAAATTGGCCTTGGAACCTAATTTTTAACTAGGCCGGACACTAGGTCTGGACAGGGCCAAAACCTAGTCAAAAACTATAAAAAGAGCTAGAGAGCTCATTTTTGAGGGTAGATTGTAATTGAAACGAGCTTGTAAGAGCATTTTGAAAGTAATCTAAAAGCTCCATTGATTCTCACTCTTTGTCTTGCCTTGTGTGCGCGTGTGTGTGTATGTGTGTGCATGCTAGTGTGCTTCTCACTCACGCACTTGTGCAGCCACTTGCTCGAGGTCTTCATACCATCCTCACGTCTTCCCGGATTGACATTAAAGGAGGTGCTACTCATCATTGAGCTACACCTATGAAACCAACATGTTGGAGTATGAACCAGCATATGATTCCACATACTATGGATATGAAGGCTATGATCAGGCTTATGGAACGGAGGTAGCTACTTTAATGTACACTGCACCCAAGGCACCCGCACCTGGGAGACCCTCCATTAAACCTCCTGTGCCGAGAGGACCATGTTATAGATGCGGAGGAGATTATTTTATTAGAGAATGTACCCGACCTTACAACCCACCACCACCTAGGACTTGGGCAGGGTATTGCAATGAGTGTGGGAAGGAACATCTTTTCAGAGACTGCCCAAAGAACCCCACCAAAGTCCAAGACACTGCACCTATTAATGTAATTGAAGTGATAGAAGCACCTAGAGGTGACAAGGAATACACCATGCCTTTAAAGGCCATTACACGAGCTCAAACAAAGGAATGAAAAGAAAAACAACCGGATCGAGAACAAGAAAATAGTAGAACCATAAACCCCAAAATTCAAATAGTGGACGATTCAGAGGACCCACATGAGAATACCCAGAACGTGAAAGCGCAAAAATGGAAGGAAAGAAGAGGGAAGCTCAAAGAAAAATGGATGAAAAATAGAAGTAAAGAATATAAGAAACACTCAAGTAGCAGTAAGGAGCATAAAGAACCAAAGATTCGGGAGGAAGTTCCCATTCCACGGATTATCTGGGAAGCAGAGAAACCAGGATCAATCCTAGCTGACCCAAAACCGGATGATTTGGACATGTGGTTGAAAGCTTACCAAGCTAGAATTAAGACTGGACCAAATGTGGAACAACACAAAAAGCTTTACCCACAAGGAGAATTAGAAAAAGAGAGGCTTGCTATATGCAAGAAACTTATAGAGGTAGGGCAAGCAACCCTAGAAAAGACTATCCCAACCCTTCTAGAGACAAGGATAGCAGAGGAGCAATACAAGGAGTGTGTTAAAGCCAAGGATAAAGAACTTAAAGAGAAGGATGAAAAATGTGAGCGAGTGAAAACCCAAGACGAACCTATGTCAACAATACCTGTCTTAGAGGCTGACTCGCCTAAAGAGTTATGGAATAGAATCCGAGAAGAACAATGGAAGAGAAATGGAGTGACTAAGCCTCCCTTTGAGGAATTAGATGTGGAAGTTTATCAACCAAATCCCAACATGGAAGAAGTATATGAGGAAGTATCAAGACTAGACCGAAATAGAGAAGAAGCTCAGAGCATTTCAACCCTACCAAATTACATGGGAGAATACGAAAAGGAATCTATGATAATCCGAGCACCCACAATACAGGGAAAGGGAAAAGAAAAATCAGATAAGAATTCACACAATCTAACAGAACTTAGAAAGACAAAAGTACAATGCAAACTGACTGTGGAAGAAGTACTCCGCATTAAACCGCAAATATGGAAACAATTAGCAAGTCAACTGGAATTAGGGAAGGAGAAGGATGAAAAGGAAAACAAAGGGAAAGAAAACCCATCTAAGATACAAATCCCAGTAGATAAGGTGGGAGAATTTAGTGAAGGAGACGAAGGTAATACATGACTACCTATCACTTACAATGGGTACATGACCAATGCTATACTAGACCAAGGGTGTGGAAGCCTCTATTTGCTCTCATAGAATACCAATGATGGCAGAGTTAAAACCATCAAAACAACGCCCTTATACATACAATGAGGTCTATGCTGCTAAAATAAAAGAAGAAATAGACAAATTACTAGTGGTAGGATTCATTTATGAAATAGAACACACGGAGTGGGTATCACCACTAGTGGTTGTGCCCAAGAAGAATGAAAACTCAGAGTATGCATTAACCTGAAAAAAGTGAATGCAACCACAATTCATGATAGCTAACCTTTACCCATCACTGACCATCTATTGGAAAGAGTTGCAGGAAAAGAAGTCTATAGCTTCTTAGACGGATTCTCTGGATACAATGAAGTAGCTATTGCTATTGAGGATCAACATAAGACCGCATTCGCGATTGAATGTGGAGTCTATGCTTTCCGAGTGATGCCTTTTGGAGTCACTAGTGCGCCTGCCACTTTCCAACGATTGATGTGTCATGTTTTCAAAGAATTCCTAAAGAAGAGCATGGAAGTGTATGTAGATGACCTATGTACATATTCAAATCAAAGACAAGACCACATTCCTGAATTGCGGAAGATATTTAATAAATGTGACAATATAGCGTCTGCCTGAACCCTGAGAAGTGTGTCTTGATGGTAAGACAAGGGAAGATCTTAGGACACATAGTCTCTAGAAATGGAATATCCATAGATGACAAGATTAAGTTCATTTTGGAACTTCCTAGACCAAAGAATGCGAAAGAGGTGCAAGCATTTATGGGACATTGTGGATACTATCAATGATTTATCCACATGTATGTCATAATCGCCAAACCCTTGTATGGACTTTTGACTCAAGTCACATGGACAAAGGAATGCGGAAAGGCATTTAACGAGTTAAAGAAGCGGCTTAGCACCGCTCCAATTTTGAAGACACCGAATTGGAACAAGCCTTTTCATATTCATGTGGATGCTTCTAATTACGCAATATGATGTATCTTAGCCTAGCCAGCAGACGAAGGGAAGTTAGATCACCCAATTGCCTATGCGAGTAGACAACTGAATCAAGTTGAGAGGCACTATACAACTATAGAGCGAGAGGGATTAGGAATGGTCTATGCAGTGAAAAAATTTAGACACTATCTCTTAGCCAACAAGTTCAAGTTCTTCATAGACCATCAGGCTTTATTGTACTTAGTCAATAAGCCCTGTAACACGAGAAGACTGGTAAGATGGTTTCTCCTATTGATGGAGTTTGACTTTGAAGTAATAGTGAAAAAGGGAAATACCCATGTAAGAGTCGATCACCTCTCTAGATTAACACATGGAGAACCACCAAGTGGAGTACCCGACGATATGCCAGACACTTACCTGTTTAATTTGGAAGTGTGTCCAAAGTGGGCAGAAAAACTAATTTTGATACTCACTCATGGCCCACAACTCTCAATCAATAAAGAGAGTAAAAAGGAAATTCTGCAGTCGAGGAATTTGCACATTATTGCGGGAAGTGTGTACTATAAGGAACCCAATGGTGTACTATTAAGATGTGTTGAGGAAGACAAACAATTGAATCTGACTGAACAAGCTCATGTAAACGAATGGAGGACACACGAAGGAACTCATGGAACTATTAGGGAGTTAAAACGATTAGGAGTATACTAGCCTGACATGCCTAAGGATGTCCATGACTATGTGAGTAACTGCGTAGAATGCCAGGAGACTATCCCCGAGGATCATACATCCATACC
Source organism: Ceratopteris richardii (assembly GCA_020310875.1). Taxonomy (NCBI): domain Eukaryota; kingdom Viridiplantae; phylum Streptophyta; class Polypodiopsida; order Polypodiales; family Pteridaceae; genus Ceratopteris; species Ceratopteris richardii. The sequence goes on from CM035434.1 coordinate 63,221,623, forward strand.
CTTCTCAACAATAGCACCCAATTCGAGCAAAACATTGGTAAAATTCCTAAAGACAAGAGAACATGAGGAAGGAGTTAGCTTGGCAAGAAAACGATCCCTAGAGGAAATGAGTAAGGATTATGTACTCATGGGAAGACACTTGTTTAGGAGAGGAAAAGACAACCAATTATGACTATGTGTGCATGAAGGAGAATATTTAGTCGTATTAGAGATGGCACACGTAGGCACGACAGGAGGTCATTTCTCAGCCGAGAGAACTGTGAAAATGATCCTCTTTGCGGGATTGTGGTGGCCAACTTTACATATGGATGCAGAAATCTATGTACAAAGCTACGAGACATGCCAAAGGGCTAAATACCCGATTCGGAGAGATGACATGCCATTGAGACCTATGGTTTGCACCAGAGCCTTTTCTAAATGGGGTATTGATTTCATAGGACCCATTAACCCACCGGCCAAAGGGTCACATGCCGAATATATCATAGTAGCCACCGATTACTTGACAAAATGGGTAGAGGCAAAGGCTACTAGAAAAAACGATGCTCAAACCACTACTAAGTCTATTTTTGAGCATATATTCACTTGTTTCGGATTACCAATTGAGATTGTGAGTGACCGAGGAACGCACTTCATTAATGAAGTAATAGAGTCTCTAATGAATGAGTTGTTAGTGATCCATAAAAAATGAGCCCCATACCACCCCCAAGCTAATGGTCAAGTAGAAAGTTCCAATAAGGTATTATGCACAGTATTGACAAAAAATGTCAATAATGGGAGGTCGGACTGGGACAAACAATTGCATCATGCAATTTGGGCCTTCCGAGTTGCGTACAAGACTGCCATTGGAACTACCCCATTCAATCTAGTATACAGACAGAATGCAATTCTACCAATTGATTTTTTGATACCCACTTTGAGAGTAGCCCAGCAGCATGAATGGACTGGGCATGAATTATCCTAACAACTATACCAAATCAAGAAGCTGCATGAAACTCGGTTGTAGGCTGTCGTAGGAATCTATGCATCCAAGAGAAGGCAAAAGGCATATTATGATGCACACATAAAAGACAAAGGACTAAAAGAAGGAGACTTGGTCCTAGTCTACACCTTGAAGCAACATGCTAAGAAATTACAAAAACGTGGATATGGACCTCTAATCATTAATAGGATCTCTACGAGTGGAGCAGTTAATCTAGCCACTCTCGATGGAGATATTCTTCCTAACTACATAAGTGGATGTAGAGTGAAACGGTTTATGGAGCCATTGACGGATCAAATGTTAGCACATCTCGTAGGTGTGCAAAATAGGAAGAAAGAGGAAGAGCAGATTAGAGAGGAGGCATGGCAAGAAGCCTTGGAACGTATTAAGAAACAGAAAGAGTGGATTAGGCAAATAGACGAACGGTACTTACTAGGTGAAGAGCCTATCCCCATGGCCAACTACCAAGTTCATGATTCCAATGGGTAGAATCATAGCATATCTAAACCCTACCTAAACCTAGGGATTGGCAAGATAGAGTACCAATTGATAGATGCTTTAATAGATTCAAGAGCAGCACTTATTTGTGTGTGGAATACAATCATCATGTCTCTACACGCAAATATCACACCTACTAAGGCATAGATGATAGGTATCGAAGGTCAAGTCATAGAATGCATTGGAGAAACTACTGTGTCCGTCCACCTAGGAAATTCCTCCATGGAACGATTCTTAGTGTGTAAAGATGAGTACCTCATAGAGAATCTAATACTAGGGCAAGACTGGATAATCAAGAATGAAGTGAGTATTCATCTAGCTCAAGGATACATCTCCGCCAAAGTGGGACACAAAGAAATCTTTAGCCTTTTAAAAGAGAAACCATCTCATGGACCAAGCATCTTCGAGAATGCTAAGCACAGTACTGAGAAGGACATAGCACCTGAACCCATCAATGAGCTGCAGGAAAGACAACCAAAGGTAGATCAGATTTTAAGCACCAAAGCGACAGAGGAGGAAGTAGGTTCACTCCACGCAAATCATAAACAAACAAAAACAGAGCTAGCCAAAGCCACACTCAAATCATCAACATGGAATTCTCTCAGCAGAGTTCCACAATACAGACATCCTAACTTGAAATGGGTTCGCAAGGACCAAATGAATGGATCACGGGGAGCAACACAAACGCAAGCCAATCCTAATCAAAAGGTGTAGACAAATATGAATTCCTCATCGCAAAGACCAGAATCAAGGGATCTATTGAGAGTTTGGCTCCAAAAGTCATTAGTAGCGGCACAAAGGAACCACGGACAAATATGGATTCCAAAGAATGTTCAACAAGTAGCACAACAGGAAATCGACAACCAAAAAGAAACAACCTATCGATGAGCCAGCAGTGTGAGACCCAACAAGATCGAACAAGTACATCAGGAAAGCAAGTTTGTAGCTAAGAAGATGCCGACGATTCAGGAAGCTACACCAAGGAAAAGGCTACATGATGAGAGGACGAGAGCTCATACTTCAATGCTCCAGTGGATATGGAAACCAAAGAAAACGCATGAACCAGAACAAGAGAGCCATCAGGCTCCCAATCGCACTCATGGAATATCGAATGCACCTAAAGTATGCATAATAGGGCCACATTACGAGGCCAAGCATTCAACACTTGATGTACATAATGGAGTTAGTGGTGCACATCCTCCAATGGGGAATAGGTCATAGCTTCAACTTCCTTAGGAATGGACCTACTATGTAAATAAATAAATGCTTTGGCTATACTAATCCTTGTTTTCTTTCAGAAAAGAAAAGAAAAATATGTCGTAAGAGATCTTAATCATGCAAAACAAGGGGAACGGAGTGATGCATCGAACGACATGTCACTACAACACACAACACCATTGCTATATCTCCTATTGAAGCTAATGCTCTGTTCATTACAAGTGCAGATGGACTTCAAAGATTCTGAAGCAACTATTCAGGAGGAAGTGATGGAATTTCCTCTACAAATTTTATTCACGGCTCATGTTTTTGCCAAGCACGTATATGTAGACATTTGAAGAAGCATTTTTTACTGGATTCTTTGAAATTGATTCAGAAATTTTTGTAAAAGTGACTTCAAATCTTAATGCAAGACTGGTGGCTTATGAAACAAGCTTCTTTGCGGATCACCGACAAGCACCAGAGGATGGAGTGGAGTCAAGCCAGTGGAAAGAGTTTATGATATGTCACGCCAATTTTATTAATCAACGAGAGCAAGCCGCCATACAAACTTCCTCACGTCGCCACAAAAAGCCTGTCGAGGACGACAGAGTTCAGGAGGAGGGACGTGTGGAAGGGGAATCAAGCAAGAAGAGAACAAGAAGAAAATCAAAGACCAAAACTGCTTAGTAAATAATGAAGATTATAAAGCAAAAGAACCACCCTCTGCCCAAATCCCTGTAGAGGCACGTATCAGGCAACAACGCCAAACACTGAGGTCTTGAGGAATGGAATTAAAGAACAATAACAACTAGGACATTTCATGGGAAGGATGGACAAGGGCCAGGAAGTATCCATGAAAAAGTGCAAGACAATACTTGGCAGGTAATAATCCTCCAACTGATGGCGTGCATGGCAGCCTGACTGAATACCGCAACCCAATTTGTGATGTACGGAATACCAAGGGGCAAACAGAATCAAAGGACATACCTCGGATAAGATAACCAATTATCTGACAGTCCTCGTGGTCTCTTCGACCACTGGGTGCATGTATTCAGAAAACTTAGACAAGTGGCAAACGAGAGACAAAAGCCTGTCAAGGGACGAAAAAGACAAAGAGGGGGAGAGTGTTGCAGAGCAAAGAGGCACGAAAGGGGATTCCCAAAATTTTCAAATTAACGGGCATATTTTTCTTCTTCAAAGTCTTAGGAAATTCCCTCAAGCCATGTAAATGCACTATAGGAGTCCTCTAGATGCATAATCCCAAATCATTGTATTATATTCCTTGTAAATTAGTAGGAAATTCACCTTTTTGTTAATAAAGTGCTATTCTCTTGTGTGAAAGGACCATTTTTAGGGCACTTGTATATAAGTCACTTTGTGACTCTTTGTAGGAACTTTTTGCCATTGTGAAGAAGGAGAGCTTGAGAATTTCGAATTCGCTTCTTTCCTGCAGATTTCTACCTTCTCTTTGATCTTCTATGTGTGTGTAATGCTTGGAATGTGTGTGTAGGACTGTTGTCTACCCCTCCCCACTGTTTTTGAGCTACTGTAGTGTGTGTGTGAGCTAGTACGAGTTGTGGAGTGAGTGTGTGTGCTTCCCGCCATTCACTATTTTGGTCATAACTTGAAGCACAATTGTCAGAATCAAGTGAAGCCACCTCCAATAGATGCGTCTCATCGAGAGCTTGGAAAGAAACCCGCTACTAGCCATATCTGAAGTTCGGAGCTGGGAGAAATCCTCAATTTAGTGAAAACTACTATAAGTGGTATCGGGACAAACACTTTCAGTGATTAAGTGAGTTGGAGAGGTAGGTTAGACCATAGCTTCAAATAGAACCCAAATGAAACTATATTTTTTTAAAAAGATTTTTTATAGATAATTTACCATTGTAAAAACCTAGAGCTTTACACATGTAAAACTAGAAAAAAAGATCTAAACTTCCACGAATTTGAGGTGGTTAAGTTGCAATCAGTGAATCAATCAATCACCTAAAAGTAGATCAAACTAGTTCACTTTTCCTAGTTTGTAGGAAAGTGTATTGATTCCCTCCAACAACTAATCCTCCCTTCATTTGAATTCAAAGTCCACTTGTAGAAGTCATGGATCACTTCAAGAGTCTATATAAAAACTTCAAATCACTTGTACATTACATGAAAGCAATATACATGCACTTGTAGCTATCATTGTCTTGCTCCATTTTTGTGCATCATCTTCTTCAACAATAGTAAGCTTACAAAGGCTGCTGCTCCCTCCAACGAGGTTCAACTTGGATAGTTGAGGCACTCATTGGAAATTTATTAGTCTTCTGTTTATGTACGTAAATTTTCAAAGCATTTTGTTCAGTAGATTGGGAGAAATCTTAGTTTTTTTGTCTCAGGGTCTATCTCTATGCATTCCTAAAAAATAAGAGGTACCACTATTGAGTGTCAGGTTCATTCCAAAAGCATATTTTGCTTATTTCTTGTAACGTTGTGCATTCTATACACTCAACCCTATGTGTATCACTCCTAAAAAAGGATTTATTCAAATTGTAATCATGTTGAGTGCTATGAGCATTTGAAGTTGATTGTCTCATCCAAAGATAGTAAGTTTTTTGAGCTAGTCAATGCGGAAACCTACTGTTTTGTATCGACTCTTTCTCCTTGATGCTCCAAAGTACATAGTGTATTTTATTGCACTTATTGCATGCCTAAAAGGTTTATTTGAGTCTTCATAAGCTCAAGGGCTCGTCTTATGCCGGTCGGATGGATCAAACTTTGTCACTTGGCAACTCACTTTTCTACCTCTTACAAACTACTCCAAGTTCTTTTAGTGGTACCAGAGCTAGATCAAGATGGGTAAACGCTTTCCCTCAATGATTGAGAAACTTGATTGACACAACTATGCGGCTTGGAAAATGAGAATGGAGGCCTATTTGCAAGCTAGAAATCTTCATGGAATTGTAGCAGATGATGAAGCTATGCCTATTCCAAGATCCAAAGGAGGACCTCCACAAGAGAAGACACATAAGATCACACTTTGGTGTGCAAGGGATACTCAAGCAAGCTCATACATACTAATATCTATCTTTGACTTTCTATTATGAAATATTAGAGGATGCAAGAGATCTCAAGAGACTTGGGATGTCCTAGACACTTTCTTTTCTGCTAGTATCAAAGCAAGAAAGAATCATATTTGGAACGAGTTCAACCAAATGAAGAAGATAGCTAAACAAACCATCACAAAGTTTGTCACCAAGATTAAGGAGGTTGCAGATTAGTTAGCATCCATTGGAGAGCTGATTGAAGAAGAGGCTATCATGAGGCAAATTCTCAATGGGATTCAAAGTGATAAGCAATGGAAATTCTTCACCATAGCTTATGATCTCATCATGGACGTGCAAACTCTAGACTTCAACATCTTTCTTGGACAACTCTTTAATCAAGAGTCAACAATAGCATAAAGGAAAGTAACTCCTATCATGGTAATTCAACTAGTGCTCTATATGCAGATAAGAAGGACAAGAAGCTAAAATGCAAGAAGAAGGAAGAAGAGGAAGAGGAGATTCCCAAGCCAACTTTGCAAGGAAGAGCAAGTGGAAAGGGAAGAAGAAAGGAACAAAGCATGAGAAAGCCAAATGTCAAAATTTTAAACCTTGTGCTATCTGTGATAAGAACAAGTACACAACTCACAATTGCTGGTTCAACGGGAAGATCCAAAAAGGAAGTGGAAGAGGAGGATCTGGCAGCAATAGAGGCAGAGGTGGACACAACTTCAACAATAACAATAGAGGCCATAATAGAAGGGACTACAATAATTATTACGCAGATCAAGCATATGAAGACTCATTGCTTCTAATGAATCTAAGCCACAAAGAAGGTAAATAATATTATCATTTGCTCTACATAGATTCAAGATGTTCAAATCCTGTTGTAGGCAACATTGCTCTTCTATCTGACTTGGAAAGTCCAAATCATAGACATGAAGTACAAATTGGGGATGATATGAAGCACAATGTGGAGAAGATTGGTAATATCAAAGCTTCCAATGGTAGGATAAACATTTTGAGTAAGGTTCTCTATGTACCCACTATCACTAAAAACCTAATACTTGTAGGCCATATAGTTGAAAAAGGCTTGCAAGTTAGGTTCACCCAAGAGGGAGCTTTTGTGGAAGATCCATGCCAAGGTTTCAAGTAGATAGCCAGAGGTGAGAAGCATGGTAGAATGAAGTGTTTGATTGCTTCAAAAGTATTTAGCACATGTGGAGAACCATATAAGTAGATCACTCAAGAAGCTCAAAAGTGAGAATGAAGTGTTTGATTGCTTCAAAAAGTATTTAGCACATGTGGAGAACCATATAAGTAGATCACTCAAGAAGCTCAAATCTGATGGAGGGGGAGAATACTTCTCCAAAGAGTTTGATGAGTTCTTGCAAGATAAAGGTATCAAAAGGGAAGTGAATACCAAGTACTCTCCTCAACTAAATGGAATTTCATAGAGAATGAAATTCCATTTATCAAAAGTGAGAATGAAGTGTTTGATTGCTTCAAAAAGTATTTAGCACATGTGGAGAACCATATAAGTAGATCACTCAAGAAGCGCAAATCTGATGGAGGGGGAGAATACTTCTCCAAAGAGTTTGATGAGTTCTTGCAAGATAAAGGTATCAAAAGGGAAGTGAATACCAAGTACTCTCCTCAACTAAATGGAATTTTATAGAGAAGAAACAAGAAATTGGTTGGATCAGCGAGAGCAATGCTTGAAGAGAAGAGGCTGCAAAATTATCTATGGTTAGCTATTTCAACTGTTGTGTATGTTGTTAGTAGACTAGCATCCAAATCACTTCAAGGTATTACTCCTTATGAAGCATGGCATGGAAGAAAACCTAGTCTTGGACACTGCAAGGTGTTTGCTTGTTTAGCTTATGTTCATGTACCATCACAAATAATACGTAAGCTAGATGAAAGGGCAACAAAAGCAGTGTTTATTGGATATGACTCAACTCACATGGGTTATAAGTTCTATAATCCTTCAACCAAGAAATTTACTATAAGTAGAGATGTTGTGTTTGAAGAACATAGATCTTGGTATGATGAAGACAAACAAAAGGTAACTCTACCATATGATATTGATTTTGATTCTCATCAATTAGGAAGCAAGCATGATACACAAGTCCAAGATCCAAGAAGTGATACAGATGATGACCAGGATGAAAGGGAAAAGGATTAAAACTTATGGAAGTCAAGAGGCAAAGCAAAGATGCAGGAGTGTGGAGAATGCTCTAAGTAAGCTCCAGGAAGATAAAAAAGAGAGAAGAAACAACCAGAAAGGTATGGATATGATTCCACATTTGTTACAAAACATTCAATCTACTTGGAAAGAGACTCAATTTTAGAAGAACCCTAAACCTATGAGGATTAAAGGAACCCTACTTGGGAAAAGTCCATGAAAGAAGAAATAGATGCATTGAAGGAGATGGACACTTGGGATTTGGTTCCAATTTCATCTAATCAAAAGGTAATTGGTTGCAAATGGGTATATAAAGTTAAAAAAAACTTAGGTAGATCAGTTTGCAGGTACAAGGCAAGATTAGTTGCCAAAGGATGATCACAAGCTCAGGATATAGACTATGAGGAAACATTCTCACCAATTGCAAAGATGACTACAATCAAGACATTGATAACTGCAACTACTGCAAGAAATTGAAGACTCCTCCAACTTCATGTAAAAAAATGCATTTCTAAATGGTTGGATAAGTGAAGAGGTATACATGTCAGAACCTCCAATTTTTGAAAACTCTAATCATGCATTTTATGTTTGCAGACTTAAGAAATCATTGTGTGGATTGAAACAAGCTCATAGAGCTTGGAATTACAATTTGGTTACATACCTTCAAGATCATGGGCTCAAACCTAGCAAATCAGATCCTTCTCTATTCATCAAAAGGGATCACAAAGAGGTTATCTATCTATGTGTATATGTAGATGATATTATTGTGATAGGTGATGATCTGAATGGCATTTAAAGGATCAAGAGACACATGCAAGAGGAGTTCAAAATCAATGACTTAGGTGAGCTCAAATATTTCCTAGGTATGCAAGTGATTTATACAGATGAAGGGATGTATCTAACTCAGAGAAGATACATTCAAGATCTACTTCTCAAGTTCAGAATGGAGATCACAAAGATTGTAGGTATACCTTTGGAGATGAATCATAAACTTAGTGTTTATAAAGGTGAGAAATTTGAAGACATTAAAGAATACCAAAGCTTGGTAGGTAGCTTGATATATGCGACTCATACAAGGGTAGACATCTCATATAGTGTGGGAGTGCTTAGTCAATTCATGCACTCAACTAGAAGACCACACATGGATGCAACTAAGAGAATACTTAAGTATCTCTAAGGTACAATCAATGAAGGTATATTCTATCCTTAATCTTCAAATTTGGATATCAAAATCTATTCAGATGTAGATTGGGCAGGAGCTAAGGATGATAGAAGAAGTACCTCTAGTTACTTAGCATTTGTAGGTTCAAATCTAGTATCATGGAGTTTCAAGAAGCAACCAATAGTTGCTTTATCCTCAACTCAAGCAGAGTACAAAGTTTGACCATAGCAACTCAAGAGGCAATATGGTTAAAAGCATTGTATACAGATTTGGGACTTGTGAGTTCCAAACCTCACATATTTGGAGATAATGTAAGCTCCCCATCTCATGGCAAAGGAGATTGACATTTCTTTTGTTCCAACTAAAAAGCAAGTAGTAAATATGATGACAAAGGCACTTGATAGAATAAAGCTTTGTAGATTTAAATCAATGGCAGTTATTCAACCTATTAGATAATGAAGACTCAAGCATGCTTTTGGTTGAGGGGGAGTTGTTGGAACATCAAGCTTATAGTATGCTTTATGTGGATTTGATCTACATCAAAAAAGCTATGGTTTGGATTATGCCAAAATATCCATTGAAGCATTGTTTTACCTATGCTCATCTATTGTATTTTTTGTGAAGATTTTTTATGGATCATTTACCATTGTAAAATCCAAGAGCTTTACACATGTAAAAGTAGAAAACGAGGGCTAAATTTCCATGAATTTGAGGTGGTTGAGTTGCAATCAATGAATCAATTAATCACCTAAAAGTAGATCAAACTAAATCTTTACTTTTCCTAAATTGTAGGAAAGTGAATTGATTCCCTCCAAAAACTAATCCCGTTTTCATTTGAATTCAAAATCCACTTATAGAAGTGGTGCGGCACTTCAAGAGTCACTTGTACATTACATGGAAGCAATATACATACACTTGTGGCCATCTTTGTCTTGCTCCTTCATTTTTTAGCATCATCCTCTTCAACAACAGTAAGCTTGGAGAGGTTGATGCTCTCGCTACAGAGCTCCAAATTGGATGTGTGTTCATTGGAGATTTATTAGTGTCTAGTTTATGTGTATAAATTTTCAAAGCATTGTATTCAATAAATTGGGAGAAATCATAGTTTCTCTTTCTCGGAGTCTATCTTTGCGCATTCCTAAAAAATAGGAGGTACCACTCTTGAGTGTTAGGTTTGTTCCAAAAGCATATTTTGCTTATTTCTTGTACTCTTGTGCATTCTATACACTCAACCCTATGTGTATCACTTCTCCAAAAGGATTTTTTGCAATTGTACTCATGTTGAATGCTATGAGCATTTGAGGTTGATTGTCTCATCCAAAGATAGTAAGTTTTTTAAGCTAGTCAATGTGCAAACATATATGTTTTGTATTGACTATTTCTTCGTGATGCTCCAAAGTACATCATGCATTTTATTGCATTTATCACATGACTATAAGGTCAACTTGAGTCTCCATAAACTCAAGGGCTGGTCTTGTGCCAGTTGGCTGAACCAAACTTCATCGCTTCGCAATTCACTTTTCTACCTCCTACAAGCTTATCCATTTTCTTTCATTACAAGCCATCTCAACTTGTGCCATGAGATCGAATCCTGGTCATGCTATGACATTTTGAAAAGTTTGTGCCAAGGTGTTAGGTATAAAGCAAAGACAATCAAAGTTCTCTACAATCGCTAGATGGGTTTGGAATTCACAAACCTATCTATAGCTAACTTGATGGCTTATCCAAGAAGGCACAACCAGTTGGAGATGCAAAAGTTCTTTGGAAAAACTTGTTATGCTATGTGACAGAGAAAAGTCCAAATCATGTAGGAGGTCATGTTTGACCCCTTTCAAAAGGTATCATATGTTGTCCAAATTTGATTTTTTCTACTTTTATGAGTTTTTTGGAGTATTCTCTCCAAGAATATATATTTAAAACTGATAATATATCTCTAAGTACACTTTGGGGAGTATCCAAAGTAGGCCCTTCAAACATTGTTTCTAGTCAGTGACAATCTAGCAGCTAGTCAACTTCAAATGTGCGTTGCTCTTTACTTGCATGTCAATTTTGATGATTTTTCGCTTGTTGGAAAGAACTTCTCATAAGCTTTCAAATAATATAAGGATCACTAGAAACAAAAGATATTTAGAAAGTCTAATATGCAAAGAATTTGTTCTTAGTAGTAGTCTCTTAAGCTTGTAAAAGCAAGAAGTTCCTACTTAGTCTTGTAATTTTGTATATGTAGCACATGATGTGACTTAAGAAATTTGATATATGTATATTTTCCATATGTTGGTGCCTTAGGGACATTTATTTAGGCACATGTGTGTGCTCTTGTAACTTTCATTATCCCCCAATATTAAGGGGAAACATTATATTTGCTTCGTAAGAGAGAAAGAGGACATATAAAGCAGATGCAAGTGCATCTGAAGGCATCGAGGATTTAAGGAGATGAAAGTCTCAATGCAATGTGATTCTTGCAAGAAAGAAGAGCCATTGGATCACTCGATCACAAGGAAGACCCCTTTACTCTTGATTTCTTGTTTTGTCTTATTTGATCCAGTTGCACAATGCATAGTTTAGGACATATGCATGAATATGTAGATGAATTTGGGAATGTTTAAATTCTTTTTATTTAGGTGTTAATGAAAGAATTGTACATCTTCATTTAAGGAAGAAAAGGACCAACATACATAGCCAGTTGGATGCATTTTTGTGACCTTATCCACGGTATGATAATCTTAAAAATTAAGGAAGTATAAAAAAAAAGAAGTAGCATACACAAATATTAAGTACAAGTTCATGAAACACAGATCTTGTTGTTAGCATTCTATGTTTTTGCGGGTTATGGAGTTCATATGTGAGAATATGGCTTATATGCCATGGGCTTGCTTGTTGGGAGAGATGGATGAATACCTCAAGGAAGTGAGGCGGTACTGCTAAAGCCTACTTTGTACCAGCCCTAATGCACTTGAGAGTTATAAAGTAGGCCCTTTTAGCTTGCAAATAACACCAAGAAAGTACTATGTACTTTGGAGTTGATGCTTGAAACAATTAATCCAAAACACACAAGTTCAAGGATAGCTAATGTTGAGAAACTTGCTATTTTAATCCATACACCCATTGACTTTCTTTTACTCAAAGCTCACAGTACAATAACAATTGATAAAATTCCTTTTGAGGAGATTAACTAATGATTAACTAATGATTGCAAGTGGAATCATTAAGAATGATCAACTATGCTCTAAGGAATCATTTTCACAAATCAAATCTTACCCTGGACTTTTTAGGGACTAACTAGTAGATGACCAGTGAGTACTTCAACGATGATTTCTCCCAGATGCCTTAACCAAATGCCTTGAAATTTTGAAATCACAAAGTAGAATTTAAGCTTGTTTCAATAAGCCAAAGATTATGCAAAATGGTTGCATATTCACTAAGATATGACTAGAAGAAGTTCACTATTCTAAGTAGTCATAGCAGAGATGTTCAATGAGCTATATGTATTATAACACATGATTGTACATAGTCATTAGCATTACAATGATGCTCAATGATGATGAACTGAGTGAGCTACATTGTGCGCTACTCAAGTCCTAAAAATGATCAAGGAGGGAGCTCTAAATGAGGCACACAACCCCACGAGTTTACAAGACCTTTTTATAAGTATTTCTTCTAAGTTTGAATTTTGAATTCAAACTTGGATCCAATCAAAAAGTAACTCCTCTGATTTAAGAGACATTCTCTCATCTTAAATTCATAGCTAATATTTCTCCTAACTTTATGAGATATAAGCTTTTACAAGATTCTCCAAGGATTTAATGATTTACAATGGTAAATGATCAAGTAGTTACAAGCTATAGTTCACATGACTCATCAAGTGCTTCCACACAATGTCTTCCGTGCTAAGCCAAATGTGTAGGCTTGTATATTTGCACCAATAGCTCCCCCTCAAGCCAAACATCTTGGCTTGCATTGCTTCATCAATCTTCTTGAATATCCTTTAATCCAATCATGGTTTTAAACTTGCAAAGCTGAGTACCCGTGCTTTGGTTAACAAATCAGCACACTGCATATTTGTAGATACATATGCTAGTTGAATCTCTTTGCTCAAGAGTTTCTCTCTAACATAGTGATAATGTACTTCTATATGCTTAGTTCTTGTACGATAAATGGGGTGGCTGCAAGATGCAAAGAACTAGTGTTATCACCAAAAATCATTGGTGAATGAGTGTGAAGTTCCAAATCTGAGTAGAGCAACCTAATCCAAATAGCTTCTTGTGTAGCATTTGCTAATCCCCTACATTCAACCTCTATTGAATATAGAGCAACATTTGGTTGCTTCTTAGAAGACCATGAGATGGTCTTATCACTTGCAAAAGATAAATAGCTAGAAGAACTTCTTATATCATCCTCACATCCTGCCCAATGTGCATCTCAGTACAACTTTATGCTCAAATCTGATGTGTATGGGAAGTAAATACCTTGATTTTGAGCACCTTTGAGGTACTTCAAAATTCTTTTAGCCGCTTCCAAGTGATGTGATCTAGGTTTATGCATGAATTGGCTTAGAACACTTACTCCATAACATATGTCAATTATTGTTAATGTTCCATAGTTTAGACTCCCAGCTATGCTTTGATAACCTGCAATGTCTTCAAGCAAATCACCTTCATGAGCACTCAATTCATGATTTACCTCCATAGGGGTGTTAGCTACTTTTGCATCCTCCAAGTGGAACTTCTTCAACATGTCCTGCACATATTTCCTTTGAGTGATATAGATTCTAGAGTTAGTGTATACCAACTCAAGTCCAAGAAAATATTTATGAAACCCTAGGTCATTGATCTTAAACTCTTGCATCATGTTGTAACCTTGATTATGGTTGAATCTTCCTCTTGATTGTGAGTAGCCACCTCTTTGGAATCCTCTTCCTCTCTGGTTCTTGAAGTTCCCGCACTCATCTATTGTGTGATTAGAGAGTCCACATATATTGCATGGGGAAGAGTTGACAAGTCTCTCCCTACCTTGCTTACCTCCTTTTCTCCTTCCTCTTGAATTCCTACTTCTCCGTGCATAGTTAGCTTGAGAAGTAGCACCTTCATCTTCAAACTTTTTACTCTTTCCTTTATCCTTAGACTTTCATTTGTCTATTGTAGCTCAGTGATGAGTAGCACCTCCTTTAATGTCAATCCGGGAAGACATGAGGATGGTATGAAGACCACGAGCAAGTGGAAGCACAAGTGCGTGAGTGAGAAGCACACAAGCATGCACACACATACACACACACGCGCACACACAGTAAGAACAAAGGGAGTAAGACAATGGAATCACTTCTATTGCAAGAGAGTTCTCATACAAGCTCAAACTACATGAAGCTAACCCCAAAAATGAGCTCTCTAGCTCTATTTATAGTTTTTTGACTAACTTTGGCCCTGTTCAGACCTAGTGTCCGGCCTAGTTAAAAATTAGGTTCCGGGGCTTATTTGAGGGCCCAAACGAGATCTAAAAATTATGAAAATTGGCAGGTAACTACATCTAAGGCTCCCCAAGCTCGAGGACTCCTCGGCTTGTACAAAATGGAGCTACAAAAAGGTGAAATGATATTTACAAGGGTTTGTAGTGATGAGAATCACTTTAGAATGATGTTGGGGTTTCTGAAAAAAATGAAGGGTAGCCTCAGTGCTAGATCTGCATGTGTGTCCATACTTGCTTCTTCCCGCATCCTGTCAACACTCTCCCCCCCCTAGGGTCTGTCGCCTCTGACAGACCTCTTTTCCGCCGTTTGATCAATGTATTTTTGCAGGAGGTCGGTGGCCACTTCGTGTTCTTTGATTTTTAAACCTCTGATTAGATCTCGTTGCAAGGCCTCCCAATCCACTGTACCAGGCATGTCAGGTTGTGGCATCGTGTAAAGCTCGGAGTGCATCGTTTGCTCACATGCAAAGAGATGGAGTAGATGCGTAGGCCGTGGTGCAAATACCTCTGAATGCGCTTCCCAAAACCCCGTGGTGAACATGTCGTCAAATGTTTGCTTGTAGCAGGCAGGGAGATATCTTATGCGTGCATGCCATGCGTAAGCCACTCGTATGCTCGGGGTTGTGCTCATATCATATAGCAGGTCGTAGTTACCATTGATAAACCCTGGAATAGGAGGTTGAATATGGCATACATTGCGAAAAGTTTTGAGTACGACCTGCATCATGTCGAGGATCTTGAGCATCATCTGGGCAGCGACATCTGGCATCGGGTGGAGGCGTGGTATCCAATGTCTGATGGTTGCAATCATGTATGACACTGTAGGAGTACCGGTTGGGGGGGCGATAGCGGGGTAATTGAGCCATTCTTTACAGTTTGCGTTATTCTGAACCTTGATGGCAAAAGCTTTCCATGATCTGCGTCTTTGCACTGGCCCAAAACACGGATTGTACTTCAAATGCATGGGGGCATGATCCCATGTTCGAAGCATTTCTGGATAAGTTTCGAGTAACTTTTGCCTCCACGTTGGTTGGAATATGGCCCCCTTTCGTGCCGCTTCTGGTATGTCTTCTGGTTCGAACTGTGTGGCAAATGTTGGGCACTTGTTGGTGACTCGTTTGATTTCTGCATTGTAGTCAGCCAACAATACAAAATAGGGCTTGTATTGCAGTTCTGAGCTAGTGATCAGGCGTCTAGGAGCGAGGTGCCTGAAGTATTCTGAGTGAAGGATGGTGTCCTCAACGGCCTTCATTGCCAGCATCTGAGTGGATATCCGCTCCTGATGAGTTTTCCCCATCTCCTCTACTTGTTTCATCCATGCCGATGGGGGTTCCTCATAGGTATCTTGACCTTCTTCTGTTACGCGTCCACCTGGAAGTGGTTGAGGCTCGTAGTTGTCGTCGAATGCTTCCTCCACTGGTATGGTAACAGCTTCTTCTTCTGACGGTTGCTCTGGGGGGGAAGGGGGTCGTTCGTACTGCATCAACTTCAGCTTTAATTCTGCGATCTGCTGCTGTAACTCCAGCACGTCCTTGGGCGTTGAATGTTCAGGTTCGGTTGAAGTAGCAGCGTCTGTCATTTCTTTATGTTCTTGTCGGTGTGGTGTAGACTCTTGGGGTCTCTGTACGTCCTTTAGCTGGTCGGCAAGCTGATCATGTGCTTCTAATAGATTGGCATACGTTTCCAATATTTGTTGTATGCTTTCTGAGGGGACCGCTTGAAATTTGACCGGGTCTATGGGAGCCCCCGGGTTGTTCTCCATGGCAGCCTCGAGGTTCTCTTGGTTTTGTTGTTGAAGCCGTCTATTCTCTTCTTGCGCTGCCGCCAGATGTCGTCGTAGCAAAGCCATGTTTCGTTGAAGCCGTGCATTGCGGCCCATTTGATCGCGCAGCTGTTCCTCCATGGCTTTGCTCTCTTCCATATGTCTCGCCTTGAGTTGCGCATTTGCCTGTTCGAGGGCAGAGATCTTGCGTTGTGACTCTGTATGAATGAACTCCAAAGCAGTGACACGCTCTTGGAGTGTTGCTGAGAGGGTGCACAGCCCTTTGTTATTTTCTTCCAATAATGTATATTCTTGCTTAAGCTGAGTGGCAGCTTCAAGCATCGTGTCGAGTGCAAGACTAAATGAGGTGGAAGATGCAGGGGGTTGGGAAGTGGGAATGGGAAAAGTGGATGTTGTGCCTACCGTGTGTGGAAGTGGTGCTGTGAGTGTAATAACCTGTGATGGTGTTGTGAGGACAGTGGTGGTGGGTGATCCAGCGGATGGTGAGATGTCCATGGGGTCGGACATGAGTGAGTGTGATTCGTGAAATGTGAACACCGGGACGGTGGGTGGTGTGATAGTGGTGGCCGTGAATGTGGGGGAGTGAATTTGGGGATGGGACTTTTTCTTATGTTCCTCGACCTGTTGAAGAATGTTTACAAGGTAGGTCCAGAAGGAGGGTTGGGTGGTTAGTGTAGTGCTCGAGGCAGTTACAAAGGACGGGGTAGGTAGAGTTTGGGGGGGAGGAAATGGAGGGGTGGAGGGTAAAGGGAAGGAAAGAGTCTGACTAGTGACAGATGGTTGTCCAAGGGCATGGGGGAAGAAAGGGTGACCTAATTGAGGTTCAAAAGCCTGAGTGACAGAAATGGACGAGGGTGAAGGGAGGAGAGTGGAAACGGGGGTGTGTACAATGGTCTCACTATAGGAGGAGAATGTTTGTGTAGAAAGACACGTGGAGAGAGGCTCTGATGGTGGGATAGGAGATGATGGGGGAGATGGGGCATGCGTAACTTCCTCCGGTTCATCATTGTGCCTAGGGCTAATCATGTGCACATCTTCTGATGTGGACGTAGCTAACACGGTAGATACTTCCATCTGAATCATCTTTCCTTGTCGCGGCCGTGTATCAATTCTTCTTTGATCATAAGCAGGGTTCTCTTGACAGACCAAGGTTCTTAATGCTTCACTGATGCCACAGGTGTCCGCCAAAAGATTTAGCGATTCTACAAATTGGGGGTCGATATGCTCTGACTGTAACATCTGGTTTACTAGAGCCCTATTTGCTTCTTCTGACATTTTATGGCGGCTTTGTACCTGCTTGATTGTCTGGTATAATCGTTTGAGTTGTGCCGTATATGCAGGGGCTTCGTCTTCACTCTCTTCTGGGTTATTCCTTGGTGCCTGCTCCTGGGCTTGTGTGTTTGGACTTGGAGGAGGTTGTGTCACTCCTAGCTCCTGTACGCTGCTTGTCTCACCTCGTGCATATTCTCTTTGGGTTGATGTCCCCGGATCGACATTGTCAGGACAACCGTCACTGTCTGATAGGTGAGCCGTCTGCAGAAATGTTTCAAAATCAAAATTTGGGTCTTCGGTGAAAGTGGCCATCGCTGCAAATTCTGCATCGGTAGGTAGCGGAGGGGCAGAGGGGGTGGGCTGTACCACCTCTCTTGATTGAGACTCCTGGAGATGAATTGTGATTGGCGCCACCGGGGCTTCCTCTCTAGTGGAGACTTCGGTAGTGGTTGCTGGAGGGATCAGGACTTGTGAAAGGGATCCACGCATTCTTTTTGCAGGCTGACTCCCTGACTTTCGCCCTTTAAACAACTCCAGATGTGCATACTTGAGGGCTCGAGCAACTGGCACATCATACGCCAGACATCTGTAGATGATTCTCGTCAACGCACAGCAACCATGTAGGGTGGGCTTCCTCACCCCCCGCTTGCCTGCCTCATATACCTGATCTAAGATCCATACTGGCATCTTAATGGGCAAGCTGCCGGTCTCTGCTAAATACAGTCCGTACCATATCTTCTTGTGAGGCTGAGTGAAACGGTCTTGAGCTGGAAATGCGAAGTGCTGGAGGCACATCCGCAGGGGTATGGCGATGTTGGGGGTGAGGGCGCACATGTCTTTGAGCTTCTTGACTCTATTGCTTTTCATTGATTCTGGTATCAGGGGGTCGCGATCTGAAGGCACATGAGTGCCATACATTTGAAGGGCTTCCCTGATTAATGTTACATTTAGTTCAAACTTCCTCATCTCCTCCAGATTAGATAAGGAGGGCACCCAGAATGTGCCTGAATGATCTTTGTCCCCGGTAGGTTTCATCGTGGCAATCAAGTAGTAACACCTGAGGAAGTCAGGTTTTGGTAGAGCTGCACTGAAGTAAGTTTGCAGTCCTGCCTTTCGCCAGATCTCTTGAAGGGGAGCTGCATTTTGTAAGGCTTCAAATTCTCTTGAAAAGAATTGGAAGGTCCACCAAACCCCTCCACACTCCATCTTGGACTCCCAGATGTGGTCCGCGTCTCCCAAATCCCCTGGCATTTCATTGAACCAATGGGAGTGCCCTTTTACTCTTTCTGTTAGCCCACTGGGTGGATCT
The DNA here is from genome assembly GCA_020310875.1 of Ceratopteris richardii. Lineage (NCBI taxonomy): Eukaryota > Viridiplantae > Streptophyta > Polypodiopsida > Polypodiales > Pteridaceae > Ceratopteris > Ceratopteris richardii. The sequence goes on from CM035434.1 coordinate 63,240,497, forward strand.
GGAATCGGGATCCTTCGCACATTCAAGAGTTCTTCAGGCCTAGCCGTTGGTGGAGCTTCCACTGGCATGGCATCCCAGTTGATAGGGGCACCAGATCCTGCCTGAGAGCTAGTGCCTGCCGCGGTTGCCATGAGAGTAGGTCGCTTATCTGCTGGAAGACGAAAGGCACATTAGTGTTGCATAGGAAACGAGATGTAATGATGTTCCCTTCACAATACTAACATGACAATCCCGGAGGTCAGTGGTTAGTGGTGAGGTGTTTATGATATGTGTGAGTGGTGATTAATGGTCAGTGTCATCCTAGATGCATACTTTGGTTATGCAATGGACTCGAGATGCTTCTGTGTTAGTGTGGACGGATTTACAGAATAAGGTCAGGGGGTTTAGTACACAGTTTAACTCTCCACACTTTGATACAAAAGTCGTAGCTCTTAGAGCTAAGGACAGGTGAAGATTTTAGTCTGAGTGTGTGATGTGGTTGGGACCTTGTGGGTACCCATTTCCAGACATTCCTGGGGTTGATGGGAGTGTGGGCAGAGAGAGGTGTAGGTATCTTGTCACTTCCTGAGTTGTTGGCCAAGAGTGCTTGTGAGAGCTGCTTCATCCTTGTGCCTGTGGTTGAAGTAATTTGGGCTTGTAAGCTAGCCTTGGGCACCCATATCTGTCTAGCACTAGGGATAGCCTTCATTGACCGCTTAGGAACCCAAATAGAGATGGTGTGCCTAGGGGTTATCCTAGGGGGCTTCTTAGTTTTGTTCCTTGATTGTGGGGCTCGTTTCTTGTCTCCTTGAGAATCTGCGATTGGAGCTGTAGGTCTCCCATCCTTGCGTATCCAGACCTGCTTCACGCCACGAGATGCTCCATGATGCGCGGGTTGGCGCTCCTTCCTCTTGATCAGCGGTCTCCCTCGTATGGAGTGATGTCCGGTCCGTTCGTTTAGAATCTTCTTTGGATCAATTAGGAACTCCTTCTTGGCTCCTGAACCTTCAGTAAGATTGACATTCCTCTGCACCATAGAAGTTTGGACAAGCACATCGTGGTTATCTTCATGTGGATTCCTGGAGGGGCCAGGAGTTGTTGCCTGTTCTATTGGTTTGAGTACTTGATTTTCTAATTCAATCGTGAGATGACTTTGGCCTACCCAAGCCTGAAGAAGTCCACTTCTTAGGTTCAGGTTGACTGCGTGATCATAGATCCAGTCTTGGCCCAATATAAGCGGTTCGGTCAGATCCTCGTCTTCACACACTAGCACTTTTACTGGCATGAGGACCTCTTGTATGTAGAGGGGAAGATCCACCTCTCCCATACAAGGGGTTTCAACACCTCCTAATCCTATCAGATATGCTTCTATGGGTTTTACCTCCAACTGCAGCTGCTGGCAATAAGAAAGCCGAACTGCACTTGTGGCTGCTCCTGAATCAATTAAAGCCCTCACGCTTGTTGTGCTGTCCTTTTGTCCTATTTCTAGGTTCAGAAAAGGTCGTCGGTCTACTATCTTATGGGTGCGTCCACCTGAAACCTCACACATGGCCATGTGATAGTCTGGAGACTCTTCAGTGTCAGTCATAGGCTGGTCCCTTCCTTGTCTCCTCAACTTCATTCGTTTGATACGTTCTAAGGCCTCTGCCTGTGCTTCCTCTCGAATTCGTTTTTCCTCCTCTTTACGTTGCTTAGCAATATTGAGTCGGCTTAGCATCTCCTCCGTGAGGGGTTCCTGATACAGCTTGACTCTGCATCCGCTAATATAGTTTGGGAGGACATCCCCCTCTAAAGTGGCTAGTTGTACTGCTCCACTCGTGGAGATCCTATTAATGATCATTGGTCCGTAGCCTCTCTTCTCTAGCTTTCTTGCGTGTTGTTTCAATGTGTAGACTAGCACTAGATCTCCTGCTTTCAAGCCCTTATCCTTCACATGGGCATCAAAGTATGCCTTTTGCCGTTTCTTTGCAGCATAGATACCTGCTGCTGCTCGTAGCCTCGTCTCACCTAAACGCTCTAGATCAAAGATCCTAGAGGACAACTCGTGTCCATTCCACTCATGCTCTTGTGCTACTCTTAAAGCTGGAATTAGGAAATCTAAGGGTAGCACCGCATTTTGCCCGAAGACCATCTGAAAGGGGGTGGCATTGAGTACCGTTTTGTAAGCAACTCGGTATGCCCAAACAGCATGGTGAAGTTGCTTGTCCCAATCAGAGCGTTTATTATTGACCAGTTTCGTCAATACGTTACACAGGATCTTATTCGTGCTCTCGGCTTGTCCGTTAGCTTGTGGGTGATAGGGTGCAGACTTCTTATGTACCACCATGAATTCTTGAAGGAGATTTTCAATGACCTCATTCAAGAAGTGCGTACCTCTATCACTAACCAACTCTATTGGTAACCCATATCTAGTGAACACATTTTCGAATAAGAATTTAGCCGTCGTTTGAGCATCATTCTTTGTCGTGGCTTTTACTTCCACCCACTTTGTAAGGTAATCTGTGGCTACAATAATATACTCTGCATGGGAGTTCCTAGCTGGGGGGTTGATGGGACCTACAAAGTCTATACCCCACTTTGAAAATGCACGTCCTCCCATCATTGGCCTCAAGGGCATTTCATCTTTTCTTGTCGGATATTGGGCACGTTGGCATGTGTCGCAACTCTTCACATAAGTATGTGCATCCATATGAAGAGTGGGCCACCACAGTCCTGAGAATAGAATAGTCTTAATCACTCTGTCAGGCCCAAAGTGCCCACCTGCAGCACCGCTATGTGCCGTTTCTAAGACTTTCAAGTAGTCTGATTCATGTACGCACAGTCTTAGGTAACCATCCTTGCCTCTTCGATACAGGTTGTCTCCTATTAAAGCATAGTCTTGAGCCTCTTGCTCCATGCTCCGTTTTCTTGCAATACTAGCCTGATTGGTTAATGTTCCTGTTCTCATGAACTCGACCAGTGGAGCACTCCAATCTGGGATTAATGACATGTGATAAAGAGTGGCATGCTCCACTGGGGGTCTCTCCTGGCACTCTGGACAGCTCTGGATCCATTCTTGTACTTCTTTGTCCATGCTAGGCCAATACACTCCTAAGCGTTTTAGATTCTGCAAGGTTCGTTGTTTAGAGTAGTGATTCCCTAGCGGTCCCTCATGGGCTTGTTGCAGCCAACTAGCATGTTCATCATCCTCGACACAACAAGCTAATATGCCCTCGTTATCTTGCTTGTACATGCTTCCGGCTAATATTTGGTACTTTAGCGATTTTACAATTTCCTCTTTGCTTGTCTTAACATTTTTATTTGCAGGCCCGAAGGTTAGGACTGGTACCAACTTATTTGCCCATTTAGGTACAACTTCTAAATTGAACAGATAAGCATCGGGCAACTCATCAGACACTCCTTGCGGTGGCTCTCCTGAAGTGATGCGAGAAAGATGGTCAGCTCTAAGATGGGTTCTACCTTTCCTGACAACCACTTCAAAGTCGTATTCCATTAGTAAGAGGAACCATCTTACTAAGCGGCCTGTATTGCAAGGTTTATTGACCAAATATAGTAACGCTTGATGATCAGTGAAAAACTTGAACTTGTTGGCCAATAGGTAGTGTCTAAACTTCTTCACAGCATATATCATGCCTAAGCCTTCTCTCTCCGTTGTGGTGTAATTTCGTTCAGCTGCATTTAATTGCCTACTAGCATATGCTATCGGCAAATCTAGGTTTCCTTCACCTGTGGGTTGCGCTAGCACACATCCTATAGCATGATTGGACGCATCTACATGGACATGAAAGGGTTTGCTCCAATCCGGAGTAGTCAGTATTGGTGCTGTGCACAAACGTCTCTTCAGCTCATTGAAGGAATTCTCGCATTCCTCGTTCCATTCAAAGTTTGTTAACAACCCATAAAGAGGTTTAGCTATGATGGCATACATGTGGATAAATCTACGGTAATAACCACAATGGCCCATAAATGCTTGTACCTCTTTCACATTTCTAGGTCTGGCCAATTCTGCTATTGCTCTTACCTTGTCTTCGTCTGTTGATATTCCATTCTTCGAAACAATGTGACCTAAGATCTTACCTTGGCGTACCATAAACACACACTTCTCTGGATTCAGACACACTCGATAATCTCTACACTTGTTGAAGATTTGCCTAAGCTCAGGGATGTGGTAACTCCTTTCTTGGGAATGAGCGCATAAATCATCCACATATACTTCTAAGCTCTTTCGCAAGAACTCTTTGAAGACATGACACATGAGTCTTTGGAATGTTGCAGGTGCATTGGTGAGCCCAAATGGCATCACACGAAATGCAAAGATTCCCCATTCTGTGGCAAAGGCCGTTTTGTGCTGATCTTCGGGGGCAATGGCTACTTGGTTGTAACCTGAAAATCCATCAAGGAAGCTGTAAACTTCCTTGCCTGCAACACGCTCCAAAAGATGTTCGGTGATTGGAAGAGGATAACTATCTCGGATCGTAGCGGCATTAACTTTTTTAAGGTTAATGCACACTCGCAATTTCCCATTCTTCTTGGGCACCACTACGATAGGGGACACCCATTCAGTATGCTCAATCTCATAGATGAATCCGGCTTCAATCAGCCTGTCAATCTCCTCTTTTATTTTGGCCGCATAATTGTCATTATACGTGTAAGGTTTTTGTTTGGTGGGCTTAGCATCAGCGGTCATCGGAATCGTATGAGAGCAGATCTCTGGATCTACTCCTTTCAAGTCTCTATAATGCCATGCGAACACATCCCTATATTCCCTTAATAGGGCTACGAGCTCTGCTTCTTCTTCTGCACTTAGGTCGTCTCCTATGTACGTACATCGCTCTTCGTTCCCTTCAATGGTCACTACAATTTTTTTGGTCTTTTCTTTATTGTCATATGCTTCTCCTATAATGGCCTCTCTTTTAGGCATTCGTACCAAAATTTTCCGGTCTTCCACTTCATATTTCTTGAAATTCTCTGGTACTTCAAACAATGATTCTTCCTCTTCTTGTCTCACTACTTTCCTTTTCTTTTTCTTTTGACCTCCTTCACTTCCTTCCTTTGAACTTATTGTGTTGATGCTCGCAAGGGGTTCTTCTTCCTTTTGGGTTAACACCCCTAAGTCTTCTAAGTAGTGTTCCTCTGAGTCAAAGTAGGTATCCATCACAATGGATTCTAGATCATCGTCGCTCTCTTCTTCTTCTATGGACTCGCTAGGATCACACTCTTCCAACAAGGGCTGACACATGAACACTGAAATATCATAACCCTCCTCATCACAATGAGGAGTCCATTGTTCTTCATTGACTGCAATGTCCATGGTAGCTAAGATTTCTGCCCAACCATGAGGCTCAAATTCCTCATCTGGAAATATCATCGGTGTATAGGCTGGGTCTTTTATTGGTCTATCTCCTGGGGAAGTTCCTTCTTCTCTCGCTTTCCGGCGCTTTTCCTCTTCCTCCGCGACCTTGCACATCCACAAGTGAGTATCTTCATGCAGCCAGGATGGTTCAGGTGAACTTCCAGAATGCACGGAGATAGAATCTTCTTTCGCTTTGTGGATAGGATTCCACTGTAGGGGTGGTACATCTCTGAAGGTGTGATCCTTCAGATTGACCCTCGTGGTGACCCCTAAGTGCTGTAAGTACAAGGAGTTGGTTCCCCAATCCTGTACTATTTGCAATTGTCGTAGGAAAGGTCTTCCTAGGATCATCTCGTAAACATTATTCTTCTCAAAGTCACATATAGCAAACGTATGTTCAAACTCCACACCACAAGTGGTTAGAGTTATCCCTTCAAGCAATCCGAGAGGTCTTTCAAAATGACCATCTGCCATTTGAAGTTTCATTCTCGTTGGTCTTAAGGTGGGTTTGCCCCATCGCTTCCACAGGGAGATGGTCGCGATAGCAACACCGGCACCCGAATCCACAATTGCTTTGGTTGTGTAACCTTGATAGGTGATCGGAAGATAAGTGTTACCTTCTTCACCTTCGCTCATGTCTCCTATCTTGTCAAGAGGTATCTCGGGAACTTTCTGCTTAGAGCCTACTTTTGGTATATTGGATTCAAGTTCTGGAACCTGATCTTTCACATGATTCCAGAGCTCCGGTTTTGCCTTGAGGAGTTCCTCTACAGTGAGGTGACATTGAACCTTAGTGTTCTTCACCACATCAGTGTTCCTGGGAATCACTGAGTCTTCATTTCTTACCAATATCGTGGGTGCTCTGATCTGGAGAGATTCAGATTCCCATGGGCCTGTGAAATGAGGCAACTCTTGTAAAGAATTAGATTCAAAATCTAATCTCTCATCCTCTTGTTGCTCTGCTTGATCCCCATAGATAGAGGGAATGTCTTGGGGAAATTGATCATGAAGGTCATCAATCTCAGGAATAGGAGGGAAATCACCCTTCTCTTTGGCCCATTTCTCTTCTTGTATTTCCCGCAAGAACTCTGGAGAGTACTGTTGTATTGAAGGAGGTATTCCAGCATCCGTAGAATTAGGAACATAAGCTACCATTTGTGGTGAGCTTCCTCTTTCAACAACTGGTTGAGCTTGTGGAGGTAAAGAAATTTGTGATTTGTTTACCAACTGCTCTAATCTTTCTAGTAAGCCTTGGAAATGCAAATCCGGCTTGACAGAGTTCGTCTGATTGAACCTTTGGCTAGTCTCAAGTATGGCTTGAGCTTGTTCTACCATTTTCATGCACATTTTCATCCGTTCAATCTCTAAATCTGCTCTAGGGTAACTCCTGTCTAGGTTTGCAGCTGTTGGCCCTTCTTGAAGTCGAGCCTGGTAGGCCTTGAACATCATGTCCAAGCCTTCAGGAGTGGGGTCAGCTAATACTGATCCTACTCGGGGTGGTGGGTGGGTTACGAGGGGTGTATGAGAGGGTGGAGGAATGGAAGGTGGTGGAGGAGGTAATGGTGGAAGTGTGTGGGAGTGCGGTTGAGATGTGATCTCTGTGATTTTTGCCTTGGTTTCTCTCAAGCTTTCTTCAAGTTCGTTTATCTTTTTTGCCCATTGCCTCTTCATCCTTTCACGACTCTCCTTCCAGGCTCTAGTCCTCTTTTTGGTTATGCTCTCTGTCTCACTCACCTCGGGGCTCTGTTCGGGACCAACACCTTGGTGTTGTTGAAGTGCCTGGGCTCTTGTGATCACCTGCACAGGTGCAGTGGAAGTCACGCTTCCTAGGGAGTCTACAACTAATCCCACAACATTGATAGGAGTGATCTTAGGCATGTTATTGGGGTTTTTTGGGCAATCTCGTAGGAGATGCTCTTTCCCGCAGTCTTGACAAAAGCCCTGAATGGTTACTGGCTGAGGCTGTGTAGGGGCAGGCAGTGGACAATCACGTATAAGGTGATCTCCCTGACATCTGAAGCATGGCCCTCTAGGAAATGGGGGTCGTACCTGCCTAGGTTGAGGTCTAGAGTTGGGGTTTGTGTACATGACATTAGAATATTCCGGTTCCCCACTATTTTCACTTGGGTCCTCATAGTAGTATGACTCGTTATGCTCAGGTGACTGCATGTAGTAAGCCTGTGGGCTATCAATATATGTGGAGTCAAAACTATGGTCACTTGGATCACTGTCTGATAGCAATGGGGTGACTGGAACTATGGCTCTATTCGGATTTTCTTCAGTAGAGGCATATTTTACTGGGATCACATTGGTTGGAGCAGGGGGTTGCTGCACTAGGACTGGTTGAGGTCTCTGCTGCCCTTGATAAGGTGGCTGATAAGTTTGTTGTGGTCTATTGTATTGTGGTGATGGGTACTGATTCTGGTACCTACCATGTTGCGGATATGGCTGAGGATAATTTTGCCTAACAGTTTGTTTGTTATATGGGCAGTCCTGTGCCGTGTGATTGGTATACCTGCGCTCTATGGTGCAGTACTGGCTACTAGGATTCACCTGAGGTTGGGCCATAATGGGGCACACGCTTGCCATATGTTCACCGCCACAATTGTAACACCGCTTAACTGGGGCAAATCTAGGAATTTGCTTACTAGCGACACCTAGTTTTTGGGCTACCTTCTCTGCAAGTTCCTCGATGGATGTGGATTGACCAGATGTCTGTTTACTAGAGCTATCAGAATCCTTATAGATTTTTGATAGTTCTAGCTCTTCACCTAGATTGTCCTCAATGTCTATGCACATGCGCACGCACTCCTCTATCGTTCTAGGGTCCTTCAGGTACACATATGACCTGAGCTTAGTGCTCAACAATCCATCTAGGAACAAGGCCACTTGTTTGGCTGGTGTGGGTAACTCTGGCATAGGGCATCTCTCTAGGTACTGTCTAAATCTTCTTCCAGCTAGTCTGACCGTCTCTTGAGGTGTTTGTTTGAAGCTATGAATTAGTGAGGAGGTGTTATGCCTGATTCCACTCTTAGAAAACTCAACAATAAATGCCTCTAAGAGTTGGTCTATGTTTCTGAAATGCCTCTCATTTAGTGGTTGGAACCACGTAAGGGCAGTGTTCCTAAGGGTTAGACCGAAAGCATTATATTGTGTGAATAGGTCCTCCACTTGTTCAGCTTTCAACACTTGTCGAAATTCGGCCACATGGTCATAAGGGTCTCCCGTGCCATCGAAATAATTCTTCATCGACTTCACAAGTTGGGTTGGTCGTAGGGTCCTGGTGTGTTCTCTCGGCCTTGGCAAAGGAAACTCATCAATGTCCCGGTGATTCCATGGGGTTCTATGTCTCTCAGTTTCTACTCTATTCCTTTCTGTTCCCGTTCTTTCTCTTCCCAGGGAGTTGGCAAAACTTACCTCAGGTTTGTCTCTACCTCTATCTCTTTGAGCGCCATGAGCTTGGGAGGTCCCAGCTCCTTGATGACCAAAGGATACATTAGACCTTGGTTGGGGAAAGACAAATTCACCCTTCCAAGTGTAGGCATGTTTGCCCTGCTCAGTGACCACGAAGATTCTCTCTGATGCAGCGTCTAGGTAGGTTACTTGGCCTGGACTATCAGGGTCTTTAAACTCGTAGATTGTGAGGGTGTTCCTCTCCTGAGGTTGAGAAGTTCTATATCTCCAAAAAGCCTCATCGGTTTCCCGATTTAAAAGCAGATCGATGCTTTTATTATCTTGTGGAATCCATTCAGGAGTCATGATTCTGGTCAAGACAGACTTACCACGGGGAGTTCTTGGCTCTCTCTCTAAGTTCCCTTGCTCTATATCTCCCAAGTCGGCCTCCGCAATCACATTCCCAAACTCATCAGTTCTATCGGGAAGAGTGGTGACTACGTATATAGTCCCCTCTTTATCTAGGTATGCTCCATTCTCAAACTTGACTACCGGGTGGTCTATTCCATGGGGTTGGTCGGGGTTCTTAATCTGGACCACTGATCTTCTCAGTCCGTCTTCGTAGATGCGAGCACCTAGACGATTCGTCCTGATATATTCCAATTGAGTCTTATAAGGCCCTTCTGGCTTTTCTAGATATGCCAACCCTGAACTACCTACTGATCTCTCCATGTGATAGGACATCTCAGAATCACTTGTTTCTGATCTGGCAGTGTATGGGTAATCACTCAACTGCTGGGCCCAAGACCTGGCAGTGTGATTGACACTAGCTTCAGAAGATCTGAGACTTTGTCTGTCTCGGCCTAAGTGTCTGCCTGATCTAAGGTTCATATGCCTGATTTATTCACCCCCTGGAACCCAAGCACACTCTCGTTGCAGGTTGATTTTGTCCCAATTACTTTGTTCTTTTTAGTTGATTATTATGTTTATGGTCTTGTCTGAAATTGCGTCGTCAGGAGTACTTAAATGAATTTCCGCACTTGATGAGTGATCGATTCCCGTTTACCTTTTTTGTCCCTTAGTGTTTTTTCGCTCTTAAGACCTATTTATTTTCTTGCACTTGGTTGAATAATTTCTCTTGGACTTAATTCGTGCCTAACGTTGCCCTAGTTAATTACCACACCTAAGTCGTACTTAGCCTAGGCTAGGGAATTGACAAAGGAGGGTTATGAGATCGTCCAACCTCAATCAGCTGGTTGACCCAACAGCTATGCAAGCCCAGGAAGCCTTCTCCCAAGCCTGGTACTCACCCTTGCTAGCTTGCTTTGGATTGCCTTGAGCGCACACCAAGTTTTTGCAAAAACTCACCAGTTAGTATACCTTTATTACCACAAGTATTTGAAAGACCCGCTTCAATAATTTTAACCCCCTTGGGTAGCTCACTGTACCCCCTGTCTCTGAGAATCACTTAGTCCCACCTATCTCGGGTTTCTATGCTTTTTGCCCCCTACTACGGTTCTAAGTTTTACCAATATGTCAAACACCAAGCTCACTACCCTTCAACCACTCAAAAATTATCTCTCAATTTTCATGCGTTAATGGCCGTGTATCGCGATAGGTCGGGTTGGGGTGTCGCGATAGCTCGGAGTGTCGCGATACCTTGGGGTGTCGCGATAGCTCGGAGTGTCGCGATACCTTGGGGTGTCGCGATAGCTCGGAGTGTCGCGATACCTCGCGGGGTGTCGCGATAGCTCGAGATATGGCGAATTTTCCTGTTCTATCTAGGGTTTCTAGGAGCTCTAGGTCTGCGCAATGCCGTGGTGCACTCAGAATCGTGAGAGGTCGAGCTTTTCGGAGTGTCGCGATAGCTCGAGCTCAACGCCTCGGGGACTGTGTAGACAGTTTCTGTACCTGCTGAGCTTGCTGGAGATGGTGATGGAGCTGGTACCTGCAAGAAACATGCAAAAAACACACAAATGCAAACACACACAATCGCTCTCTCTCAAACTCGCACACAACAAATGAGGTAAAGAAAGGGAAGAGGGGATATGTAGTGGGGAAGGAGGTGGATGTGGAGATGGAGAAGGAGGTGAAGATGAAGATGGAGATGGGGAAAAATCAGAAATTTACCTACTACTTACCATTCCAACGCGTCCTCTCTACGTCTTACCATCACACGCTCGTCCTCAAAGCTCGATCCCCGGCAACGGCGCCAAAATTTGGTGTAGCTCAGTGATGAGTAGCACCTCCTTTAATGTCAATCCGGGAAGACATGAGGATGGTATGAAGACCACGAGCAAGTGGAAGCACAAGTGCGTGAGTGAGAAGCACACAAGCATGCACACACATACACACACACGCGCACACACAGTAAGAACAAAGGGAGTAAGACAATGGAATCACTTCTATTGCAAGAGAGTTCTCATACAAGCTCAAACTACATGAAGCTAACCCCAAAAATGAGCTCTCTAGCTCTATTTATAGTTTTTTGACTAACTTTGGCCCTGTTCAGACCTAGTGTCCGGCCTAGTTAAAAATTAGGTTCCGGGGCTTATTTGAGGGCCCAAACGAGATCTAAAAATTATGAAAATTGGCAGGTAACTACATCTAAGGCTCCCCAAGCTCGAGGACTCCTCGGCTTGTACAAAATGGAGCTACAAAAAGGTGAAATGATATTTACAAGGGTTTGTAGTGATGAGAATCACTTTAGAATGATGTTGGGGTTTCTGAAAAAAATGAAGGGTAGCCTCAGTGCTAGATCTGCATGTGTGTCCATACTTGCTTCTTCCCGCATCCTGTCAACATCTATATAGAGGGCAGAAGAATTTTTACCTCTTGATTGTTCACCATTCTTGTTGAGCTTGGCCTCATGGGTAAAGAGTTGTCCCATGAGAGTGGTTAGATCAGGGATTTGCATATCCATATAAAGATCCATTGTAGTTGTGAAGGATTCCCACTTATCATCTACCTTGATGCCATTGATTATTTGACTCAATATTTGCTCCTCTTCAATCTCCTCTCCTATGCTTGCCAACTGATTAGCCACATCCTTTACCTTGGTCACATACTCTGAAATATTATGCTTGCGTTACTTCTTTTGAGTAGTAACCTATATCAACAATTGATTTTTCCTAGCTCTTGTATTGGAAGAAAATTATGAAGATAGAGTATCCCAAATCTCTTGGGAAGTTTTGAAATTCCTAATATGAGGAAGAAGGAAGTCAGAGGTAGAGCTAAGTAGATATGACCTGGCTAAAGCATCTTTGGCACACCATGGGTTGAGTCTTTCTTGCTCCTCTCTTGTAGGTTGATCTTTGCTTCTAAATGTGGGCATCTCCTCATCTCCTGATATGTATCCATAGAGACTTCTTCCTTGTAGATAGGTCTTCATCCTCAAAGACCATGCTGGATAATTATGCATATCCAATTTATCAAGGAAAGAAGGGAAACCATCTCCCATTTTACCTCAACTTGCTCTGATACCACTGTTGGGAGAGATGGATGGATAACTCAAGGAAGTGAGGGGGTACTGCTAAAACCTGCTTTGTACCAGCCCTAATTCACTCTAGAGTTATAAAGTAGGCTCTTTTAGCCTACAAATGACACCAAGAAGGTACCTATGTACTTTGGAGTTGATGCTTGAAACAATTAATCCAAAACAGACTAGTTCAAGAATAGCTAGTGTTGAAAAACTTGCTATTTTAATCCATACACCTGCTAACATTTTTACTTAGAGCTCACAGTACAGTAACAATTGACAAAATTCCTTTTGGGGAGATTCAATTTGCTTAGATAGCTAATGATTGAAAGTGGAATCATTAAAAGTGATCAACTATGCTCTGAGAAATCATTTTAGCAAATCAAATCTTACCCCCCACTTTTTAGGGACTAACTAGTAGATGACCAGTGCATACTTCGATGATGATTTCTCGTAGGTGCATAAACCAAATGCCTTGAAATTTTGAAAGCATAAAGCACACTTTATGTTGGTTTCAATAAGCCAAAGATTATGCCAAATGGTTGAGTATTCTCTGAGATATGACGAGAAGAAGTTGACTATTCTGAGTAGTCATAGCAGAGAAGTAGACAGAGATGTTCAATGAGCTATATGTATTATAACACATGATTGTATAGAGTCATTGGCATTATAATGATGCTTAATGATGATGAACCGAGTGAGCTATGGTGTGAGCTACTCGAGTTCTTTAAATGATCAAGGAGAGAGCTCTAAATGAGGCACATAACGTCGTGAGTTTACAAGACCTTTTTATAAGTATTTCTTCTAAGTTTGAATTTTGGAATTGAAACTTGGCTCCAATCAAAAAGTTACTCCTCTGATTTAGGAGACATTCCCTCATCTTAAATTCGTAGATAATATTCCTCCTAACTCCAAAAGATATAAGCCTTTACAAGATTCTCCAAGGATTTAATGATTTACAATGGTAAATGATCAAGTAGTTACAAGCTATAGTTCACATGACTCATCAAGTGCTTCCACACAATGTCTTCCATGCTAAGCCAAATGTGTAGGCTTGTATATTTGCACCAACATTCCGAAGCCCTATGTTATAGTGAATGGATTAGGTGCCATTGGTCTGCAAGGCCTTATGTTTGATCTTATGGCTAAAATTTTGTTTTGGATCTCTATTTCATTGGGGAAATGATGTTGAAACTTTTCCCACTTCATGGAGCTATATACACACTTACCTTTAGGTAAGACTTTTATAGCATAGTAACATGTCTTTGCTGTAAACATCACTAAGGTGTAAGCATGCTTGTAAGCATGTACTTGATGGACATATGACCATCAAAATGACATAGATTGAGGCAACTTCAGTAGCAATTGGATCCATACACATAATCCTTATGGATTTAGACCATAGGAGTGCTAAGAGGAAGGACATATACCTTCACCATTAGGAATGTGCACAAGCAATACTATAGGTTTTAGGAGGTTGCATAGAGGATTATTGGAGATACATTATGATTATCTACCATGTATGAAAGGTTTAATTACCTTCAAAAGAGTCTCACTGTATGAATAGGGGACTATGTGGTATAATGAGGAATACTGAAAGAAAGAGTAGTTTCACTCATGCACATCACTTGAGTAAGAAGTGAAGCATTTTTGCTACACTACTAAGGAAACCAATTATATGTGATCATGCAGATGGGTTTCATGGGAGAGCATCGGAGGGTGCTTATGTGATTCAAGTGATAGTTATGAATGACATAGTCATGGCACTAGCTCTATTATTTACAACATAGATCCCTCAAAGATGAACACCTAGGGTACCCAATATGTATATGTATGTTGGGATCTAGAGAGAGGTCCTTAGACTCAATCTTGGTACCTAGGAACACATTAGTTTGGAATAGAAAGAGATATTCACTCTCACATGTTGACTAGAACTAAACCAAACCAGTTCAAGGATATGGGATTCATTTGCATGCACCTACATGAGTTTCGGACATGGGATTCATTACAATTATGTTCCACACACACACACACTATATAAATATATATATATGTATATATATATATATATATATATATATATATATATATATATATATATATAGAGAGAGAGAGAGAGAGAGAGAGAGAGAATATACATAAGGTTTAGTGTAGGTATGACACCATGAATTGGAAGAAGGTTCCACTACTATGGAATGGTGGAAAGGGCTTCCCTTTGAGCACTCATCATTCATGGGAACATGTCTCATTAGATCATAGAATAGCTTTAGAAGATATTTCCTTAGCATTTGGAGTTATCATTCATAGTTTATGCAAGATTTATCTTCCAATAGATTATGAGCCGGGTGCTTTTATCTCCATAGATATCACATACTCACTTCATAGTTTTTAGGAAGGATAATTCCATTACTATGGATGGATCATATAGATCCATGCACAGATGATGATTCAAAGAGATAGTTTGCTTAGTATGGATACACATCTATTTATTATGGTATAATGTCATATCATTATTGATATATTTAAATAGTAATGTCTGTGAACACACTAGGACTTTTGAGTGCTTTTTTCCCTCTTTAGGAGGTTTTTTCACTTGACTTGTATATATGCTTGTAACCCTAATGGGTCACTTATCTTTGTGCATTCTCTTGGTAATACATTCAGTACTTTGTGTTGTGCTCCAAGCTTTTTCTTCTTCCTTGTGTTATTCATGTTCTTCCATAGACCTTAAAATCCAACAATTGGTGTTAGAGTAGGTCGCCACTTCATCTAGGGCATCATTGACACCCCTCTAGATAGAGTCTCAAAATCACATGAAAATTCATGAGCATACTCAAAGCAATTAGGATTTCAAAATAGCTTTTCTATCTAGTGTCAAAATCATGACCTGAGCTCGTTTCAGCCTTTGAACACACTATCGTAATGTCTGTGTAGGAAATTTCATCCTTTTGTGCCAAACGTATATACAGGTTTGGCTCGCTAGTATAAGCGCCTCAAAGTCTACTATAGGTTTAGAAAAACTCAACACGATAGTTGTGTTCAACTCTTTGAGATATAATCATTTTTTTCCATTAGGGTATTTTAATCAATGGCCATGGATGAAAGCGATGATGTATTTTGTATGTTAGTTGTTGAGGATAATTTTGATGGTACGAATTACCCATTATGGGTGTATATGATGCATCATGTTTTGATCACAAAAGGACTATGGAATATTGTGTAGGGTGTTGAAAAACGTCCTATGATAATTGCAAATACAATCACTAAAGATGATGTGGATGGCATTGAACATGATGGTGTAGGTTCCTATTTGTGATGTGATTCCTACTACACCTACTACAGAGATGACAAAGATGCTCAGGCACATGCGTTGATAGAATCATCTGTCAAACATGCCATTATTCCTCACATTCGCTCTTGCAAAATAGCAAAGGATGCTTGGTATACACTACCACTTTATACCAGGCAAGGAATGAGGATCGTGTTCATTACCTCTGAAAATAGTTGGAGAGTGAGCATATGACTGAATGAGATTCTATGGAAAGTTTTTTGAAAAATATCAAAGATTTGAAGGAGTAGTTGATCTTTGTTGATGAAGTCTTGCCAAACAATTTAGTTGTGTAGATTGTTTTGAATGGCCCTCTAGATTCATATTAGAGTTTTGCTCCTACTCTTTGTTTGATGCTGAAATGCGGTCCAAATGCCTTAAACATTTGAGGAGTTAGTCTTTGCTCTATTTCACGAAGATCAATCTAGCCAGAACAGGTCCATTATACATGTTGTAGATCAAGCTTTCTTGGCTAGTTAGAGGGACAAAGGTAAATGGAGCTCATCTACTAGTAAGCAAAAATCTACTAATTCTGCACAATCAAAGAAGGATGACAAAGACGAAAGAAAATAGAAAAGATTTCTTTTTTGCAAATATTGTAAAGGAAACGATCAAGACATGAAGAGTTGTCCAAAACTAGCTACAAAAGAGGCAAAGAAAAAAGAGGCCAGAATGGTTGTTGCAAAGCCCTTTACACCCAAATCAGACTTTGCAAATCTTGTGTAGAATGAAGAATGGGCATTTATTAATATTTGCAATTATAGCCCATCTTCTATTGAACAATGTGTGTCTATAGTAGACTTAGATGTTTGCGAGTAGTTTGATAGTGGGGCAATCAAACATATTACCTTGCAGCACAGTTTCTTCACTTCACTTGAGCCTGCCTCTATAGAGAATACTGTCACATGCACCAACAACTCCTCTTATCCTGTCATGAGAGTTGGTAAGATCATTCTAAATACTGTAGATGGTACTTCTCTTACATTGTCAAGATTGGCTTGGTTGTGAAATTTATTGACGATATATGTATAGTTCATGATCTATCAAATGGTGACATCATTATTGCTACTAGCATTTTATGTCTTGGGCTATATAAGCTCATAGATTATGCAAAATCTATGAATGCTTCAACATGCACAGTTCAAGATTCTCATGCTATGTTAGATGCAAATCTTTGGCATGCATGCTTCGATCATCTAAATTATGCTAGTTTGCTATTCCTACAAAAATCTAAAATGGTGTCCTCTCTACCCAAATTTGAGGCACTTGGTAAACATGTTTGTGAAGGTTTTATTTTGGATAAAATGCAGCATTTGTCCTTCGTAAAAGATGGTTCAGTACGAGCTACTTAGAAATTGTAGCCTGTTCATAGTGATGTTTATAGTCCTATGCAAACACCTTCTTTGGGAACTACCTTTACTTTGTGACTTTTATTCATGAGTTTTCCAAGAATGCATGGGTATATCCATTGAAAGCAAAGTACAAATTTTTTATGTGCTTCAAATAGTTTCTGGTTTTGGCTGAAAATCTGTCAACATGTAAAATGGGCACCTCCATTCTGATCGAGGGGGGGATATATGTCTTCTAATTCTAATGAGTTTTTTGTTGAACATGGGATAAAACATCAGTTTACAATGTCGTATACACCTCAACAGAATGGACTTGCAGAAAGGAAGAACATTCACTCATGGAGATGGTAAGGTGTATGGTTAAGAGTGAGGTTTTACCACATAGTTTCTAGCTTGAGGCTATTATGTGTGCAACATATGTACTTAAGTGTTGTCCCAGTAAAGTGTTCCGATCTATTACTCCATATGAGGCTTGGCATGGTCACAAACCATCTTTTGCTCATCTACGTGCCTTTGGTTGTCTCGCATATGCAATAGTGCCTGAAAAACAATGTAGGAAATCCAATGATAACGCAGTGAAGTTTTTTTTTTGTTGGGTACAATTCTAAAAGTAAAGGCTATCATTTTTATCATCCACATAATAAACACATTTGGTTAGCCATGATGTTGTTTATATGGAAGATGCAATTCAACCATTACTTTCATGTACTAAGGAGACATTAGTTAGCTCTAAAGATGTGTAGGACACTTTGCTACCTCTTTTTACAGGTGGACAATCTAGTGCTAGTCCAAATGAGGCAAATTTGCAACCTTTACATGTTCCACATGATGATGCAGATCATTCCATTTCTGATGTAGATTTAGATGATGCACTTGTTGATGAGAGGTATGATAAAGAGGAGGAAACAACTATGCCAAAATGGTTGGTGTAGACTTTGTGAGATAGCAAATTAGATGCATCTCAATCATACCATACTCATTCAGGCTCTCATAGTGCTTGTTTTGCATCAGATTGCTATGCTATGTATGCCTCTAGTATTTGTGATGAGAATGAGCCTATTTCATTTCATGAACCACAAAATTCAGACAATTGTATGGTTGCTATGCAATCAGAATATGGTGCTATTATGAAAATGCTACCTTTTCTTTATGTGACTTGCGTCATGGAAAGAAGGGCATTGGCACGAAGTGGGTATACAACCTTAAGCATAAGCCTAATGGAATTTCTGACAAGTATAAGGCTAGGCTTGCTATTATGCTCAAGAAAAAGGCATCGATTTTGATGAGATCTTTGCTGCTATGAGTTGGAGAAGATTAGAATGTCAAGCTGAGAAAGTGAAATGCATATCTTCAAGAAGAGAAAACTTTGGGGACTTCAAGAGGGTGGTCCAGATGGTTTTCCCCTATTTTTCTTGATCCAAGAAGAGAAAACTTTGGCGACTTCAAGAGGGTGCTCCAGATGGTTTTCCCCTATTTTTCTTGATCCATCTCTCTCTCCATATGTCAAAATACATATCCATAGGCTAAATTTGTACAAGACACGTTAAACCCTAGTATTTGATCTTCCCCAAAATCAACAAAAACTCAAAATGTTTATGAAGCTTTACCTCCTCCAAGAGATAGCAATCAAGATATGAGCTCCAAACAGCTATGAAGAGGCCATTTTATCCCATAGATGATTGTTGAAGCCTACTTTTTTAAGTATAAATGAAAGAGGATTCTTCTAGTATCCTTGAGTGGGGAGTGAGGAGAGGAAAGCCAATGTCTTCTTGCATGGGTGCCGCTGCACCAGACTTCGTGGGAAAGCTTCTTGCGAGACTCTTCTCGACTTGGCCCTACTGTTGGTTGTCATTTTTGCATGGCTATGTGTTTGTCCTAGCTCCCATACTAGCTGTTGGTCTCTCCTATGATCACCCTTTCCTTTTGGAGAACGAGCATAAAACCTGATGTCGGAAACAAACAATCATCGGCTATCATTTTGTAAGCTTCACGTAGAGATACACACCTTCGAATGTCCTCCCATACATGTAGCATTACCATAGGTCCTCTCTCTCTCTCTCTCTCTCTCTCTCTTTGGCTATACCAAGGTACCCCCCAAGTGGCATGAGAGATGGGCGTCACATGGCACTCATGTGTGTGCCCATATAAATAACTCTAAGAGAAGGGTCACCCCCATTCTCCTAGGCTACTCCCATGTGATTGGTGGCAATGGTATTTTTTTATATAAAATACTCCATTTCTATTTTTTCAAAATATTTATAAATTAGAACTTATAGAGATATTTTCACACTTTTCAGAATTTCATTAAAACATTGCTCAGTTTAGCCATCATTCGCAAATTCCAAGTCAGTTTGCATACTTCTTATAATTCATCTCGTTGTGTATGTGCCCTCTAGGATGCACGTGTGAGCATGCATTGGTTCTTACTTACTATGCAGTCGTGACATTAGTTAGGATTTTATAGCGTTTCAATCGATATGTAGTATTTTTGTTTATGCTTGTATTGATTCAATTTTGGCATACATATATTTTCTTGATTCTAATGTCTAGGAGCATGCGCATCCATGACTTCATAAGAATGATTGCCTTTAGGGGCATAACTTAGATCTTCATAATAACGAAGAATTGTGATTGATTGCTATACACACAATTTCTCATGGTTCAATGCATTTTTTACATGTGTGATTCTGAATATTTTACATAGGGATCCATGTATTTTTCTTGTACAACTTTCATTAAAATTTTTTTTTTTCATTCATCTCTGTTAGATTAGAATGACTCCCATAATGCATTCCTCACTTCATGCATGAATTCTAGGTGTGTTATTGTAGGTTATTGTAAGTCTCAATAAATCATCCTATTTATACTTATTTACTCTACTTTGAAGACTCTATTTCAACTATTGATTGATTTGAATGCTCATGAAGAATAGTGATTTAGATACCTCCTTGATGGGCACTTGTAGCTATGCTCAATGAAGTTTTTGAAGTATCAAGATAGTCTAAATTGATGCGCTTCCTTAAGTGAAACCTACAAACATGACAAGGCTCATATATTTTTCATTATCAATGTGTTCCACTCTAGACCGTTGACCCTTAGTAGAGTCACTTGCATATGCATACGATGGGTGCATTCATACGGGACAACCCTTGTGGTGATGGCAATCTATGTAACTATAGGGCCTCATGCTTGGAGGTGAACCGATCTATCTCTATGCCTTAGAACTGATTCTAATGTTTACCCTGTTCTCTTTTACCAATTTCTTGATTGGATTTACCCTTTCTGGTGATGGAGAGTAGTGACTCAAATAGATCGATCAATTCTCTTTCACTTAGTACACGAAGGAGTGGTGAATCGTCAAGTAGTCCTCTCCACACCCCTCTTCCACTATGAAATAATAATCTCCAAAAGCTCAATGAAGGTGAAGTAATGAAACTAGTCCATTTTGTGAGATGTTTTGGGCATCTTCTATAGAACCTATCCAGCTCACCTAGTTCAGACCTAGTGCTCAAGATATACATGTAGATAAGAATCCAAATTTATGATGTTTCTGCTCTTATATCTATTTTTGGTTGGTCTTCCATGAAACCTATCAAGCACACCCAATTTCACCCTAGTGCTCAGCCTATACATGTAGATAAGAATGTAAATCTATGTTTTTTCTCCCATCTATCTTTGTAAGGGATGACACCTATAGGACTTTAGCCTAATGTGAAAATTCAATGGTTTAATATATGAGTATAATTTTTTTGCAGAAATTGTTCACTTATTTCAATCTCTTGAATGAAATTGAAATTTTTAGAACCAAGAAGAAAATCTATTAATGAGGGGATGATACATTCTGAGATATAAGGATGAGCTGGTATAATTTTAGAAGATACTCTCTCTAGATCAAAATTGAGGTCTATTTGAGCATCATTTCTCATCAAAATAGGATTTGCCTTATGCTAGTATGCAACCATCCACGGTTCAAGTCATGTCTTGCACTAGTTATCTCTATAAAACCTACAAAGTTTATATACTATAGATACAATGTACTTTTTCTCTCTTTTGTTCCCTAAGAATGTTACCTAGATGCTCTATTATCAACTAAAAGTTCCCAATTGAGTTTCCAACACTCTCCACTCAACCTCTTGCCCTCTAGAACTTTTTCTAAGGTCCGTAGAAAATCCTTGAGCTAAGTTTCGAGGCCCATGGTAAGGATTGATGGAATATAAGAGGTAAAACAAAAGAGAATATGCAGATTTTACAAATAGATATTTACAACAGATAGAAGAACATACAACCACATGTACTTAGCACACTATAGTACCATATGAAACAAAAAAACCACCAAACAAAATCATATTATGCATTCAATAGACTCGAGAGAGTTTACACTAAATATTCATGGACTCGATTATATCATACAACATATTTTGAGCACCCTCTAATTAAGGAATACATTCTCGAAATGGATGACATAACTATATCCCTAAGTTAAGGATCTTTTGGATCAACATGTATTGTTAATGCACAACCAATAGTATTTGTTTTCCATTTTTCTATATCTTCATCTAATAATATAATTTCATCAAGATTTACAAATAATAGAATATTTTTAAATGGTTATATGCAATTTTACATACATGTCCAAGTCCAAAGAATAGTCACAGTAGTGTCAACTCAAAATAAACTAGAAGAATGAAAATGCTATTTCAATAAATTTTATTATCTTTATAAATCATCCTAGCTCTCTAATGTCATGGTAGATCAAAGGGCTACCTTAAGTGTGAAAAAAATAAATGAAAGAAATTCTCTAAGCCGAGGCCACCACGATATATTTTTCAACACACTACAAATGGTGGAATCAGGTGGCATGGAAAGGCACTCGTTGCATTCACAACACCACCATCATACTCTTTGGGGCAAGTATATGTATTTGACCCATTGCATATACACTTATTCTCACCATCATCGATAAGTAGGATGTTTTGCGATCATACTCTTTGTGTACCATTCTAAAAGGATTTGTATACAAAGGGACCCCAAGCTTCTTACTTCACGAGTCTTCAATAGATTTGCACATTTCTTGTAAATAGACAAAGTTAAAAGATGAAATAGGAATACCAAATCCATTCTTGAGCTTGTTAATCAGGCACTTTAAACTCCTAGAGGTCATGGACAACCATATTTCGACTTTAAATTGTTGCAAGACAAATTTGAGGAAATTCCCAAGGTATGGCAAAATAACAACTTTCCTTGGCCCTTCCTTAGAGAAATGTGTGTGCTTCAAAACTCCACACATCCAAAATGAGTAGCCTCTAATTATCCATGGAAATGAGTCAATAGCAACTACAAAAAGAGCTTGCAAATTAATAATACATTAGTCCTGCACCTATATTGCATTGGGTGAGCGAGGTACATTTTGATCCCCTTCTATGGTGCATTGTTTCTCGTACTGCTACTTCCTCCTAATATTGTCTCGTGAGAAACTAAGCATTTTTATGATGAAAAATCTCCTAAAAGAATGCAATTATTTGTTTGTGTAAGTCTCAATAGACCTCATTAAAGCATGTTAGAAAAGATAATCTATGCCATTCAACACGATATAACATTTAGAACTAAGCTCATGAGGCTTATGTGCATTTGAGTATGAGAACACAAAATCCTATCATAGATAGATATAAGTCACTGATGAAATACCTTGAAAGCATATACTTAGTATATAACATCACATGCCAGCTACAAGAATAACTATCATACTTGGGTGTGATGGCTATCAATGTGCATTTTTTGTTTGCAAGGTTCTTGTGTCCGAATCTCATAGATTTTGCCATCAACAACAATCTCCTTATGCATCTAGAAAAAAATATATATTCTGATTTCCAAAGAATCTATGCTTTCTTGAAACATATTAAAATATTCATGTGTTGCATAGTCGAAATAGAATTGAACAGATTGACCTTTGTTTTCACAAATTTATTTATTACTAGACTCTAGTGTGATTTATTTATATATGGAATGACCATAATTGTGACCCTCTATGGATTGCAATATTCTAGAAAATTATCATACTTTTTTAATTTTGTTGAGGGATTGATCATGAGAATTGAGATGCTTGAGTTTGCAATATATGCCTCCTTATGAGACTCACTCAACAACCAATACTTTACCAACCTGAGATAAAATCAAACATAGATAAATAAAAATGAACTTGACAAGGAGACGGAGCACTAAGAAGTTCAATGCTAACATCACGGATCAATATCCTCAACATTAAGGGCAGTCACTATCTTTCTATCTTGGGAGGACACAACTAGTGATCATTTGATTATTGAGAAGGAATCTTTAAGAACATTCTCTTGTTCTAACATTCATTTCTCATGCATTTTGTTCTGTCTCTATTTAATCGTTATTATTCCTTGCAAAAATTTCTACCAAACTTGCTACTCTCACTCGAGTACTCATAAACTTCCAATGAAGTCTTTTCTTTAGGTTTCCTAAAAGATGGTATGAGTCAAATCTTTATCTCTTTGTATCTAGAATAGTGTATGATGCTGAAGTAATTCATCATACTTCCATCATAACCTCTTCAAAGCTTCCATATCCTTGTTGATATATTTTACATGATGTATCATATACTATTGTTGATGCATCATCTCCAATTTCTTGGCCATTCTATGGTTCCGGTTACACTTATTGCAAAGCAACTTCTTTGGGAAGGTAGAGATGCACATGCATATGCATTGATAATGTTTTCTATCAAACATGCCATTATCTCTCTTATTCGCTCATGCAAAACAACAAAAGATGTTTGGGATACTCTTACAACATTATACAAGGCAAGAAATGAGGCCCTTGTTGCTTATCTCCAAAAAAGAAATGGATATTGATCATATGAGTGAAGGAGATTCAATGGATAGTTTTTGACAAAGATCAAAGATTTGAAGTAGCTGATTTGTGCTAATAAAATCTTGTTAGATAGTTCACTTGTGTAGATTGTTCTTAACAGTTCTCTAGATTCATATTGGTGTTTTTCTTTGATTCTCTGATTGATGATGAAAGTAAATCAAAATGCCTTAATGTTTGATGACTTAGTCTCTATTTTGTTGCAAGAACATCAGTTAAGGTGGAATTGGCCAACAAGTTCAAAGATTTCTTAGCTAGTTCAAAGGGAAAAGATACATGGAGCTCATCTACTACTAATTAAAACTATGATAATGTTGCACAATCAAAGATGGAAGACAAAGATCACAAGAAGATAAAAAAGTATAAATAGTTTAAAAAGTACTATAAGGAAAATGATCATGTCATAAAGATTTGTCCTAAACTAATTGTGAAAGAGGCAAACAAGAAAGATCCTACAATGGTTGTTGTAGAGACCTCTGCACCTAAAAAAGATCCTGCTCATCTTGTTCAAAATGAAGAATGGGCATTTCTTATTGTTTGTAGCTATGACCCTTCTTCCAATGAGCATTGTATGTCTATAATACACTTGGATGTTTGGTACTTTGATAGTGGTGCAACCAAACATACTAGCTTGTAGCATTATTCCTTCAATTCACATGTACCAAAAACTACTCTTATCTTTTAATAGGAGTTCGAGAGATCATATTGAATACTAATGATGGAAATCCTTTCACATTTTGACATGCCTTATATGTACCAAGGATCAAGAAAAATATGTTATCATGTTTAGCATTACCGAAGATTAGCTTGGTTGTTAGATTTGTTGATGAAAAATGTACAATTCATGATCTCTTGAGTGGTGATGTTATTATTGCTTCTGGCACTTTATTCCACTCATTGTATAAGGTCATAGACTATGCAAAATCTATGAATGATTAAGCGATTGTAGATCACGATTCTTATGATATCTCATATGCAAATCTTTGACATGCACACTTTGGTCACGTGAATTTTGTTGCTTTGCTTCACCAGCAAAAACTTGAAATGGTATCCCCTCTACCCAAGTTTGAGGCACCTTCTAAATATGTCTATGAACATTGTATTTTTGGGAAAGTGCAATGCCTCTCCTTCCCGAAAGATGGTTAAGTTAGAGCTACACATAAATTACAAGTTGTTTGTAGTAATGTTTGTGGTCCTATGCAGCCACCTTCATTTCTAAATTACCTATACTTCATGATTCTCAATGATGACTTTTCTAAGAATGCCAGAGTATATCCACTCAACGCAAAGTTCGAAGCATTTATGGGCTTCAAGTGGTCCTTGGTTATGGCTGAAAATCTATCATGTAAAATGGGCACCCTTTATTCAAATCGAGGGAAAGAATATATCTCTTCTAAGTTTAATGCATTTCTAAATGAGTGGAG
>CM035434.1:63273191-63340691 GCA_020310875.1 Ceratopteris richardii
TCTATCTATCTATCTATCTATCTATCTATCTATCTATCTATCTATCTATCTATCTATCTATCTATCTATCTATCTATCTACCTTAAATGGCAACCCAATGGCCTGGAAGTTTATGCCCTACCTAACATGGCTAGCCTCACAAAGATCATCTACAACCATCGATGGTCACACATAGACCTCATCTAACTTGGAAGTTAGGGTTCCAGAAATGTCTGGGCTCTTATAATGGCTTCTCCTCATAATGGGGGCCTTACAACTTAGAGCACCATGGATCATTTGTGCTCACATGAGGGTGGAGTATTGAGCATATCTAACACCCCCCCTCAATGTCCACCCTACGGTGAACTACCTGCTTGGTCCAATCCCAAGATTTGGAAAGTGTCGAAGAAGTTGCTCTCTCCCAAGAGCCTTAGTGAAGATGTTTGCTCCATTTTCCTTAGTAGGACAATAGCTTATCTCCACGACCCCGTCCTCAATCAACTCAGGCACATAATGATATTGAGTTTCTATGTGCTTGGTACGTGCAGGGAAAACAGGTTTTTTGGCGATGGCCATGCAACTTTGGTTATCACACTTCAACTCTATAGCCTCATGTCCTTGTATTCTTATGTGCCATAGGATCCTCCTCAACCATAGTGCTTCACATGCTGCAAACTCAACTTCAGTAGAAGATAATGCTACAATCAGTTGCTTCTTACTAATCGAAGAGAAAATCCCTGATCCTAAAAAAAAGCAATATCCAAAAAATTATTTTTTAGTATCAATATCTCCTGCCCAATCAGAGTATCGGACAAGAGATGATCCTTCTTCATAAAGAATACCATAATCAGTAGTTCCTTTCACATACCTGAGTATCTGCATGCTTGCCTTCCAATGAGTTTGGCAAGGCTTATTAGAGAACCTACTTACTACTCCAACAACATAAGAGATGTCTAGTCTGCTATTGCACAAGTAGATGAGACTTCCAACTTATTTCCTGTATCTTCCAATATCCACTGGAGGTGAAGTATCTTCAATAGATAATTTTGTGTTGACCTCCATAGGTGTAGAAATTTCCTTGCAACTCTCCATGTCAAATGCCTTCAATATCTGCCTTGCATACTTCTGTTGAGAGATGAAAATTTTCCCTGGTTCCTGCCAAACTTCAAGACCTAAGCAAAAATGCATTAAGCCCAAGTCTTTTGTTTCAAATTCTGAACTCAGGCATCTTTTGTTTGTTGAAGAAGAGCATCATCATTTCTTGTAATCACAAGGTCATCTACATAGAGTACAAGCACAATTTTCTTCCCTCCTCTCTTTAGAACATACAAGTTAGCATCAGAAGCACATCTTTTGAAATCCAGATCCAAGAGATACTTATCTATCCACTGGTAGCATGCTCTAGGGGCTTGTTTTAGCCCATATAATGTGTTCTTTAGCTTACATACCTTGTTCTCTAAATGGGGAGCCTCAAACCCTGGTGGCTGAGACACATATACCTCCTCCTTGAGGTCTCCATTCAAGAAGGCTGATTTGAGATCCATGTGATAGACTGGCCAACAATATGTGCAGCCACAACTAGTACTACTCAGATAGTAGTCATTCTTGCAGTTGGAGCAAATGATTCACAAAAGTCCATGCCTTCAACTTGTGAGTAGCCCTGTGCAACAAGTCTTGCTTTATACTTTTCTAGAGTATCATCAGCCTTGTACTTTAGCTTCTAGACCCACTTGGTGCCAATGACTTTATGCTTAAGGGGTCGATCCACTAGCTCCCAAGTTCCATTCTTCATGATATTGTTGTATTCTGCTTGCATGGAAGCCCTCCAATTCGGATCATGGAGTGCCTCTTCCACATTGGTTGGTTCCTTTGCTTCTTCTTGAATGAGATCAGCCATCAAGGCTGTGTTTACAATATGGACGCTTGCTCGTCTCTGTTCCTCTATTCTCTGTGATCGCCTCGGGCCATCTGCAACCTGTTCTAGTGATTGTGGAATGGGGTTTGCAGAATCATAGAGCTGCCTCACCCAACCTGGAAATGGCTTTTCCACTTGGGTATCGGCAGCTTGGTGACTTTCAAACTCATCATCTGAAGATGATGCTTCCTTCTCTTATGTAGAAGGGATAGCTCTTGGGCCACGTTCATAGTGGATTGCCCCTTCGCCCGATGATAAAGTGGAAGCTCTCTTTTCGTCCTCCACTGCATGTGGCTTCTCCTCCTTAAACACCACATCACAACTCACCATGATCTTCTTAGCCTCAGGGCCATAAAGCTTATAAGCCTTTTTATCTTCACCGTACCCTAAGAAGATACATTTGATGCTTTTTGGTTGAAGCTTGTTTCTCCCTTATCTGGAACATGTACATAACATTCACTTTCAAATACTTTGAAATGGGAAACAAAAGGTTTTTTACCAGTGTAGACTTCTTGTGGAGTCTTTCCATCAAGTGCCTTGGTGTAGCTTTGATTCAAGATTTAGATAGCAGTGTTGATAGCCTCTGCCCAAAATTGATTAGGCAAACCCTTTCCTTTGAACATGGACCTTGCCATCTCCATGATGGTTCGATTATGACGTTTTGCAACACCATTTTGTTGAGGACTATGTGCCACTGTGAGTTGATGCTTGATTCCCTTACTCTTGTAGAAATCTTCAAACTCTGTTGATGTGAACTCACCACCACCGTCTGTCCCGAATTTCTTCATCTTCTTGCCTATTTTAGTTTCAACAAGTTGAAGCCATTCTTTAAAGTTACCAAAAGCTTGAGCCTTATCGGGAAGGAAGTACACCCATATCTTCCTGTTATAGTCGTCGACAAGTAACATGAAGTAGGAAGTTCCGCCCAAGGCCTGTGTAGGCATTTTTCCACACAAGTCAGCATGCACCAACTCTAGAGGATAGCTTGCCCTGTTCTTTCTTTCTTGTGGAAATGCCTTCCTTTGTTGCTTGCCCATCATGCAAGCTTCACATGGTTCCTTCATTTCTGCAATCGATGGTAGGTGTGCAACCATACCCCTGTGATGCATCTCCTTCAGTACAGGGTATCCAATGTGGCCGAATCTCTCATGCCATAGCTTACTTGTGCCCATGTTTGTAGTGGTTGTAAGAGCACACAACTCATATAGGTTGTTCCTCCTTATGCTAGTCCTAGCAATGTTGTTGTTTCTGTCCATAATCTTAGCTCTTGTCGTACTGCAAGATACTTGATGACCTTGATAAGTTATAGAAGCGACTGAAAGTAGATTTTGTTTTATTTGTGGAACATACAACACATTTGAAAGCTTTTTGATATCACCATTAGAGTTAATGAAAGAAATTGTACCTTTGCCCTCTACAAGACATCTTGCATTGTTTCCTACCTTTATTGTGATGGGTTCCTTTAGAGGTTGTAAGGAACTGTAAAGTTCTTTTCTACTCATCATGTGACCAAATGCACCACTGTCCAACACCCATGAGTCATGTGTTCCTGAATCTTCAGTCGAGAAGCACACCTCCTCTATCGTAACAAATAACTCAAGCTTTGTTTCTACTGTGTTGGCAAACTCCTTGCCCTTGCCACCTTTTGAAGAGCCACTCTTCTCTTCTGCCTTCTTGATGCGACAATCTTGGATTCTGTGTCCTTTCTTCTTGTAGTGGAAACAATCTCCCTTGAACTTCTTCTTGTCATTCTTCTTTTTGTCTCCATCTTTTGAAGAGTCTGTTTTGCCTCCTTTGGCATTTGCTGTGAATGCAACATCTCCTTTGCTACCACCACTCCTTGCCTTGAGCTACAACTCCTCCTCCATGAGTAAGGCACTAAATTCTTCAAAATTAGTGGTTGAGGTCTGATTTGAGTGTTAAGAGCAGTTACCAAACCATCAAACTTAGGTGGACAGCTCCTCACTTGACTTTTGAACACTTGTTGTAACCATTTGATCTCGTAGATTCTTTATGCGAGTGATAAACACCTTTGCAGTCTCCCCATCAGCAAACCCTTATGCTGCAAGCTGATTCTCCAAGTTCTAAATCCGTGTCTGATTACAAGTTTCATATTGATTTCTCAATATGTTCCATGCTTCACATGCCTTCGTAGTATGCTGAATGAGAGTCACAACACTATCAGAAGTACTTGTAACAAGAGCACAGAGTGCATCTGCATTTCTACATTTCTAAGCACGTAGAAGATCAACATCAAGAGGAACCATTCGACCAAGATTATTTGGATCAGGCCTTTCTTGGGGACTGATCATCAGTCTCCAAAAGCTCATATGAATCAAGAATAGAAGTGATTTTGAACTTCCATAGGGTGTAGTTCGTACCATCAAGTTTACCTTCTGTGAAGGATGGTGGCCATATTTGCAACGTTGGGATGAGCGACATCATTGCTGCTCCTGCTTGTGCACCACCTACTCCTGTTGATGAACCACCTTGGCCCCCAGTCTTAGATGATGATGCACCGCTTGACATATTCGCTCTTTTGTTGTTCAGAACTTTGCAACCTCTGTGCTTCTACTTTTGCACCACTCAGAGCCTCTTGAGCTCTCATACCATGTAAGAAAATAACAGCACAACAGAATAGATGTGTAGACAGAGTTTAGAGAAAAACGCAGACAAAGATAGACACAGACTAAGAGATAGAGAACTCAAATTCTTAGATTGTCGAGCATAATGTAGTTACAATGATGGTGTTGTCCACCCGTGCTCTCCCACTATGGAGCTTAGATGGCGATCTAGACAAACTCTAGATGAAGGGTTTACTAGTGCACAATGCTCTGTAAAGTTCAACCTGGGCCGTGCTTATATAGCTTTTACAAGGCGGTTTAGTATAGATAAACGTAGTCGGGAGATACAAAATAGTCGATAAAATATACGATATGAAAATATCTCCATGACCAGAAGTCCTACGGTCTCGGCCCTACGGGCCAGGGGGATAGGCCCCCGGACCCCATAGAAGGGGGCAAGCCCCCCTCTGCACTCCCCCCATTAAGGTTCTATGGGGAAACCGCACGACGCCATAGGGCCTTTATTTTCACCTTAAATGGCAACCCAATGGCCTCAAAGTTTATGCCCTACCTGACCTAATAGCTAGGCTCACAAAGATCATCTACAACCATCAACGGTCACACATAGACCTCATCTAACTTGGAAGTTAGGGTTCCACAAATGTTCCGGCTCTCATAATGGCTTCTCCTCATAATGGGGGCCTTACAACTTAGAGCACCATGGATCATTTGCGATCACATGAGGGTGGAGTATTGGGCATATCTAACATGGCCCTCATACAACTCTAGGTCTTCCTAACCTTTAGTGCACTCACAAATAATAGTTTAATCTAAACTACCTTGTGAACTATGCAAATCCATCATCTTAGCTCACAAATAAGAATTCCTTGGTAGTAAAGTGAATTCTCTACATTCCAATAACCAAGAAGTCTTTGGATTGTCATGCATTAGCTTTAGACTAAGCTCTATTGGAAGAATACCTATTGGAACGTGTGCAAACTCTAGCATATTCTCTTCCCTTAAGTGTGCCATATGAATGCAAAAAACATTCCTTCTTGAGAATCAAATAATCCATAAGAATACATCCTCCTAATTGATGCTCGATCATCATCCTCATGATGAAGCAACAACTAAGATTTTGGTAACACAAAAGGTGATATTTATCCCTATCTCCTAGAAAATCTAAAGAAAATATTTATATTCCTAGTCTCACTAATGTTAATAACTAGATCATCTCACCTAGTCAAGGAGCATCAGTAGAAATAAGCATAACTACTTCTCTCAAGAGTCTCCATGTGAAACTTAATCTAACCACCATGATTAATTGATCTCCCTATTGTCTTTGATAAAAGAGTTCCACTTCTATCGAGAAAACTACAAAGTGAGAAAGTTAAACTCTCTCTCTCTCTCTCTCTAATCTCATCTAAGGAAAAGATCTCTAATAGTGGAATCTATTCCACTTTTCCTTTCCATTTGAAAGAGATTTTCTTCAATCCAAATGTTCTACTCATTCATAAGTGAGAAGATGTATAAAAGCTCTCCATGCTTTTTCCTTCCAAAATAGTGGAGAA
Source organism: Ceratopteris richardii (assembly GCA_020310875.1). Lineage (NCBI taxonomy): Eukaryota > Viridiplantae > Streptophyta > Polypodiopsida > Polypodiales > Pteridaceae > Ceratopteris > Ceratopteris richardii. The sequence continues at coordinate 63,279,221 of CM035434.1, forward strand.
TCAAACTACTATGTAAAGGAAAATTATTTAATAAATGAATTCCTTTTAAAATAAAGACTAATAGGTGTTTTCTAAAAACCTCTTCTCTCTAAAGGAAAACATAATATATTCTTCTCCTATGAAGAAATCATGTTTTCATTTCCTTGTTGTCTTTCAAAGAACAGGAGCTAAAGTGAGATAAGTGAGATCTCTCCTCCATCTCTGAGCTAAATCCCACTTTCTCTTTCCCTTAAAAGAGAGATTTATGAATTTGTTTTCTCCTCTCTGCCATAAACTAATGTGTAATCCCTCATTTACATACATTCCTATGAAGGTGGAGAACCATTGTCCCTTAAATAATGAAGGTGTATGTAGTGAAGAATGGAGAAAATAAATTCCTTCTAAGGGTCAAAGCCCTCTACTAAAAATGGTCAGCAATGATTGTTGGAGTTTGAGGTGTGTGAAAGCACATTAGTAGCACAAGGAAGAAGAAGAAGATTGGAGTACAACAGAAAATACTAAATGTATTACCAAGAGAATGTACAAAGATAAGTGACCCGTTAAGGTTATAGGAATATATACAAGCCAAGGGAAAAAACCATCTAAAGAGGGAAAAAAGTGCTCCCATGGTCATTTCTTCACACATCACTACCAAAATATATCCACAAATCCCCCTTAGGAGTGATGTAATGAAAAAAGGAGCTAGCACTCATGCATAAGGAAGTGCCAAGCTATCTAGAATCAATCCATAAAAGAAGGTAAGCCCAAAACTTTGCAAAAAGCTTCAAGCATCTCCCTAAGTAGAGCCTTTGTGAAAAGGTCTGCAATGTTCTCCTGTGTGGGCACATATGCCAAAATGATCTCTCCAGCAGAGAACCTCTCCTTATCATAATGATAGTGCACCTCAATGTGCTTAGTGCAAGCATGGAACACAGATTTCCTCACAAACGACAATGTGCTCTGATTATTAGTGAAGATGGTGGTGGTAGACGATTGACCAACACCCAAATCATCCATTAGGCATCTAAGCTGCACACACTATGAAAGAAGGCTACTTCTTGCTCAACCAAGATATGCATGCGCTACCGAGCGCATGAAGCAAAAACCACTAGTGGAGACACAAGTGTCATAGCAACCAGCCCAATCAGAGTTAGAAAAGCATGTAAAGCTAGCGATAGTGATCCCCCCTTGGGACAAAACAATCCAAGTAGTTGGGTACCAAATCAAGTAGTGAAAGATGCCCTTAACCGCCTACCAATTCGTGAAACCTAGGAAATGCATAAATGTGCTCATCTATGAGACGACAAACTGAATATCTAGCAGAGTAATCATAGAAAACAACATCAAATCAAGCATCATGAAGACTCAATAATAAACCCATATGAGTGGTATTAGGTTTGTAGTATTCAAGGCCAAAATGCTACAATAATGTGTCAATATATTTTGTTTGACATAAACCTATTCCACCATCAACTTGCATAAATTAAATGCCCAAATAATGATGCAAATGCCCGAAATTTGTCATCTCAAATGAGGCATGTAAATCAACCTTAAAATTAGCAATATGTTTCTCATTAAGAACAATAAGGACCATGTCATCAAAATAGACAACAATGATCAGAAGCACATCATTTGCATGCTTAACTTATAAGGTGCTCTCAAAAGGACAATTTTGAAAACCATGTGCAATCAAGTAGGCATGTATCTTTTCATACCAATCATGTGGTGCTTGCTTCAACCATATAATGCCTTTTTCAACCTGTACACTTTGTTTTCATGCCCTTTCTACACAAAACCACAAGGCTAAAAAACATAGACTTCTTCATGCAAGTCACCATTTAGAAATGCAATTTCAATGTCCAACTGATGTACGTTCCAACCATGATGAGCTGCACGTGCACAAATGTTGTGAACAGTAGTCATTTGGTCTACAATGCTTCAATGGATACTAGACGATCTTTCCTGGGCCTAGTTTTGGATTGTTTCTCATCAAAATCGATTTCTATCACTTAGCTTAGCATCGTAACTTTCATTTGCAGGTGCTACACCACTCGTATTTGACTTTCTAGGACTATCAAAGAGCAAAAATGCACCAATTTCGATTAGTTTTCAGCATTTGAGCCATTTCCACTTGCTTTTGGCATTGTTTTTAATGTTTTTTGGTGTCGAGACCGCTCTTCCATCAAGCAGACATTTCAACTTTTTTGTTTGGGCCTCACAAGGATAGCAAATCAGAGTCTTGAGTCTTACAATATCACTTCAATGTCTCTTCATAAGGCTTTAGTTGTATCAGGGAAGTGTTCTCGTGCTATTTTTCTCTCTTTTTTGCTTATAAAATTAACTTCCATTGTTATAAATACTCTAGTTAGTAAATGGGGGAAGTAAATATGGATCCTAATGGTACGAAATCTTTAGGGCATACTTCTCCACCTAGAGAGAAATAACTAGGGGACTCAGACCATAGAATGGAAGAGTTAGAACAAGAGCAAGAAGTAGAGAAAAAAATAGATCAAGAAGAGGAAGATCCCTATGTAGAGATTCATGATCAGTTTATTATAAAGAAGCGGTTCATGGATCTTAAGGAGCAAACCCTTAGGCTAGAGAGAGATATTGGTAGCATGACTGCTTTCTTAGAACAACTTAATTTTTAGATGATCTCACTAGAGACTCACATTACCTCTTTCCTAGCTAGGAAGCAAAGAGAGATCCCTACTCTTCCTATAGTTAAGAGGGCTAGGAAGGATTTCCCTTTTCTTGGAGGGCATAAAAGAGGGAGATCTAGGGAAACTCCCCTCCTAAAAGAACCTAAGCCACCAACCTTCATGGGGGATGAACTGAGAGAAACAAGGATGCGAACTACACTTTCTTGCAAAAATGGAATGACTTGCATCAACTAAAGGGAACCCCACCTGAGTCTCATGTGCTAGAAGCAAGTCTCTTACTTGACTCATGTGCTTATAAGTGGTGAATGAGTCTCAAAGGCATGAATTCCATCCCTACGGATTGGACGCAACTTGAAACTATTTTCTTGAAGAGTTTCTTTTTGAGAATGAAAAAGAGAGGAATGGGGATGAGTGGGATAGGACCACTCAGATCCATAGTCTTTTGACAGTCTACATATCCCACTATAGAGAGATCATATTGAAGCTTAAGGGATTAGATGAATTTCAAAAAACAAGGGGTTTTGTTAAGGGCTTAGAAAAAGCCATTAAGAGAGAGGTAAGAAAAAATACACAAACCTTTGAGGAGGTGATCAAGTATGCTCAAATTTATGAGATCCATAATCATCCTTAGTGTACTCCTATGGAGATGGATCGACCCCTCAAACCTTAGTACAACCAAGTTTAAGAAGAAAGTGACCATGGGAAAAAACAAAATCTTTATTAAGAAAGAAAGATCAAAAGGGCATAAGTTACCTACTGAGCAATATAAGAGGGCCATGAGGGAAAAGTTACATATATTAGGTGCCTCTCCCCTATCCATGCACATTGGAACTGTCCACTAACAAAGAGGGAAAAAGAGAAGCGAGGACCAAGAGTAGTATGGCCCCTGATAAGGGCAAAAAGGTTATCGATCTAGTGCACACACTACCCATTCATAGTAGCTCTAGTTGTAAGGGAGTGGAAGTGATACATGATGACATTGAGTAGACATGTTGTTTGACACAAGCATTGTGGTCACCTCAGTTTGGACCATATGACCTAGTTAAACTTCATGGTGGTTTGTATAGGACCACCATGCCAGTCAAGATAGATGACTCTACAATTCATAACTTCATAAATTATGCTCTAGTCAAGAAGCTAAAGATTTCCCAGTAGTCGAGTGCATATAAATACATAATATCTATGATCCAAGGATAAGAAAAGAGGATATTGGATACTGTGGTATCCAATTTTCAAGTGAAGATACAGGAATACACTAACTATGTGGACTTCCAAATCATGAATATGGAGAGGATAGACCTTGTGTTAGGAAGAGAGTGGCTATGGTGGTTGGGAGACACACTTAAACACATTTACCAAAACAACAGTCTTGAGTTCGTAAAGAGTGGAGGTAAATTTGTATATAGAGAGAAAGATATGTACCTAGTTCAACTCTCATCTCATCTTTGAAGTTGTATAGTCTTTGTCATTTTGAGAAATGTACAAGAGATCTTTTTGTTGTATGCTCATGATCTCGAGCATTGCATAAACACTTCATTTGATGTATATTTTCATGATATAATTGTAAATTTGGACAAAACTTTTCACTATTCTTGCTTGAAAGAGTGTGTTGTTAAATGTTTTAAGGATCTTATGTTTGAGTTTAGAGTTGTTTTTCCCCATTGACTTACCTAGAGGGCTACCACCTGAGAGAGGTGACATTGACCATGCTATTGTGGTAGTTACTAACTCTAACCCTATTTGTAAGCCACCTTATAGGCTTAGGGTTTCTTAGCATGAGGAGGTAGAAAGAAAATTAGATGATTATTTATATAAAGGCTTCATTAGACCTAGTAACTCACCTTGGGCATCACCAATGCTCCTAGTTAGGATGCAGGATGGCTCTATGGGACCATGCATAGATTACAGGGCACTTAATAAGGTAACTATTAAGAATAGGATTCCAATGCCTTGGTCAGAAGACCTATTTGGTTAACCACAACAAGCTAGGTATTTTACTAAGCTTGATCTTAGGTTAGGATATCATTAGATTAGGATTAGGCTAGAGGATGTCCCTAATACTGCCTTTCGAATTAGATATGGGCACCACTAATTCTTGGTGATGCCTTTTGGTCTCACCAATTATCCTACCACTTTTGTGAACCTCATGAACAATGTATTACGGCCATATCTAGGGTAGTTTGTAGTAGAATTTCTAGATGCGATTATGATCTATAGTAGATTACATTAGGAACACTTGAGAAAAGTATTTCCAAGTGTTGAGGAAAAATTTACTCTTTGCCAAGGAGTCAGAGTGTGAATTTTTCAAAACAGAGATTAGATACCTTGGGCATAGAGTCTCCCAAGACTAAATTTAGATGGATCTTGAAAACATATAGGCTATTATGGAATGGCCACATCTCATGAATCTAGAAGAGTTATAGATCTTCCTAGGTTTATCAGAATTCTATCAAACATTCATCAAGGAATTGGTTTCTTGATGACGGAATACCTTAAAGGGAAAGTGAAAGAATTTCATTGGGGAGACAAATAGAAGAAAATTATGGATAAATTTAAGGTAGCAATTGCTTCAATTTCACTTTTACATATAGCAGATCCCAATAAACTCTTTGTAGTTGACACTCATGTGAGTCATTTTGCTATAGGAGCAGTTTTAGTTTTAGGGTGGTCCACTAGTGGCTTGTGAGAGCAAGAAATTAGAACTTTCTCAGAAGAATTCCCTCTATGAGGATTTGTATGAAATTGTCCATGCTTTAAAGAAGTGGCATCATTACTTATATGGTGCCAAGGTTGGGATAGTGTTTGATCAAGAGAGCATTAAGTGACTCTCTTATCAAAGAAACCTTAAAGGTCCTAAGGCCTGGTTGGTAGAGACACTTCATGAGTTTGATTATGAGCTTAGGTATAGGAAGGGAAAATTTAATGTAGTGGTTGACTCTCTTAGCCACATGACTATGGTCAATGGACTCAGTTCTACTCAGATCACTAGTGACCTACTTGAGTGCATTAGAGGGAAATGTAGACTTGATCCTGCATATTCCAAGATTTGGGAAGCCATAGAGAAAGGGATCATGATACAAAGGTTTCAGATGAGGATGGAGTATCGAGAGGTACTCAAGAAGGATTCAAGTGGAAGAACTATAGTATCCATGATGGATATCTGTTATATAAGGGTAAGGTATGTGTCCGTAGAGATCTTGAGATGAGATGGCACATTCTATATGAGTGTCATGACACACGTAGTGTGGGACACCCAAGAGTTAACAAGGCTGATGATCTTGTTAAGAGGTAGTTTTACTGGCATGGACTTTATAAGGATGTCTTAGAGGATTGCTTAAATGCACTAAATACCACATCAATACATCAGAAAGATTGAGGATTAGAGAACTAAACAAACCATTGGATATTCCCAATGGGAAGTGGGAGACTATCTCCATGGATTTCATAGTAGATTAACCTTAGACAAAGAGAGGACATGACTTGATCTTGATAATTATGGATCGGTTAACCAAAATGGCTAGGTTTATTCCAACATGTAGTATTGTGAAGACACCTGAGTTGGATAAACTATTTGTAGAGAACCTATACCAGTTATATGATATTCCTTTACACATAGTTTCTAATAGGTTTAGGAATTTTATTAGCCACTTTCAGAGAGGGTCTTTGAAAGGTTGGATATGAAACTTAGCATGAGTATGGTCGAGCATCCATAATCCAATGGGAAAAGAGAGAGGGTTAACCAATTCCTAGAGGATATGCTTTGATCATATGTGAATGCAAGGCAAACTATTTGAGAAGAGTACTTAACTATAGTAGAGGTTTCATATAATAGTGCCAAGCACTCTACCACTAGGCATAGTCCATTTATGCTTATGTATGGGTTTCAGCCAAGAGCTCCTTATGCGATAGGTTTGTAGAATGAGAAAATCCAAGCTGCAAAGGACTACTTGAAAGAGATGAACGATATGCTTAGGCTTGCTAAGGACAATATTAGGAGAGCTCAGGACAAGGCTAGAGCCTTTGCTGACCCTCAAAGGAGAGATATCAACTTTGAGGTAGGAGAGCAAGTTTATCTTAGAGTTCCATTTAGGTCGAAAACCATGAAGATGGGACCATGTCCAAAACTATCTCCTAGGTATTTTGGACCATTCCCAATACTTACAAGAATAAGAAAGATGGCTTACTAGCTCCAACTTCGAGAGAATAGTCAGATCCGTCTAGTATATCATGTTAACTGGCTTAAAAAAAGGTTGGCTAAATCTGACAAATTCATTCCAAATAGTGGGGTAGTCAGGCCTATTCTATGCAATGTATTCCACACGAACCTGAAAGCATACTACACACCCATGGTAAATGCATGATGAATCACTTATATAAAGAGTGTTTAGTAAAGTGGAAAGATAGTTCAGAAGATAGTGCTACATGGCAGTGGGTTAACACCCTCGGTTTCTCAACTTTAGGTTACCTTCCGAAGAGCCTCCTTAAGGGGAAGGATAAAGGAAAACAATGTGGAGATTTGAACATTTACACCAGATACATGGGGATATGGATGATGATTCACTTATATAAAGAGTGTTTAGGAAAGTGGAAAGATAGTTCAAAAGATAGTGCTACATGGTAGCGGGTTAACACCCTTCAGAGACGATTTGAACATTTACACCAGATACATGGGTAAATGGATGATAATTCACTTATATAAAGAGTGTTTAGTAAAGTGGAAAGATAGTTCAGAAGATAGTGCTACATGGCAGTGGGTTAACACCGTTCAGAGATGGTTTCCCAACTTTAGGTTACCTTTCAAAGAGCCTCCTTAAGGGGAAGGATAGAGGGAAACAATGTGGAGATTTGAACATTTACACCAAATCTCATGTTAACTAGCTTAAGAAAAGGTTGACTTAATCTAAAAAATTCATTCCAAATAGTGGGGTAGTAGAGCCTATTCTATTCAATCTATTCCACATGAACCTGAAAGCATCCTACACACCCATGGTAAATGGATGATGATTCACTTATATAAAGAGTGTTTAGTAAAGTGGAAAGATAGTTCAAAAGATAGTGCTACATGGCAGCGGGTTAACACCCTTCAGAGATAGTTTCTCAACTTTAGGTTACCTTCCAAAGAGCCTCCTTAAGGGGAAGGATAGAGGGAAACAATGTGGAGATTTGAACATTTATACCAGATACATGCGGATGTAGTGGGAGCACTATTCCATTAATTCTCTCTTTCAATAAGACCTTCCAATACCATTTTTGAGGACAAAACTGGAATTAAGGGGAAAGAAATGTTACATAGGAGTAGACTGAAAGAATAGGGATGATCCTTCTCTTAGACTTATTTAGTTGGACACATACATGAGTGCCATGTGGCACCCATGTGTGATGTCACTTATAGGGCTCCTTAGTATAGGTATAAAGAGATAAGACTTATGGGAATGGTACGTGGTTGAGAGGACATTCAAAGATTTGTGTCTTTGTGTGAAGCTTCCGAAATGATATTCAATGACCATTTGTTTCTCACCTCGGGTTCTTTGTCCATTCTCCAAAAAGAAGTGCTCATCATAGGAGAGACCAAAACCACCACTTGGGTAGAATTATGTTAGAATGAAGGTTGGAATGATAAGTATGGGAAAAAAAGATGAAGAAATAAATTAGTGATGAAGTTAAAGATAGTAAGGATTACAAAGTATTGAAAAGAGAATTTTGATTTCCAAGGCTATCTATGCTATGTTTTTATCTCTACTCTTATCTCCTTCAAGTTCCATGCCCTTCATTTGCATATCTCGCCTCTTCATCAAGCATATTACTTTGTGCAAAAAGAATAAGTGATGAATCTTCATGTATTTCCAATCAATGTTGATGAAGTTTATTTTTTGATGATATTCTGATAATCATTGTTAGAGAGTTTGTCTCATCCAACACGTCAATGTCAATAAAATCATTGCTCTCTAAGCTCCAAAACTCCTAGTCCATGGGTACAAGGATGTTGCCAATATAGAACTTTTTTCCCATACGAAAATGAAATTATATATGTCTCTAAAAGAATCATGTACTTAATGTCAAATGTATCCAATGTTATTTGAAACTAAACTTGATCAAGTATTTTCTCATGCCAATTGCTATAAGATAGAGTTTTGGACAAAGTACAATCCTTATCTTAACAAGCAACCATCATCCTTGTCACCTTCACATTAGAGACTATAAAGATCTTGCAAAATATAAAGACAAGCATGAAAACAATTATCTCAATAATGTTTGTGGATATGGTTGCACCTAGTGATCTTGGTATCTCTCTCTAACATGCTATGAGTTGAGTCCATTACAATGGTGCTAGGCACTAGCGACAACCTTCTATGCCACTCCCTTTCTGATGGGAACTTCCATAGGCACCCCTTTGTGTGAGCTTGCTCCACAAGATAATACAAGTGACCATAGAAGAAAACACCTTGCTCTACAATGCTAAATCCAACTCTCCTCATATATTATATACTTCCTAGATGGTTGTGAAGTACATCCTTAAGCCAAATAATACATTCAAATAGTTGCCTCTCCTTGTAAGAGGACATATATACCTTTGAAAAAGATAAATGCATATGAAAAACATAGTTCTCACAAGACGATATATCGAAGACATAAGAGCACGTCTAAAAACTGAAAGAACTTGGAAAAGCCTTGTCATAGGTAGAAAAGTGAGTTGCAAAGTGCTGAAAGAACTTGGAAAAGCCTTATCAGAGGTAGAAAAGTGAGTTGCAAAGTGATAAAACTTCTATCCATCCAACCAGCATGGGGCTAGCCCTTAAGCTTATGGGGACTCAAATATGCTTTATAGGCATGTGATGAGTGCAATAAAATACACTATTTGATTTGGATCATCAAGGAGAAAGAGTCGATACAAAACAAATAGGTTTGCACATTGACTAGCTCAAAAAACTTGTTATCTTTGGAGGAGACAATCAACTTCAAATGCTCATAGCAGCCATTATGATTACAATTATAAAAAATTCTTTTTGGAGTGATACACATAGGGTTTAGTGTATAGAATGTACAAGAGTAGAAGAAATAAGCAAAACAGGCTTTTGGAATGAACTTGCTCAACAGTGGTACCTCTTATTTTTGAGGGCTGTGTAGAGATAGAACCGGAGAAAAAACAACTACAATTTCTCCCTATATACGAAACCAAATTCTTTGAGAAATTTTTAACATACACTAGCCACTAACATCTTTCCAATGAATGCTCAGACATCCCATTTGGAACTCTTTAGAGAGAGCAACAACCTTTGCAAGTTTACTATTGTTGAAGAAGATGATGCAGAGAAATGGAGCAAGACAATGATGGCCACAAGTGTATGTATATAGCTTCCATGTAATGTACAAGTGATTTAAGTCTTTATATAGACTCTTGAAGTGCTCCATGACTTCGACAAGTGAATTTTAAATTCAAATGAAGGTGGGATAGATTGTTAAAGAGAATGAGTTCACTTTCCTACAATCTAGGAAAAGTGAAGATCTTATTTGGTCTACTTTTAGGTGATTGATCTACTCATTGATTCTGAAGCTCAACTAACTCAAACTCATGGGATTTGAGCCCTCTTTTTCTCCTTTTATATGTGTAAACTCTAGGCTTTTACATTGGTATAGTACTCCTTAAAAACTTTAGGAGAAAAACAATAAATGAGCATAAATAAAAGAACTCTTCAATGGATATTTTTTTGACATAATCCAAATGATAGCTTTTTGATGTAGATCAGATCCACCTCAATCATAGTGTAAGCTTGATTTTCCAACAACCCCCCCTCAAGCTAAAGTATGCTTGAGATTTCACTCTCTAATAGGTTGAATACCTGCCATTGACTTTTGCAAAGCTTTATTTCATTGAGTGCCTTCATCATCATATCTACTACTTGCTTTTCAGTTGGAATAAAAGAAATGTCAATCTCTTTTGCCATGAGCTTCTCCCTAATGAAGTGGTAATGAATTTCTATGTGTTTTGTTCTTGCATGGAAAATAGGGTTTGTTGCTAGATGCATGGAACTTACATTATCTCCAAATATGTGAGGTTTGGAACTCACAAGTCCCAAATCTGTATACAATGCTTTTAACCATATTACCTCTTGAGTTGCTATGGTAAAAAAACTATAATCTGATTGAGTTGATGATAAAGTAATAGTTGTTTGCTTCTTGGAACTCCATGACACTAGCTTTGAACCTGCAAATGCTAAGTAACCAGAGGTAATTCTTCTATCATCCCTAGCTTCTGCACAATTTGCATCTGAATAGATTTTGATATCCAATCCAAGGAGTAAGGATAGAATATACCTTCATTGATTGTACCTTTGAGGTACTTAAGTACTCTCTTAGCTACATCCATGTGTAATCTTCTTTGCGAGTGCATGAATTGTCTTAGCACTCCTACACTATATGAAATATCTACCCTTGCATGAGTAGCATATATCAAGCTACCTACTGAGATTTGATACTCTTTAATGTCTTCAAATTTCTCACCTTTAAAAAAACTAAGTTTATGACTCATCTCCCATGGTGTATGTGCAAGTTTAGTGTTCTACATTTTGAACTTAAGAAGTATATCCTAAATGTATCTCCTCTGAGTCAAATACATTCTAACATCTGTGTATATGACGTGCATACCTAGGAAGAATGTGAGCTCACCTAAATCAGAGATTTTGAACTCCTCATGCATGTGTCTCTTGATCCTTTGAATGTCATTCATATCATCAGGATCTGAGTTGCTAGGTCTCAACCTTGATCTTGAAGGTATGTAACGAGCCTTTAATTTCAAGCTCTAGGAATTTCTTTCAATCCATATAATGCTTTCTTAATGTTGCAAACATAAGATGTATGATTAGGGTTTTCAAAACTTGGTGGTTGTGACATGTATACCTCTTCACTTATCCAACCATTTAGGAATGCATTTTTCATATCAAATTGGAGGAGTCTCCAATCTCTTGCAGCAACTAGATTTATCAATGTTATGATTGTAGTCATCTTTGCAATTGGTGAGAATGTTTCCTCATAGTCTATATCATGCGTTTGTGAGCATCATTTGGCAACTAGTCTTGCCTTGTACCTCCAAACTAATCCATCTCAGTTTCTTTTAACTTTATATACCCATCTGCAAGCAATTATCTTTTTATTGGGTGACATTGGAACCAAATACCAAGCATCCATCTGCTTCAATGCATCTATTTCTTCTTTCATGGCCTTTTCTCAATTGGGGTTTCCCTTTGCCTCTTCATAGGTTGAGGGTTCTTTTGAAATTGTTTCTTTTTCCAAGTAGATTGAATGCTTTGTAACAAATGTGGAATCATATCTATACCTTTCTAGTTTTTTCTTCTCCCTTGTTGACCTTCTAGGTGCTTGCTTGGAGCGTTCTCCACACTCTTGCATCTCTTCTTTGCTTCTTGACTTCCATAGCTTGTAATCCTTTTCCCTTACATCTTGGTCATCATCTGTATCACTCCTTGGATCTTGGACCTATGTATCATGCTTGCTTCCTAATTGATGAGAATTAGAATCATGATCATATGTTAGAGTTACCTTTTGTTTGTCTTCATTATACCAAGACGTGTGTTCTTCAAACACAACATCCCTACTTGTAGTGAATTGTTTGGTTAAAGGATTATAGAACTTGTAACCCATTTGAGTTGAGTCATACACAATAAACACTACCTTTGTTGCGCTTTCATCTAGGTTATCTGTTATTTGTGATGATACATGAACATAAGCTAAACAACCAAACACCTTGCAATGTACAAGAATACGTTTTCTTCCATGCCATGCTTCATAAAGAGTCATACCTTGGAGTGATTTTGATGGTAGTCAATTGACAACATACACAAGAGTTGAAATAGCCTTTGCCCATAGATAATGTGGCAACCTCGTTTTTTTCCTGCATTGTTTTGGGTGACCCGACCAATGTCTTATTTCTCCTCTCTACAATTCCTTTTAGTTGAGGAGAGTAATTTGTAGTCACTTCCCTTTTGGTACCTTTATCATGCAAGAACTCATCAAACTCTTTGGAGAAGTATTCTCCCCCTTCATTAGATCTGAGCTTCTTGAGTGATCTATGTGTATGATTATCCACGTGTGATATATACTTTTTGAAGCAATCAAACACTTCATTCTTACTTTTGATAAACTACAGAATAGTCCATCTACTATAGTCATCAATAAATGAGACATAATACCTTGATCCTGCCGATGAAGGTTCTTGACTTAGCCCCCATGCATCTATATATACTAAGTCCAATAAGTTTTTGTGGATGTAGCCTTTGTGGTTGAATGGTTGTCTTTGTGCCTTCCTAATTTGACATGCATCACCTTTGTTGATCAGGTGTTGCTTTGATATGTTTGGCAGCCCTAGAACACTTTGATCCCTGCATATATACTCCAAGGCTCTTTCATTCACATGAGGAAGTCTCTTATGCCACACTTCAAGCTCAATTAGGGTTTGAGACCCAAGAGTAGAGCTATGTTCTTGGTTTCTCCTACTTCAAAAGTAAAGAGCCTACCATGCTCCTCACCTCTTGCTATCTTCTTGAAGCCTTGACATGGATCTTCCACAAAAGCTCCATGTTGAGTGAACTTAACTTGCAAGCCTTTTTCAACTATTTGGCCTACATTTATTAGGTTTTTAGTGATAGTGGGTACATAGAGAACCTTACTTAGAATGTTTGTTCTTCCATTGGAAGCTATGACATTACGAATCTTCTCCACATTGTTCTTAGTATCATCCCCTTTTTTTACTTCATGTCTATGCTTTGGACTTTCCAATTCAAATAGAAGAGCAATATTTCGTACAACATGATTTGCCCATCTTGAATCTATGTAGAACAAATGATCATCTTCTTTACCTTCTTTGTGGCTTAGATTCATTAGAACGAATGAATCTTCATGTGATTGATCTTCAGAATACTTTTTGTAGTACCTTCTATTATGGCTTCTATTGTTATTATTTAAGTTGTGCCCACATTTGCCTCTATTGTTGCCATATCCACCTCTTCCACTTCCTTTTTTGGTCTTACCATTGAACCAACAATTATGAGTGGTGTGGTTGATCTTATTATAGATGGCACAAGGTTGAACATTCTAACATTTGCTTTTGTCATGCTTTGGTCCTTTCTTCTTTCCTTTCCACTTGATCTTTCTTGAAAGTTGGCTTGGGATGTCTCCTGTTCATCTTCTTCCTTCTTCTTTCCTTTCAGGTTCTTGTCCTTCTTCTTTGCATATAGAGCCCTAATTGAATTACCATGATAGGTTTTAGCTTCCTTTATACTATTTTAGGCCTCTTGATTGAAGAGTTGTCCAAGAAAGATGTTGAAGGTTGAAGTTTGCACTTCCATGATGAGATCATAAGCCATGGTGAAAGACTACCACTGCTTATCACTTCTAATCCCATTGCGATTTTGCCTCATGATGGCCTCTTCTTCAATGAGCTCTCCAATGGATGCCAAATGATCACCAACCTCCTTGACCTTTGTAACAAACTTTGTGATGGTTTGTTTAGGTTTCTTCTTCATCTAGTTGAAGTCCTTCCAAATATGATTCATTCTTGCTTTGTTAATAGCAAAAAACTATGTCTCTATGGCATCCCAAGTCTCTTGAGATGTCTTGCATCCTCTAATATGTGGTAATACAACATTAGAGATACATTTTAGTATGTAAAATGTTTCTTGGGCATCCCTCGTACACCAAAGTGTGAGCTTATATGTCTCCTCTTGTGTAGGTCCTCCTTTAGATCTTAAAATAGGCATAACTTCATCACCTACTACAATTTCATAAAGATTTCTACCTTGCAAATAAGCCTCCATTCTGATTTGCCAAGCCGCATAGTTGTGTGGGTCAAGCTTCTCAATCATTGGGGGAAAGCCATCACCCATCTTGATCTAGCTCTCATACCCGTACAAGAACTTGGAGAAGCTTGTAGGAGGTAGAAAAGTGAGTTGCGAAGTGACAAACTTCGGTCTAGCCAACCAGCATAAGACTAGACCTTGAGCTTATGGAGAATCGAATAGCCCTTATAGGCATGAGATAAGTGCAATAAAATACACTACATTCTTTGGAGCATCAAGGAGAAAAAGTTGATACAAAATAAATAGGTTTGCACATTGCCTAGCAAAAGAAACTTGCCATCTTTGATGAAACAACTTCAACTGCAAATGCCCATAGAAACCAAGATGATTACAATTAGAAAACATCCTTTTGGAGGCGTGATACACATAGGTTTGAGTGTGTATAATGCATAAGAGTACAAGAGATAAGCAAAATATGCTTTTGGAATGAACTTGACACTCAACAGTGTACCTCCTATTTTTCAGAGCTGTGTAGAGATAGACCCCAAGATAGAGAAACAAGATTTTCTTCCAATTTGCTCAACCAAATGCTTTCAAAATTTGTGTGCAATTACTAAACACTAATAAATTTCCAATGATTTCTTGCCCATCCAATTTGGAGCACTTTAGAGAGAGCAGCAGCCTTTACAAGTTCACTATTGTTGAAGAAGATGATGTAGAGAAAAGAGTAAGACAATGATGGCCACAAGTGTATGTATATTGCTTCCATGTAATGTACAAGTGATTTGAAGTCTTTATATAGACTCTTGAAGTGCTCCACAACGTCCACAAGTAGATTTTGAATTCAAATGAAGGCGGGATAGGTTGTTGAAGAGAATTAATTCACTTTCCTAGAATCTAGGAAAAGTGAAGATCTAATTTGATCTACTTTCAAGTGATTGATTGATTTTTTTTTTTGTGAAGCTCAACCACCTCAAACTCGTGGGATTTGAGCTCTCTTTTTCTTCTTTTACATGTGTAAAGCTCTAGGCTTTTTACATTGGTAAATTACCCATAAACAACATTAGAAAAATACAATTAATGAGCATAAATAGAAGAACTCTTCGATGGATATTTTTTTGACATAATCAAAATGATAGCTTTTTTATGTAGATCAAATCCACCTCAAGCATAGTGTAAGCTTGATTTTCCAATGAAAACATCAAGGCACCAAATTTAGTCTCTAAGCTAGGAACAAAATATTAAATGAAGAAAATAAATAGTTGCTATACATAGGCTTATAGTTTTGCATATGCAATGGTAACCTTGTGTTATGGTTGGTTGATAGAAAAAGCTCATTCTACATGTAAAAACATTGCACCAAGAATTGTTTAATAGTTGTTCTATCTCTGTAGGTCTTAATGGAAATAATCCTTTCCTTTTTATGAACATTTGAAGATACTTACCCCATGCTTGTGACTTTTTCATCATGGCTACATCAACACCTAGGATTCATTTGAAATAGGAACTTCAAACCATTTATCCTCATTAAGGGCAATGGGAATAGTGATAGAGAATACAGATATTGAAGTTTATGAGACCTAGAGGTGGATGCCATGGGGCTTGTATAGCATTGAGGAGTGATGTGTTGAGAAGTAGAGGACATGCTCAAGGAAAAAGCCGCATAGGGAGGAAGATGATGAAGAACTCTCAAAATTACCTATGCAGGAAAACCAAAACATGCCCCTTTAAAACCACACTAGAAACTTCTTTTTGACCACCCTTGGTTCACTTTTCCCTTAAATTATCCATAATTGTGATCCAAGTTTTGTATGACCATATTATTTCTTAAAAATACCCAACATTACATTAGCCTCCACCCTATTGTATGTGCTCTTCATTCTCTCTCTCATATAAAAGTCCCTCTTTTTCACCTCAAGCTAGCTCTAATGTATACAATCATTTGTCTCCAATGATATTCATCTCCTTCTTTCTTGGCATTACTATCCAAGTATCATCATCCTAAACTGCCTTTACTTTCTCCTTCATGGCTTCATTCCATTCTATTGGAGTTTTAGGTTTGTTGAAGCACATGAACATCACAAGGAAGAAGAAGAAACTTGGAGCACAACACAAAATACTCAATGTATTACCAAGTGAATGTACAAAGATAAGTCACTTGTTAGGGTTATAGACATATATACAATCTTGGGAAAAAAACCTCCTAAAGAGGGAAAAAAGTGCCCCGATGGTCCTAAGTGTGTTCACACACATCAATACCAAAATATATAAAAAAGTCCCCCTGGTAGTGATGCAATGCATAAGGAGATTGCACTTATGTATAACGAAGTGCCAAGGTATGTGGAAAGAGATCAATCCATAAAAGAAAGTAAGGCTCCCAAAGCTTTGCGAAAAGCTTCAAACTTCTCGCAAGGTAGAACCTTTGAAAATAGGTCTACAATGTTATCCTATGTGGACACATATGCCAAACTGATCTTTCCAATAGACAACCTCTTGTTGACATAATGATAATGCACCTCAACCTATTTTGTGCGAGCATGGAACACAAGGTTTCTCACAACTGCTAGGGTGCTCTGATTGTTACCGAGGATGGTGGCAGAAGACTAACCAACACCCAAATAAGCCAGAAAGCATGTGAGCCACACACACTCAAAAGACATTGTGAAAGTTACCTTATACTCAACCTCACAACTAGAAGTGGCCACAATAGGGAAAACCACTAGTGGACCCGTGAGTGTCTTAGCAACTAGCCCACTCAGAGTCAGAAAAAGCATGTAAATCTAGTGGTAGTGATTCCCCCTCAAGATAAAAAAATCCACGTAGTCAAGTACCACTCAAGTAGCAAACGATGTGCTTAACTGCCTGCCAATGCTTTGAGACCTAGGAAATGCATAAAATTGCTCATCTAAGAGATAACAAACTCAATATAAAGCCAAATTATGCATAAGTAAATCAAGCATCCAATAGCCTATTGATAGAGAACAACATCAAATGCGTTTCCATCATCTTGAAGACCCAACTGTAAGATTTTTTCGATAGGACTCGCATTATGTTTGCAATCTTCAAGATTAAAATGGTGCAATAAAGTATCAATATATTTTGGTTTACATAGAGCTATTCCACCATCAACTTGAATAAATTAAATGCCTAAATAATGATGCAAATGCCCAAAATCTAACATCTCACAACAGACTTGCAAATCAGCCTTGAAATCACGAATATGCTTCTCATTAGGACTAGTGAGTAGCATGTCATCAACATGGACAACAATGATTAGAATCGCATCATTCACATGCTTAACATATAAGGTGCTCTCGATTGGAATGTTCTCAAAACCATGTGTAATCAAGTAGGCGTGTATCTTTTCATACGAAGCACGTGGTGCTTGCTTCAAACCATATAATGCCTTTTTTAACTTGCACACTTTTTTCATGCCCTTTCTACACAAAACCATGGGGCCTGAAATACATACAAGTTTTCATATAATTAACCATCCAAAAAAGTAGTTTAATGTCCATGTGATGCACATTCCAATGATGATGAGTTCTAAGTGCACAAATGCTACAAACGGTGGTCATTCGACATGTGGGAGTAAATGTCTCATCAAAATCAATGCCTCTCTCTTGAGCATAATCTTTTGCAAAACGTCTAGCCTTATACGTGTCAACTATTCCATGAGGCTTACGTTTCAGCTTGTATACATACTAGCCTTTTTGCTTGGAGACAAATCACATAAAGACCAAGTATCATTCTTCATAATAGCATCATATTATGATTGCATAGAAACCATGTAATTTTTTTGAGTTTGTGCTTCATCAAAAGAAACATTCTTTTTCTTATCACAAAGGCTAGAGGCAGCCATTGCATAGAAATCTGATGGAAAAAGAGCACTATGAGAGCCTAAACAAGTATGCTATGATAGAGGTGCATCTAATTTTCTATCTAGCAAAGGCTACACCAACCATTTAAGCATAGTTTTTGCCTCCATCAACACTCTCACCAACAAATGTGTCATGTAAATGTGCATAAAAAATTGAATGATTTGCATCATCATATGAAAATTTTAATGGTTGCAAAATTGCATCATTTGGACCAATACTTGATTTTCCACCTATAAAAAGAGGTAGCAATGTGTCATAGACATCCTTGGAGTTGATTAATGTCTCCTTCATACATGGAAGTAATGGTTGAATTGCATCTTCCACAAAAACAACATCATGGCTAACCAAGATGCATTTAGTCTATGGATGGCATAGATAATAGCCCTTTCTTTTAGAACTGTACCCAACAAAAATACATTCTATTGCTTATCATCCAATTTTTCACGTTGTTGTTCAAGCACTAATGCATATTCCATACAACCAAAAACATGTAGATGAGCAACAGATGGATTGAGACCATGTGAAGCCTCATATGGAGTGATGGATTGTAGTGCTTTAGTGGGAAACTTTTAAGTACATATGATGCACACATAACAACCTTAAGCAAGAAAATATGTGGTAGAGCCTAAGTTTTGACCATACACCTTGCCATCGCCATCCGAGAACTATTATTTCTTTCAAAAAATCCATTTTTTGAGGTGTATATAACACCATACACTAATGATTTATCCCACATTTAGCCAAAAATGCATTAAAATTAGAAGATATGTATTCCCCCTCTCGATTTGAATGGAGGGTGTCCATTTTACATGCTGAAAGATTCTCATCCAAAACTAGAAGTTACTTGAAGCACATAATCACTTTGGACTTTGCTTTCAATGGATGCACCCATGCATGCCTAGAAAAATCATCAATAAAAGTCATGAAGTAAAGGTAGTTTTGAAAAGAAGGTGTCTACATAGGACCATAGACATCCTAGGAACAAGTTGCAACTTTTGAGTAGGTCTAACTGAACCATGGGAAATAGAAATGATGTATTTTGCCCAAAATACAACCTTCACAGACATGTTCACCAGGTGCCTCAAGTTTGGGTAGAGAGGACATGCTTTCAGATTTCTATAGGCATAGCACAGTAGCAAAACTCAAATGAACAAAGCATGCATGCCAAAGCTTTGCATCTAAGATAGCTTGACAATATTGTATTGCACATGTCGAATCATTCATAGATTTTTCATAGCCTATGAGCTTATATAGCCCATGACATAAAATGGTCCCAAACAATAATAATATCACCATTTGAGAGAACATGGACTATACATCTATCATCAATAAATTTGACAACCAAGCCGATCTTGGCTAATGTTGAAACTAACAAAATTTTCTTCTTGATCCCTAGCACAAATAGAGCATCTGACAATGTAAAAGAATTACCATTAGGATTAGTTAGAATGTGTTGGAATTTTGGCCCCCAAGATTGTTCCATTACTAAAAGCTTTTGAGCATACACACTTAATTAATTAAGATGAGAAGTGAGAGATAGAAAGAAAGAGATCTTGAGACAAGGATAGGGAACGTAAGCTAGATTCTTACTCACTAAAAAATAGATTTCAAAATTACAACATGGGACTACTACTCAACCATATAAAGTGGTGCACTCACTAATGGAAGAATATCCAAGAACATGATGATACAAAATTTAGATTACGTTGAAATAATCTAAGTGTGTGTGAAGTGAACAAGCAACGAAGCTAACCTTATTCTCACAAAATAGTGTAACAAAATTGTAAATCAACCAACCATAATTTTGAGATTAGGGTAGGGAAACCCTAAAAACAAAATATAAGGTTAACTCACAAAAGATAGTTACCACCACCGTGTAGAAGAATCCAAGAGAGTAGCCTCTCCTTCACCAAAACTCCACCTCCAAAGCTTCAGAACACCAAGAGCTAGCTTGTGATCTTTGAGTGAACACCTCCTCCAAGTGTGTGACTCCTCGTTGATCTCCTTTAGAGGATTGCTTGATGAGTGATGTTTGAACAATGAGACTATGCTTCTTTATATAGGTTTTGAACTCCAATGAAAAGCACTAGAAAAAGCTATCTAAAAACAAAACTATGATCAATATTGATCGCTAACGAAAAAACTCCTCAGAAACAACATCGCGAAAATAGTGCCATGGTTTTTAGTTTGTAAAGAAAATCGCTTTTCAGAATTTTGCGTTGCATTGCTCTCGATCTGACTTGAACTCTGGTGGATTCTTTTCAAGTTGTTTCTCCTAGACCAAGGCACCTACATGGTTTTCTTGAAGGAGGTATATAAAGAATATATACTATAACTATTTTCCAACACTTTTGGACCATTGTTGGACGTATCTTCCAACAATCCCTCCTTCAATGTCACAATGGTACAAGCTTCAGTAACCTACAAATCTTCTCATGACTATCTCTAGTCATTGCTTTGGTAAATATATCTGCAACGTTCTCACTAGAAGGAACATAAACAAGCTCAATGTGCTTCTTAGCTATTTTCTCTCGAATATGGTGGTAGTGTACCTGTGTATGCTGTGTACTTGCATGATGCACTGGGTTATTTGCTATAGCTATAGCACTTTGGCTATCTGAAAATATATGAATGGGTTGATGTACTCTTACATCAAGATAATTGAAAATCTTCTACAACCATACTGACTCTAATGTAGTTGTAAATGCTGCACGATATTCAACTTCATACAATGAAGTCGCAATAGTGGGTTGTCTCTTCGAAAGCCATGAAATAAGACAATCTCCAAGATAAAAACAAAATCCACTAGTACTTCTTCTTGTGTCTCTATCACCTGCCCAATTAGAATCTGAAAATCCTTTTAGTAAAAAATGTGTAGATTTTGAAAATAACATAGCAAAATTTGAAGTTCCCTTCAAATATCGAAAGATCATCTTTACTGCTCTCCAATGTAACACTATCGGGTTCTACATGAACCTTCATACTTGAGAAACTGCAAACTGTATATCAGGTAGTCTATTACAAAGATATATCAAGCAACCAAATGCTTGACTATATAGAGTAGCATCAAATGACTCTGCATCTGCTACCATTTGTAAAGACATGTTCTGATCCATAGGTGTTTGCATAGGTTTAGAATCACCCATCTGAAACCTCTCCAAAAGTTTCTCAATGTACTTCTGCTATGTCATATAGATACACTCATCTTGAAACAGAAACTGAATCCCAAGATAATAATGCAAAATGCCTAAATCATTCACATCAAATGTTTGCTTTAATTGTTCTTTGAACATTTGTAAATCTTCATCTCTAGGACCTGTGACTATAATATCATCCACATAAATGATTGCTATAATCATTTTCCCTATTTCTGCTTTGACATAAAGAGTTGGAGCTGCATCTGAGTTATGGAAACGAATGGATAAAAGATATGTATGTATCTTTTCATAACATGCTCTAGGTGCCTGCTTTAAACCATATAAAGCTTTTATAAGCTTACACACTAAGTGTTCTTTACGTGTCTCTTCAAAACCTTCTGGCTGCTGAATATACACATCCTCATGTAAATCACCATTTAGAAAAGCAGTCTTAATGTCAAGCTGATATATATGCCAACCAAAATGTGCTGCTAGAGCCAGTATTGACCTAATAACAATCATCCTACATGTAGAAGCAAACATCTCATCAGAATCAATACCTTTTTGTTGTGCATATCCTTTGACAACTGACCTGGCCTTGTATCTATCAATAGTACCATGTGCTTTCCTTTTGATTTTGAAGATCCATTCTACACCTATAGCCTTCTTTCCCTCTAGTAACTCACATAATTGCCAAGATTGATTCTTATGAAAAGAATCAATCTCTTCTTGCATAGCTTTTCTCCAAATAGGAATGTTAAGTGCATATTTAACACATGCCGGTTCATCTTCAACAATCGTAAGTGCAAAATATCATGAATCTCAAAGTCTTCAACAAAACTTACATGATCTTTTTGTTGTTGCTGTCTAGTCTAACTCTTGTTCTTACATGATCTTGTTGTTGTTGTCTAGTCAGACTCCTTGTTCTTTCAGTAAAAGTCTTTATACCACTATCTTTCCAAGTCTAATATAACCAAGTAGGTGTATCCTTAAATAGTGGTGAAACTCTTTCTGACCTTTCAGCTTCCATAGGTTCTGGAACTTGTCTTGCCGAGGTACTAGGACTTTCTAGAACTTTAATTTCTTCCATTTCTGGAACCAAAGTCTCTTGTGGAACCGACTCTATAGAAGGTTGTGAAATTCCTCTTTCTTCAACTTTTTCTTGAATCCTAGGAGTTTTAACTCCCTCTTGATATGGCTGAACATGTACATCCAGAATCTCTCTAAAAAATCCATAGTCATTTTCAGTAATGAACTTTGGAATTTCTGCTTCTTTATCATAAACCTTATTTTCAGCAATATAGGCATTACGTGAAAGAATAACTTCACTTGTCTCTGGAACATAAAACCTATATCCTTTACTCTCAACACGATATCCAATAAAAATAGCTTTCTTTGCCTTTACATCTAGTTTGCCTCAGTCTTTTTTCTCAATATATACATAAGAAAGTGATCCAAACACTCTAAAGTAACTCACATTAGGTTTTCTACCATAATAAGCTTCATAACATGTGATTACCTTTAAAGCTGTTGTAGATGACCTGTACAAAATGTGATTAGCTCTATGTACTACATCAAACCAGAATTTCGGTGAAAGCCTCTTGGATGCCATCATGCTCCGCATCATTTCAACAAGTACTCTATTATTTCTTTTTGCAACACCATTCTACTGAGGAGTATAAGCAATAGTAAGGTGTCAAGTAATACCTTTCTCATCAAGAAATGCCTGGAACTCTTTTGACAAGTATTCTCCACCTCTATCACTTATGAGAATCTGGATAGTTTCCTGACTTTCATTTTCAACCATAGCTATAAACTTCTTGAACATAGGAAAAACTTCTGACTTCAACTTAAGACCATAGATCCATGAGTATCTCATAAAACCATTAACAAATAGAACAAAATACCTGAAGCCCTCAATAGATTCTGCTCTCATAGGTCCATTCACATCTGAATGAATAATCTACAATTTCCTGGTAGCTGTAATATGATCATGTTTCTTGAAAGGTAGTTTATGCGTCTTACCTTCAAGACAACCTTCACATATATCCGGATCATGTGGTAGCTTGAGTGAGGGTAAACTCTCAACCATACCTCTGTCTTTGATACTTTTGAGAGCTCCAAAACTAATATGTCCAAATCTCTCATGCCATAGCTTCATATCTTCCACCGGTGATGAAGATTTGACTGCATATGCCTGACTGATTTTTGACAAAACAAAGATCCCTCCTCTATGCTCACCTTGTAAAATACACTTATCGTCTTTGTGTGATAAGATCTTACAAAGATCTCTCTCAAATACAACTTTAAAACCATCACCTAAAAATGCAGATACAGATATCTATCTATCCATCCATCTATCCATCTATCTATCTATCTATCTATCTATCTATCTATGTATCTATCTATCTATCTATCTATCTATCTATCTATCTATCTATCTATCTATCTATCTATCTATCTATCTATGTATCTATGTATCTATCTATCTATCTATCTATCTATCTATATATCTATCTATCTAGCTATCTATCTATCTATCTATCTATCTATCTATCTATCTATCTATCTATCTATCTATCTATCTATCTATCTATCTATCTATCTATCTATCTATCTATCTATCTATCTATCTATCTATCTATCTATCTATCTATCTATCTATCTATCTATCTATCTATCTATCTTCATTTCAAGCACATAAAGAACATTTGAAATGTGAAAATTACCATCTTCTTTTGACTTTAGGGTTACTGTATCTATTCCCACAACATCCAAATCATTGCCATATGCAATAGTAACTCTTCTACCTATAGAATAAGAAAGGGAAGAAAACACATCTCTCCAACCTGTCACATGCTTTGTAGCACCTAAGTCAAATATCCACGGACTTGTTGAAAGAACTTGTAAAGCTGCCTGATCAAAAGATACTTCGTCAATAGTGATACAAGCATAAGAATCACCTTGAGATTTCCATTTTTTATCATATTTTGCAACATTACGTGATGCCTTTTTCTTTTCTGCTGCAATCCTTTTATAACATGCTGACTTAAATGTTCAGGTTTCTTGCAGTAAAAACATATTGCTTCCTTCTTCTTAGAAGACTTCTCTTTAGATGTGGTAGATATAGAATCTAAAGTAGAAGGTGAGAGGGACCTACTTTCCTTCTTGGATTGCTTTTCCTTCTTATCCTTTTTTTTCTTTTTACCCTTTGATGAAGATGAAAGTGCTTCTTCATTCTCTTCCATTCCCTTGAATTGATCTTCATCTTGAAGCAACAAGAACTCTAACTCTTCAAATGTAACCTCTCTATCTCTTGTGGTAAGGGTAAGAGTGGCTATGAAAGACCGATATGAAATAGGAAGTGAATTAATCAGCGTATTTACCGTTTCTTCATCTCATATCTCAACTCCTACATTTAGAAGTTGATCTCTCAAGTCAACGAGTCTCATAATGTGGGTTTGAATTGACTCACTAGCCTTCATCCTTGTATTTGCTAGTTGTCTCCTCAAGTGAGCTTTCCTAGTAGGATTTCTGCTTTGAAAAAGATTCTCAAGCTTTAACCAAGCTTGTCTAGAACTTCTGCAAGATCTCATTTATGGTAGAATATGCTTTTTGACACTCATTGCTATGAATGAAAGTGCTAATGAATCTCTAGCATCCCACCTTGCCTGATCT
The DNA here is from genome assembly GCA_020310875.1 of Ceratopteris richardii. Classification (NCBI taxonomy): domain Eukaryota; kingdom Viridiplantae; phylum Streptophyta; class Polypodiopsida; order Polypodiales; family Pteridaceae; genus Ceratopteris; species Ceratopteris richardii. The sequence continues at coordinate 63,304,366 of CM035434.1, forward strand.
TCAATAGGAGGAACTGTAGGTAAAGACCTACCTGTGACTCTGGATGTCAAAGTGGTTACCTCTTCTTCAGTTGGTTCTGTAATAGTAATTCTAGTACCTCTTGAAGTTGTTGTAGCTCTTGCTTTGCCTTCTTGTCTAGGTCTTGTTAAGGATCGATTGTTGATACTCCATAAATCCTTTGTCACTAAAATATTCATCATCATGAAACTCCACATGGGATAATTAGAAGATCCATCTAACTTGTCCTCAATCTCAATTCTAATCTCACTCATCTTAACCAAGTGTGTATGTCAATTATGCTCTGATACCAAGTGTTGGAATTCGGGGCCCCTGGAGCATTCCAATACTAAAACCTTTTGAGCATACACACTTAATTAATTAAGATGATAAGTGAGAGATAGAAAGAAAGAGATCTTGAGACAAGGATAGGGAACGTAAGCTGGATGCTTACTCACTAAAAAATAGATGTCCTAATTACAACATGGGAGTACTACTCAACCATATAAAGTGGTGCACTCACTAATGGAGGAATATCCAAGAAGATGATGATACAAAATTTAGATTATGTTGAAATAATCTAAGTGTGTGTGAAGTGAAAGATCAACGAAGCTAACCTTATTCGCACAAAATAGTGTAAAAAAATTGTAAATCAACCAACCCTAATTTTGAGATTATGATAGAGAAACCCTAGAAATAAAATATAAGGTTAACTCACAAAAGATAGTTACCATCACCTTGTAGAAGACTTCTTGCTCCAAGAGAGTAGCCTCTCCTTCACCAAAACTCCACCTCCAAAGCTTCAGAACACCAAGAGGTGGCTTGTGATCTTTGAGTGATCACCTCCTCTAAGTCTCTGACTCCCCCTTGATCTACTTGAGAGGATTGCTTGACGAGTGATGTTTGAACAATGAGACATGCTTCTTTATATAGGTTGTGAACTCCAATGAAAAGCACTAAAAAAAGCTATCTAAAAACAAAACTACGATCAATATCAATCGCTAACGAAAAGACTCCTCAAAAACAACATCGCGAAAACGACACCATCGTTTTTAGTTTGAAAACAAAATTTCTTTTCAAAATTTTGCGTTGGGTTGCTGCTGACCGGACTTGAACTTTGGTGGATTCTTTTCAAGTTGTTTCTCCTAGACCAAAGCGCCCATGTGGTTTTCTTGAAGTAGGTATATAAAGAATATATACTATAACTATTTTCCAACAGTTTTGGGCCATTTTTGGACATTGCTTCCAACATAGTGATCTTACCAACTCCCACTATAAGAAAAGAGGAGTTGTGAGTGCATGTAATAGTATTCCTTGTTCGGGCAGGCTCAAGTGAGCTGAAGAAACTATGGTACAGAGTAATCTGTTTGGGTGATCCATTATAAAAGTACCAAACATCTGAGTCTAGTACAAACATAAATTGCTCATGATAAGATGGGTCAAAGATGGCAATAGTAGTAAACACCCATTCTTCATTGTGCATAAGATTAACAGACTCTATCTTAGGTCTAGAGGCCTCTACAACAAGCATTCTAGCCTCCTTTTTCCTTAGCTCTTTAGCAACTAGTTTTGAACAAGTCCTTATGACATGTAGCATTAGTAAGAGAGAGAGCTCCATTTACCTTTGCCCTTTTGATTAGCTAAGAAAGCTTGATTTGCAACATGGATAATGGACATATTCTCCTTGGACTCATGTTCCTGCAACAAAAGAGAGACTAAATCCTCAAATATTAAGGCATTTGGATTGGCTTTTATTATCAACTAAAGATTAGAAGAAAAACCCTGATATGATTAAGGAAGACCATTAAGAATGGCCTACACAAGTGCACTATCTAGCATGATTTCATCTGCAGAAATCAACTGCTCTTTCAAATCTCTGATCTTTGTCAAAAGAGTATCCATAGAATATCCTTCATTGATATGCTCACTCTCCAACTATTTTTGGAGGTAAGCAACACGAGCCTCAGTTCTTGCCTCGTATAAAGTTATAAGTGAATACCAAGCATCTCTTGCTATTTTGCAAGGGTGAATATGAGGGATAATGACATGTTTGATAGACAAGCCTATCAATGCATGTGCTTGAGCATCTCTACCATCCCAATGAAGTTGCTCTATGGTTGGTGTAGTAAGAACTACAACACAAACAAGAATCTAAAGATCATCATCTTCAACATCATCTGCATTATCTTCAGTAACTATATTTGAAGCTATAGTAGTTCATTTTTCAACACCCCAAATAATGTTCCATAGTTGTTTTTCAACTAATACATGACACATTATATATGCCAATAATGGGCAATCGGTACCATCCAGCTTGTCCTCAACAACCAACATATGGAATACGTCATCGATTTCAGGCATGGCTAGTGAGTAAAATACCTTGATGCAAAAAAATGACTATATCTCAAAAATTTGAATATAAATACCTTCTCAAGATTTGTTAAACCTATATTAGACTTTGAGCTTGTACTCGTGAATCGAAACTTGTATATATATTTGTCACAAAAGGAAGAATTCGTGTGCACAAGTTCTATGATAGTGCATTTGGAGTATGCTCATCAATTTTTGTGTGATTCTAAGACTATGAATGGAGGGGCTTTGACAACATTGTAGATGAAGTGACAGCTTTCTTTGATACCTATTGTTTAACTTTTAAGTTTGCAAAAGCACATGAAAAGGACAAGACAAAAAAAGAACCTTGGAGCAGGACACACAATATTTAATGTACTACCAAGTGAATGTACAAAGATAAATCACCCATTAGGGTTATAAGCCTATATACAAGCTAGGGGACAAAACCTTCTAAAGAGGGAAAAAAGTGCCTCGATGGTCCTATCTATGCTCACACACATCATGACCAAATCATATAAACACATTCTATTTTCATATTCACTATTAAAAATAATTAGATTCCTCACAAGCCATGAACTAAGTCATGTAGGCATATAACCTTGCAATGAATGAAACATAAGTTCATACTTGAACAAGTTACTTCACCCTAATAAATGAACTTAACTCACCATCAAGTGGTAGGAAGCTCCTCCTTGTTTTGGATGCTTTACTCTTGAAGTTTTAAGTTCTCCACTTATTCATAACATTTGAGTCTATGTCTATCCATAGATGGAATTCATCCTCTTCCTTCTCTTAACTTTTTTTATTCGGTACACTTGATTGAGTTTTTCTCCTACCTTTTCTTCGTTTGATCTCCATTGATGATGTTTTGTAAGTGGTTTGGCCCACGATTTGTTGTTTCGCTTTGAACTTATTCTCTATTGCATATGCATCTTCAACCTACAACACATCTTTGCTACTATACTCAATTAGCAACTCTTCAAATATGAAATTATTGGACACATAATGATCCTTTCCATTAGGTTTTTAACAGATAAATCCCTTTTACCACTATGAATATGCATGAATTAAACAACAATCTTCCTAGGAGTAATGTATGCTCCAATTCATGAGGTATATGAACATCACATACATAATCAAACACCTTGAGATGTGAAAGGTACGGTTTCTTACCACACCAAGCTTCATAAGGTGTGACTCCATGTATATATGAGGCTAGAAATTTTTTGATTATGCATATAGTTGTATTTGTTGCATCAACCCAATTATAACTAGGAACACTCATTTCATGTAGCATAGCTCTCACCATGTGTGCTATATATCTATTGTTCCTTTCTAATACCCCATTTTTGGGGGTGTGTACCTCAAGGAAAATTGCCTCGTGATTCCATGCCCATGAAAAATTGCAAAAGATGCACTTGAAAAACATTATTCCCTTCCATAAAAGAAATTTATATACATAACTCTCTCCTTTTCCACTAGCCTTTTGAACCTCTTGAAGTGGTGAAATAGGTCTCATTTTGTAGTCATGCAATAGATCCAAACCTTTAATGATCATGTACATGTAGCAAATATTAGTCATCTGTAATAGATAGATCCTTTTGGATCCCCGTACATCTTTGTGTCTGAGATTTACCACATCATTGCTCACAATTGCTCCCTTTTTCACTGGCAATGTGCTTTGCTTATGTAGTTGACAAGCAGCACACACATGCTGCATACTCTAAGATCTAAAATCAAGGAGACCACTAATCAATCCTTTATCTTGCATTTTCTTCACAATATTTAAGTTTATGTGGCCAATTATTTTATGCCACAAATCAAGCTCTACATTGTGAAGTAGACAATGTAAGGATTGATGGTTCTATCTCCATGGTAAAGTGTCTCCTTTGGTTCTTTTCTCTTGGTATGAGGAGATCTTAGTCCTCCTTTTAGTATTCAACAAATTATCCTTGATCATTAAACTTAATTTCATTACCTCTTTCAACCATTTGTCCTACTCAAACCAAGTTCTTAGTGAATAGCTGATAAAGGGATTGATTAGACTAAGTCAATGAGTTTTGGTAGTTCCCATTTTTCTTCTTAGGAAGAGAGATGGAGCTATGAGACTCTAAGTAGATTACAAGGCATTAAAAAATGTGACGATCAATAAAAAGCTCCAAATGCCACAATTTGACAATCTATTAGATTGGCTTCATGATGCAACTATCTTTTTGAAGATACATTCGCACCAAGGGTATGACCAATGTCAAGATAAGGCTGATAACATTAAAAATAATATTTTTCAAAGACAATATATGCATTTTGAATTTTTGGTAATGGCTTCCACTTTGATTAATTCCTCCACTAAATTCATGACTTTCATAAACACAATCTTGCAACCATATTTGGCCAAGTTTTTGGTTCATTTTGATGATCATATGCACACTTATAGTAGAACCTATTCAAAGCACCACAAATATCTTAAAAAAAATTGTAGTACTTCAACAAAATCTATTATATGGTAAAGAATCCAAGTGTGAATCGTTACCATAGAGGTTAGATATCTCGGACATGTGATTTGGGCTAAAGGAATCAAAGTTGATTGTGGAAAAGTAAATTTCATAAATGAATGACCTTATCCTAAGAGTATCAGGGAGCTCCAAAGTTTTCTTGGGATGGTACAATATTATAAAAATTGCATTCAAAGTTATGATATAGATGCGGTCGACTACAGATGAAAAAAAGAGTATAGTACAACTTATGTAAGATGTTTCTTTAGCTCCAATGAACCATTCATAGTAGAAACAAATGCTATCGAATATGTAGTTGGAACTGTGTTTTTTTACGTTGTTCATCCAATGCATTTGAAAGTTGAAAGTTAAGCATAACTCAATACAATTACTATGCCTATCAACATGAAGTGATGATAATCATAGATGTCCTAAAGAAGTGTCATGATCATCTATTTTGCACCAAATCAACTCTAGTATTTCATCAAGAAAGCATAAGAGAGTTTGGAAACACTACAACATATCAGGGGCATACCGGTGTTGTCCATATCGAGGGTCATCCCTTGGCATCGACATGACCGTTGAAAATGGTTGAAAAAACATAGAGTTCATACCAATGGTCATTTTATCCCCGCTATAACCATGAAAAAAAATCATCGGTATACACATTAGAAATAGTAGGCACCGGTACAAAGGTCGGTATGAGCGTCACTATGAGCACGGGTAATTACCTAGAACTATCGATGCTCAAACCAATGTTCATACCGATAATGTGCTGTAACCGGACCCTAAAGAAAAAATTTGATATTTGCTCATGTTTTGAATTTAGTTCTGCAACTGCCAAGTTTGTGTGTGCAAACTGCGTTGTGAGCATATTGTGTACACACACGCACACCTCTCTATCTCTTTACACACACCTCTTTCTTTCTCTAGATCTTGAATTTTGGTAAGTATCACACATAATCTGGCACCTTTTCTCTTTCTCTCAGTTTTCTCTTTTCCAATTTCTCTTCTCCTTAGTTTTACAGGAGCTTTTTGGCATCGGTTCTTTGGAGTTTGAAGAACGACAACATTAAGTGGAATCTGATGAATGTGATCCAAAGAATTACATCGATGTAAGTGATTGTTTTATTCTCTATTGACATAGAGTGAGAAATAGAGAGAGAGAGAGAGAGAGAGAGAGAGAGAGAGAGAGAGAGAGAGAGAGAGAGAGAGAGAGAGAGAGAGAGAGAGAGAGAGAGACGTGAAAGAGAGAGAGCTGAAAGAGATAGAGAGACGAAAGAGAGAGATCTAGAGAAACAGAGAGAGAGAGAGACAGAGAGAGAGAGAGAGAGAGAGAGAGAGAGAGAGAGATGAGAGAGAGAAAGAGAGAGAGAGAGGGGGGTTTGCACACATATATACACATATGCATACATACATTCACACACATACGTACACACAATCACACATAGACATACACACACACACACTCACATATACATACACACTCACATACATATTACATACACACATGCATATACATACACAAACATATGCATAAACACACATATGCATACTCACATGCATATGCATACATACACACACACATATGCATACACACATATGCATAAACACACCCATATGTATACTCACATGCATATGCATACATACATACACATACATATACACATATGCATACATACATGTACACACACATGTATACATACACACATGCATATGCATACATACATACACACACATATGCATACACATACTCACATACGTATTACATACGCACATGCATATTCATGCATATGCATGCATATATGCATTCATATATACATTTACATACAGACTCACATATATATACACACACCAACTCACATATATACATACACACTCACATACATATTACATACACACATGCATATACATAGACACACACATATGCATACTCACATGCATATGCATACATACATACACACACATATGCATACACACATTTACATACATACATGTACACACACTGTCACATCATGGCCTCATTTGAGGCATCGTACCTCACTTGGTATATATGCATTCATATATACATTTACATACAGACTCACATATATATACACACACCAACTCACATATATACATACACACTCACATACATATTACATACACACATGCATATACATAGACACACACATATGCATACTCACATGCATATGCATACATACATACACACACATATGCATACACACATTTACATACATACATGTACACACACTGTCACATCATGGCATCATTTGAGGCATCTTACCTCACTTGGTAGAGGATTTGAGAGGAGAGCCTATTAGAACTCTCATGTGAGCCTTTATTGACTCTCATTATTTAGAGCACAAGAGCAGCTCGGCGGTGGGGTGGAATTGAATACAAGAATCTCTGTGTGTGATAGACGCTCACGAAGAGTTATCAGACAAAAAGTAAAAGGTTGCACATGTAATACACACACACACGTATACATACACACATGCATATGCATACATACATATACACACATATGCATACACATACTCACATACATATTACATACACACATGCATATTCATGCATATGCATGCATGCATGTATTCAAACATACATATACATACACACTTACATATTTATACACACCCACTCACATATATACATACACACTCACATACATATTACATACACATGCATATACATACACACACATATGCATATTCACATGCATATGGATACATACATACACATGCATATGCGTACACACATATACATACATACATGTACACACACGCACACATACACATACACACATGCATATGTATACATACATACACAGACATATGCATACACCTACTCACATACATATTACATACTCACATGCATACTCATGCATATGCATGCATGCATCATATACATACACATAGACACTCACATATATATACATACTCACTCACATATATACATACACACTCACATACATATTCTATACACACATGCATATACATACACACACACATATGCATAGTCACACACATATGCATACATACATACACACACATATGCATACACACATATACATACATACATGTACACACATATACATACATACATGTACACACACATATGCATACACACATGCATATGCATACATACATACACACAGATGCATACACATACTCACATACATATGTTGGAATATGCAAGTCCACATCATATCTTCAAAGTATTATTATACGTTGAACTCTTTATTAAAGTTCATTGTATTCTTAGAGTGATTTATTATGTTCTCCACATCAGCCATAGTCATGAATAAAGCATACCTGAAGTCAATGCCAAGTTGGAAAAGTGTTCCTATAATTTAGGAAAAATTTCAGGACAACAGCACACCTTTTCTAAAGGTAGTTTTGCACGGATCATATCTCGCTAACTGTGCATCCTTTTTGGTTGATCTAAAAGCCAAAATTTTCTCCATAATATCAGGTATCATCTCACCAAAAATCTCCCACAAAACTCGTCTCCAAACTCAAGTTATGCTGGCCGCAAGTTGGTAGGTAGAGATTTGGCAGATTGTTGAAAACGGTCAATAAGCCAACTTTGGAAGCTTGTATCTTGAGCTACTTGTGTCATCTCAAAATGGTTTCTTCAGCAAATTTGTTTGTCATATCATGGAGAATCTCCATCTACCAAACTCCCACGCATTAGAGAGTTATGCCTATTTAAACAAAAGCTTCTGAGCATTTTCGGCAGACAGACAAAGGGCTGGAGTTGAGAGACAGTCGACTCATTTCTTGTAGTTGTGGAGTGCATCCTAGGGACTGAAGTTGAGTGGCGTATACCACACACTCTGACCATTATACATTGGCTTGATTTGTATCATTGAGCTCATTTGATAGTGTTATTAGCTTTGTTCTTTTCAAGTAGTTTGAGCTTGAGTTAGCTTCTACTATTGAACTTTGTATTCCTGTTGATTTAAGGATTGCTCACTTATTTGTCTCTCATATCTGATCTCATATATTCTTTGAGAGTGTGTTTAAGCTCAGCTCCTCATTTTTCACATGGTATCAAAGCACCTAGGTTAGAAGTGCCTAGTGTGAGCATATTTGAGTAAAGGGAAGAGTCTCAATTCAACTTGTTGCAGTTGAAGATAGCACCAAGTCTCCATAACCTACACTTAGAAGGAGTTGAGAAGCTCAATGGCAAAAAGTATGCTACATGGAAGGTAAAGATGGAGTCCTTACTTTTCTTTCAAGATTGTTGGGATTTAATTTCGATGGATAGACCGACTGGAAGTGAAGAAGAATTATCCAAATGGGATAAGAAGGACATGTTTGCAGTTCATATAATAAGGTTGAGTGTCAAAGATGACATTCTCAGCCATGTCCTTGATGTGAAGACTCCCAAGAAGGCATGGGAGACATTGAAGAATACCTACAAGTCCAAGAGCACCTCGAGGAAAGTGGCATTGAGGGTTGAACTTACCAATTGTACGAGGAAGCAAGGAGAGGATGCTTCAAGCTTCATCAAGAGAGTCAAGGATCTACATCAACAACTAGTGGCTATTGGAGATAAGATGCCTGACAACGAGCTCTCTACAATCATCAAGGGAAGAAGCTGGATGACAAGTCAAGGAAATGCATCTTTGTTGGATATAGTGATGCAAGCAAAGCTTACAAACTTTATGATTCATGTAAGAAGGAGACATTCCTATCAAGGGATGTGATTTTTTATGAGAATGCAAGCTTCAGTTCAGCATCAATTTCAGATTTGGATAAAGGCTCTTCAACAACAGTTAAAATTGAAGTTCCCTCTTCTACACATGAGGAAACCATTGAAGAATTAGAGGAAGAAGATGAAGATCACCGTGCAACTCTTAGAAGGACTTCAAGGATCAGAACACAACCTCAAAGACTTACATATCAACAAGGTAATTCCTCAAGTTTTGAGCAAAGTAATGTTGCTTTCCTTAGCTCTATTTTACAACATGACAAACCGTCAACATACAAGGCTGCTAGTACTAAAAAAGAATGGCAAGAAGCTATGGAAAAAGATATGGCTGCTCTTCATCAAAATGGGACATGGGAGTTATGTCTATTACCTCCCAACAAGAAGGCAATCGGATGCAAATGGATCTACAAGCTAAAATTCAACAAGGAAGGGAAGATAGATAGACACAAAGTAAGGGTAGTAGCTAAATCATATTCTCAACAATATGGATTGGATTATGATGAAACATATGCTCGAGTAGCAAAGATGAGTTCAGTTAGGTTATTACTTTCCCTTGCCTCCATATTCAAGTGGAAAGTGAAGCAAATGGATGTCAACATTGCCTTCCTCAATGGCATACTTGAGGACGAAGTCTACATGCAACGACCGGAAGGATACATTGTCAAAGGTAAAGAACACATGGTATGCAAACTTCTCAAAAGTTTGTATGGTTTGAAGCAAGCTCCCCGAGCTTGGTATGCAAGGATTGATGAGCATCTTTGCTCTCAAGGCTTTCAAAGAAGCAATGCTGATCATAGTTTGTATTATAAAGTCAAGGGAAAAGGTATTGTTATTGTTCTTCTATATGTGGATGATCTCATGTTGACAGGAAGCAATGAAGCAATGATTGAAGATGTTCAAAGAAAACTCTCTAAAGAGTTTGAAATGAAGGATCTTGGTGACTTACACTACATTCTTGGCATCGAAGTCTCTCGACTAGAGAAGGGAGATATATTTATCTCTCATCAAAAGTACCTTTTTTCCATTCTTGATAGGTTTGAGATGTCTCACTCTAAGCCGGTCTCTACACCTATGGAGTCAACTCTCAAACTCACGAAGGATGAGAATGGTGTTCCATATGATGAAACATGATATAGAAAACTCATAGGATCTCTCCTCTATTTGACCATCACAAGACTAAAGGTACTTCTTCACTTGGAATTCTCCATGGAGGAGATACATTGAATCTTGATGGATTTAGTGATTTAGATTATGCAACAAACTTGGTTGATAGAAAGAGCATAAGTGCAAATTCCTTCTTCCTAGGAAATGGAGCTATTTCATGGAGTTCCAAAAAGAAAAGTACGATCAGATTATCCTCTACAGAAGCTAAATACAAAGCTCTCACAACCTCAGCTTGTGAAGCTATTTTGCTGAGAAGATACTTGGATGAGATTGGTTTCGGTGAAAACCAACCTACCACCATTCATTGTGATAATGACTCAGCTGAATCTTTGGCAAAGAATCCAGTCATGCATCAACAAACCAAGCACATTGAAGTGAGGGAGCACTTCATCAGAGAGAAGATACAAAGTGGTGATATCATCTTACACCATTGCAACACAGGAAAATGTGGCTGACCTCTTCACTAAAGCTCTTGGCAAGGAGTTGTTCATCAAGCATAGATCATCACTTGGCATGATGGAGCTCCCCTTAAGGGAAGGAAGTCATGAGTAAGGGAAGGCTCATCATGCATCTTCAACAAATAAGGGAAGGCTCATCTTCATATGCCTTCAGCAAGCATTTTATTTCAGGTTCTTATTATTTTGAAGATGTTGGACTTGAGGGAAGGTGTTGGAATATGCAAGTCCATATCATCTCTTCAAAGTATTATTATAGGTTGAAATCTTTATTAAAGTTCATTATATTCTTAGAGTGATTTATTATGTTCTCCACATTAGCCATAGTCGTGAATAAAGCATATTTGAAGTCAACGCCAAGTTCGAAAAGTGTTCCTATAATTTAGGAAAACATTTTGGACAACAACACACCTTTTCTGAAGGTAGTCTTGCATGGATCATATCTCGCTAACCGTGCATCCTTTTTCGTTGATCTAAAAGCTGAAATGTTCTCCATAATATCAAGTATCAGCTCACCAAAAATCCCTCACCAATTAGTCTCCAAACTCAAGTTATGCTGGCCGCAAGTTGGTAGGTAGAGAATTGGCAGATTGCTGAAAATGGCGAGTAGGCCAACTTTGGAGGCTTGTATCTTGAGCTACATGCGTCATGCTCAAAATTTGAAGCAGTTTCACTAAACTCCCATGCATTAGAGAGTTATGCCTATTTAAACAGAAGCTTCTGAGCATTTTCGGTGGATAAACAGAGGGCGGGAGTTGAGAGACAGTCGACTCATTTCTTGTAGTTGTGGAGTGCATCCTAGGGATTGAAGTTGAGTGGTGTATACCACACACTCTTGACCATTATACATTGGCTTCATTTGTATCATTGAGCTCATTTGATAGTGTTATTAGCTTTGTTCTTTTCAAGTAGTTTGAGCTTGAGTTAGCTTCTACTACTAAACTTTGTATTCTTGTTGATTTAAAGATTGCTCACTTATTTGTCTCTCATATCTCATCTCATATATTCTTTGAGAGTGTGTTTATGCTCAGCTCCTTATTTTTCACACATACTACATACACACATGCATATTCATCCATATGGATGCATGCATTCATAAATACATATACATACACACTCACTCACATATATACATACACACTCACATACATATTACCTACACACATGCATATACATACACACACATATGCATACACATACTCACATACATATTACATGCACACATGCATATTCATGCATATGCATGCATGCATTCATATATACATATACATACACACTCACATATATCTACACACTCACTCACATATATAAATACACACTCACATACATATTACATATACACATGCATATACATACACACACATATGCATGCTCACATGCATATGCATACATACATACACACACATATGCATACACATACTCACATACATATTACATAAATACATTCATGTTCATGCATATGCATGCATGCATTCATATATATAATTACATACACACTCACATATATAAACAAACTCACTCACATATATAAATACACACACATATGCATACTCACAGCCATATGCATACATACATAGACACACATATAATTATATACATGTACACACACATATACATACACACATGCATATGCATTCATACATACATACACATATGCACACACATACTCACATACATATTACATACACACATGCATATGCATGCATGCATTCATATATACATATACATATACATACACACTCACATATATATACACACTCACTCACATATACACATACACACTCACATACATATTACATACACACATGCATATACATACACACAGACATATGCATACTCACATGCATATGCATACATACATACACAAACTCACATACATATTACATACACACATGCATATTCATGCATATGCATGCATGCATTCATATATAGAGACACACTCACATATATATAAACGCTCACTAACATATATACATTCACACTCACATACATATTACATACACACATGCATATACATACACACACATATGCATACTCACATGCATATGCATACATACACATACTCACATACATATTACATAAACATATGCATATTCATGCATATGCATGCATGCATTCATATATACATATACATACACACTCACATATATATACACACTCACTCACATATATACAAACACACACATATGCATACACACATGCATATGCATACATACATACACACACATATGCATACACACACATATATACATACATGTACACACACACGTATACATACACATGCACATGCATAATATGTAAAATATATATAATTAAATATCTAAAAAATAGATCTTTAGATTTTTTTGGGTTTTATAATATATATATATATATATATATATATATATATATATATATATATATATATATATATATATATATATATATATATATATATATATATATATATATATATGTGTATATATATATATATAATAGGATTTCTGGGTTTTTACATACAAACACATCCTAAATAAAGTTTTAGGATTAATATTAGTTTATATAATCAAATATATGTAAATAGGGAAAAAATTAGAATGTGTAAACATTCTAATTAAATGTATATAAACATTAGGGAAAAATCAAAATATGTAAAAATATATATAATTAATAATAAAAATTAGATCTTTAGAAAATGTACGATTTATTAAATGTCCTAACATCTACACATGGGATTGGGGTGCTCATGACCAAGATGACTCCAAGATGTATCGTATACGTGATGGAGCTCCGGTGATGGATGCGACCCGAAAGTCCATGCATTAGTGCATACGACAACTTTGCTCCACACAGTTTGGACATTCTATCATGTTGAATGGAGTGAATAGGATAAAGATTCCAAAAATTATATCACAGAGTCGATCTATGAAGAGTACCCGCTTGCACCTCCGCATCCTATTGTCACTTCAAAGTGGATTCAACACATGACATGTTAGGTGATGTCCCATCGGTGGTCCAAGGCTCGTGATGCTTTCAAAGCAGGCTTATCAAAGCTTGTATGGTTAGATTCTAAGGAGTGGGAATTGATTCATGATGAGTAGCAACATAATCTTGATCGATATGTCCAATAGCGAGATGTGGCAGCCACACGTTTAGATATGATCGCATTGTCATATTTGGGTAATGACGAATATGAAACTATGTGTTATGAGTTTGTAAGTATCATTTTGAATATTGAATTTTCTTGTGTTAAGCACATCATGTATGTTCATCTAAAGTTTTGCATATTTATTGCAGGAATCGAAAGCGGGTCATCCTTTGATGCAAAGCAAGGAAGCTTATGGATATCGTCATGGATTGGATGCACTGTCGAAGGACTTGGAGGGACGTGGTGCGATCATTTCATGGGAGCATCTAGGATGAGGTGAGCTTATATACTTGGTTTCGTGTTTTTAGTTGTTGTTTATAGATATCATGTCAATTTGTCTCATTTCATGCATATGCTTTGTTGTAGGACTACATGTATAAAGGTTTTGATTCCTCTTGGCATATGTAGGGCAGTGCTTTGCCATAATTTTGTATTACACTCATATATGTCAATGGTGCACCATAACTTCGTATTTGGTTCCTATATGGCAGTGCTTTGCCACATTTTGTATTTGGCTCATATATGCCAATGGTTTTCCAAACTTTTGTACATGGTCCATTCATGGAATATATATCTCTTTATCACACTTTTGTACATGGTTCATGGTTCATTCTGCTCATCTCTTCTATGTTCGATAGCTTTTTGCTTTATCAAATCCTTTTTTGGTTGCAAATTATCTAAACACTATATTGGCAACTACTAGAGTACATATTACATGTACTCGGTTTCTTCTTTGGTAGAGTGTATTGTCTTTTGCTACACAACAGTATGGAAATGTTGTTGTAGCAAGAGACAACACACTCTACCCAAAAACAATTTATAGATTTGGTCATCAGTATAAGCATCATTATGAGCACCGATATGTCCAGCTAATTACCGACACTTATAGCAACACTCATATCGACGTCCATCATTAGGGGAAAAAATGAGCCCTGCATAGTCCTTGTAAGGATTTGGATTAAAAATCTTAATCTATGTGATTAAGGGACCTTTCAAAACCACTAGTATTATTGTCAAATAAAATAATATTTCACAAAAGGTTGTATTCCAATTCTCAAGAAGAGCAAATTTAGGCCTTTGGATGCCTCAAATCAATGGCTCATATTGAATTGGATGTATCTCTAGTGAGAGAAGCTCTGACAAGGTAATGATGATAGGAGGAAGCTCACGCCTTTTTTTCACACTCTTTGCACATTTTTTGGCCCTTAGATCATGAGAAATCCAAGGGCATACCGCAATTTGGGCTAATCACGAAATCGGAGCTGCCGTGAGCTGTCGGATGGGGCCAAGATCTGATGGTGGAGGTCAAAAGGTTCATTTTGCTTTTGGGGCCTCATTCTCAGCCACTGGATCATGTGTGCATCCAATGCTCCACATTTCAGGCACCCAAACTTTCTTGGTCTCAAGCAGATGCGTCTGATTTGAAGGTCAATCCAAGGGTGAAGAAGTGATGGCACCTTTTTTAAGATGAATACAATCCCAACCATAATAATTCTTGACTTATTTGTGGAATCACACCATGCGAGTTCATTTCTTGTTAATTGAAACCAATCTTTGCCTATTGAGTAAATAATAAATCAAGTACAAGGTTTAGTTTGAATGCCATGATACGCCCAATATAGGACATCCTAGTGTTAATAAAATTTATGAGTTAGTGAAAAGACAATTTTATTGGCCAGGTGTACATTAGGATGAGGCTATGTAGTGAGGTTTCATAAATGCAAGGCTAATAAACCATAAAAGCTTAGGATGGGAGGGCTCCTGCATCTATTAGAAATAGCCTAACGAAAATGGAAAAGTATTTATATGGATTTTATATTGGTCTTATCAAAGGCATATAAAGAATATGACTTATTTTGGGCCATAGTTGAACATGGGACTAAAATGATCAAATTCATTGCAATCCACATCACTAGAACTCAACTTATTTATAGAGCATATGCACTAACTCTATGACATACCAAAAAACATAGTTTTGGATAGAGATAGAAAATTCACAAGTCAATTTTGGAGAGATCTCTTTAGCCACCTAGATGCAAAGTTTTCCAAGAATGCATCATAATATCCTTAGATGGATAGAGATACTAAAGAAATAATAAGTTTTGGAGCACATTTTGAGAGCATATGTGTTTCTAAAGAAAATAGATTGGTATGAATATTTTCCACTTGTGAGATTAACTTATGAAAGTGCTAGGCACGTTGTAATTGGAATTATTGTATTCGCATTGATGGATAACTTCCATTCAAAATCCCCTTATGCACTTTGTTCCTCAACATGAAAGAGTGCAACTAGCTCATAACCTTTTACAGTATATTAACTTCAACTTGAAGTTTAGAAGAGATAATTAAGAGAAAGCCCAAAATTGGCAAAAATCATATGTTGATCCCTAGTGACAACATATTTCTTTTCAATTAAAAAATCAAGTGTATCTTTGAGTTCTGGAAACATTTGAGAATATTAAGTGTTGACCTATCCTAAGGTCTCTCCTAAATTTTTGTGGCCCTTTCAAGGTACTTAGAAAGTTTGGATCAATGTATTATTATCTTCATCTTCTAGATGATTATTGCGTTCATCCTCTTTTTTAGGTAAGCAGAATTAATTTTGTTAACTTAGGTTCTTTAGAGACCAATATGCAACCTCTCTTAGTAAACGTTGCACCCCATGAATTTGAGAAGATATTGTGTACTCATAAGAAGCATACTACAAATCAATTATATACCAAGTACCTAGTTAAATGGAAAGACACAATAGAGGAAAGCACCACATGGGAGCATGTGGATTTCCTATTGAAAAAAATATCTTTCCAAATATAAAGAGGAAAATTTTAGAGAGAACCATGCTCCTCAATTGGATCATGGGCTTAGGTGGGAAAATTATATCTCTGCTCTCAAAGGTCTCTTACTACTAGGTACCTTGAAGTATATTTAGAAGGAAAAAATATCCTTCATGGGGGGAAGAATTTTGTAAAGTAAGAACTTGGTAGCAACAAATTCAAACAAAGAGGAAGACTCTCAAATGTCCATAAAAGCTCCAAGCTTGTCCTTGTGCTAAGGTCAAATGGATGGGAAGGAGGAGGTCTAGGGTTCAAGTAATATGAGAGACATAGGAGAGTGTATTTCCCAAATGCTTATAGAGACTTCTAGAACCCTCCATTAAGACAAACGGGATGCATTACACATGTGACTCATTTAAGTCATGTATGAGCTTGTTATAGGACACTCCTCATGAGGATTTCTATATAATGGTTGGTTGGGTGGTGATTTTTGTTGGAGTTTGAGGTTTGCAGAAACACATGAACAACACAAGGAAGAAGAAGAAGCTTGTAGCAGAACACACAATACTTAATATATTACCACTAGAATGAACAAAGATAAGTAACCTATTAGCGCTATAGGCATATATACAAGACGGGTTAAAAAACCTCTTAAAGAGGGAAAAAAGTGTGTCGACGCTCCTAGAGTGTTCACACACATACTACCTAAATATATCAACAAATCCCCTTGGGCGTGATACAGTGAGCGAGGAGTTAGAACTCATGTATAAGGAAGTGACAAACTATGTGGAATCAATCCACAAAGCAAAGTAAGACTAAAGCTTTGTTGAAAGCTTCAAACTTCCCCTAGGTAGAGCCTTTGTGAAAAGGTCTGCATATTCTCCTATGTGGGCATATATGCCATAATGATCTCCCCAACAGAGAACCTCTCCCTGACATAATCATAGTGCACCTTAATGTGCTTAGTGTGAGCATGGAACACAGGGTTCTTCGCAACTATCAATGTGCTCTAACGTCTATCAATGAAGATGGTGGTGGCAGAAGACTGACCAACACCCAAATCAACCATAAGGCATCTGAGCCACATACACTCAACAATTGTTGTGAAAGCTTCCCTATACTCAACCTCCTAACTAGAAGTGGACATATTAGGCTACTTCTTGCTCAACCACGATATGCATGAGCTTCCAAGCATGAAGCAAAAACCACTAGTGGACACATGAGTGTCATAGCAACCAGCCCAATTAGAGTTAAAAAAAGCATGTAAATCTAGCGGTAGTGATTCCCCCTTGCAATAAAACAATGGAAGTAGGTGGGTGCCGCTCAAATAGTGAAACATGCACTTAACTGCCTGCCAATGCTTGGCACCTGGGCAATGCATAAACCTTCTCATTTGTGAGACAACAAACTGAATATATGGCTGAGTAATAAATAATTAAATCAAGCATCCAACAACGTACTATTAGAGAATAACATCAAATGCATCTCCAGCATCTTGAAGACTCAATGATAAACCTATCTCCATAGGAGTGGAAATAAGTTTACAGTCTTCAAGGCCAAAATGTTACAATAATGTATCAATATATTTCATTTGACACAAAGCTATTCTGCCATCAACTCGCATAAACTGGATGCCCAAATAATAATGCAAATGCCCCAAATTAGACATCTCAAATGAGGCATGCAAATCAATCTTAAAATCAACAATATTCTTATCACGAGGACTAGTGAGCAGCATGTCATCAACATACATAACAATGATCAGAAGCACATCATTTGCACGCTTAACATATAAGGTGCTTTAAGTTGGACTATTCTCAAAACCATGTGCAATCAGATAAGCATGTATCTTTTCATACAAAGCATGTGGTGCTTGCTTTAAACCATATAATGCCTTCTTTAAGTTACACACCTACTTTTGATGCCCTTTCTTCACAAAGCCACAAGGCTGAAACACATATACTTCTTCATGCAAGTCACCATTCAGAAATGCATTTTTAATGTCCAACTGATGCACATTCCAAGCATGATGAGCTGCAAGTGCACAGATGCTACAAGCAATATTCATTTCACAAGCAGGAGAAAAGGTCTCATCAAAATCAATGCCTCTTTCCTGAGCAATACCCTTTTCAACAAGCCTAGCCTTATACATATCAACGGTTCCATGAGGCTTACACTTCAGCATGTATACCCACTTAGTGCCCATGGCCTTCTTGCTAGAAGGCAAGTCACACAAAGACTAGGTACCATTCTTCATTATAGCATCATATTTAGATTTCATAATAGCCATCCAATTTTCTGAATTTTCTGCTTCATCAAACAAAACAGGCTCATTCTCATCACAAAGACTAGAGGCAAAAATAATATAGAAATCTCATGCAACAAAATGCTATGAGAGCCTAAACGACTACAATATGATAGAGATGCATCTAATTTGCTATCGTGAAAAGTCTGCACCAGCCATTTGGCAAAGTTTTTGCCTCCTCAACATCAGGTCTCTCATCAACAAGTGCATCATGTAAATCTACAAAAGAAATCCAATTATTTGCATCATCACGTGAAACCATTAAAGGCTGAGAAGTTGCCTCATTAGGACAAGCACTAGACTATCCACTTGTAAAAAGAGGCAGCAAAGTGTCATACATGTCTCTCGAGCTAACACATGTCTCCTTAGTACATGAAATTAATGGCTAAATAGGATTTTCCACAAAAACAACATCACGGCTAACCGAAATGCATTTAGTCTATGGATAATATAGATGACAACCTTTGCTTTCAAAACTCTACCCAACAAAAATACATTTCACTATTTTATCATCCAATTTCTTGCATTGTTTTTCAATCACTAATGCATATGCCAAATAGTAAAAAACATGCAGGTGAGCAACATATGGCTTAAGACCATGCCAAGCCTCATATGGAGTGATAGACTGCAATGCTTTAGTGGGACACCTATTAGGTACTTATATTGGTGCACACATAACAACCTTAAGCCAGAAATTGTGGTAAAGCCTGACTCTTGACCATACACCTTGCCATCTCCATGAGTGAACTATTCTTCCATTCAGCAACTCCATTCTATTGAGGTGTATATGGAACTGTACATGGATGTTTTTATCCCACCTTTAGCCAAAAACGAATTAAAGTTAGAAAACATATATCCCCCCCTCGATCAGAACGGAGGATGCCCATTTAACATGGTTACAGATTTTTGGCCAAAACCAAAAATTGTTTTAAGCACATAAATAGTTTGGACTTTGCTTTTAATGGATATACCCATGCATGCCTAGAAAAATCATCAATGAAAGTCACGAAGTAAAGATAGTTTCCAAAATAAGTGTCTGCATTGGAACACATATATCATTGTGAACAGGCTACAATTTTTGAGTATCTTGAACTGACCCATCTTTTGGGAATAAGGAATGCTAAATTTTTCCCAAAATATAGCCTTCACATACATGTTTACAAGGTGCCTCAAGTGTGGGCAGAGAGGACACCATATGAAGCGGTGACCTACTCTAATACCAATTGGTGGAGTTTGCGATGTGCGGAAGTATGCAAACAACACAAGGAAGAAGAAGAATCTTGGAGCACAACCCACAATACAGAATGTATTACCACTAGAATGTACAAAGCTAAGTAACTCGTTAGGGCTATGGGCATATAGACAAGCCGAGGGAAAAAGCCTCCTAAAGAGGGAAAAAAGTGCCCCAACTGTAGGAGGAGATGGTGGATAATCACAAGAGATGAATTGGTGTAGCTAAAACCTGCTTCACACCTGCTATAAGTAATGGTTGGAGAGTGTTGTGGGCCCCTTTAGCTAGCTAACAAGCATAAGTGATCGCATATGTTGCTTGGAAGATGATGCACTAATGATAGGATCAAAATAGATAGGTAGGCATATGATTCAAGGTTCAAAACTTGCTATTTTGGTTGAGACACCTACTCAGAGTTTTGCACCATTCTCTACATACACGAAAAATTGATAAAATTCCTTTTGGGAAAATTCAATTAGCTTAATAAGCTACCAATCATGAGTGAAATCATCTAAAATGATGGACTATATGTAGAGAATTATGGTTAGCAAATTGATCATGCATCCCAACATTTATGGGCCTTGATAGTCACAGACTAGTGAAGAGAAATCGATTGATATCTAATGATTGCGAAATGCATTATCAATGAAACTTTGTAGGAAAAGTAGATAGTATGCTTGAGCTATCAAGCTTTTAATCAAGAGAAATGATCCACACAATGAGAACAAGATTAGACAAGTTCATTGTTCTGATGGAGTGTGATAGAGATATGAGAGTAAGAAGTAATGACCATGTATGTACAAAACCATGTAAAATTACAATGTCATTGGCAATATATCATTTCTAAATGACTGAGGAAAGAGTGAGCTATGAGGTTAGCTCCTCTTCACAATGAAGGTACATAAAAATGATCTCTGAACCTCGAGATACATGCGGGCATTTCATCTTCTCTTTTATAGTGTTTGTTGGAACAAGGGATTTGAATTTGAATTCAAATCTACACCTAAAAGTGAATCCTAAAGTATAGGATTGATTCTCTCTTGGTTCCAGTACTAAATGATACAAGATTATGTGCTTTCTAACTCATCGTGGGTTTATTGGCCTTTTAAAATGGGTAATTATGAAGCAAAGTTACAAGAGGTTGCACATATGAAACCTTCCATGTGATATGCTAATACATGAAGCTTATGTGAGTTTATCCAGTATGTAGGCTTGGGATTAATTGCAACAATAGCTTCCCCTCAAGCCTAACATGCTTGATCTTCATTGCTCCTTGATCTCTTGCAACCCAATCATCAATTTGAACCTGTTCATCTTTGTTCCATACAATGCTTTGGTGAGTATATTATCTGCACATTGCAAATGAGTTGGTACATAGGATAATTGGATAACCTTGCTAAGCAATTTCTCCCTTACATAGTGATAGTGTAATTTAGTGTGCTTAGTCCTAGCATGGTACATAGGATTAGCTACCAAATGAAGTGAACTAATGTTATCTCCAAAGATAATTGGAGTGAAGGAATGTATCTCCAAATCTGCATATAATTGCTTAAGCCAAATAGCTTCCTGAGTTGCATTTGCCAAACCTCTATATTCTGCTTCTGTGGAAGGTAAGGCCACAATTGGTTGCTTCTTGGATGACCAAGATATGAGTTTTGAACCTTCAAAGGATAGATACCCTAAAGTGCTCCTCCTATCATCCTTGGAGCCAACCCAATCTGCATCAGAATATAACTTTATATCTATGTCAGAAGTGAAGGGATAGAAGAATCCCTCATTCATTGCACCCTTTAGATACTTAAGCACCCTCTTTGAAGCTTCCATGTGTGGCTTCCTTGATACATACATGAACTCACTTAATGCACTTACTACATAGGCAATATCTACTCTTGTCAAAGTAGCATAATTAAGACTACCCACAAGTTGTTGATAGCTTGTAGCATCTTCAAGTAGTTCACCTTCATGTGAACTAAGCTTATGGTTGATCTCCATAGGAATACCCGCAACCTTAGTGTCTCCATCTTAAACTTTACCAACATATCATGTATGTACTTCCTTTGTGTGCTGAATATACCTGAATTTGTATACACAAGTTCTAAGCCAAGGAAATAGGTTAATAACCCTAGATTACTGATTTTGAATTCATTCATTAATTGATCCTTGACCTGCTTGATACCATCACAATCATTACCTATAATAATGATATCATCTACATAGACACACAAGTAGATGACATCTGATTTATTCTTCTTTACAAATAAAGTAGAGTCTGCCTTGCTTGCCACAAAGCCTTGATCGTACAAATAGGTAACAAGTCTATGGCTCCAGGCTCTAGGAGCTTGCTTGAGATCATAGAGTGCTTTTTTAAGCTTGCATACATAACCTGCTTTTTCTTCATCTTCAAAACCTAGTGGTTGTGCCATATATACTTTCTCTAATATCCAACCATCTAAAAATGCATTCTTGATATCTAACTAATATAAATTCCAATTTTTGGATGTAGTAAGACTTACCAATACCCTGATTGTTGGCATCTTTACCATAGGTGAAAACGTTTCTTCATAGTCTACTCCATGTGTTTGGGCAAATCCCTTTGTACCTAGCCTTTCCTTGTACCTATTTATAGAACCATCAGAGTTCTTTTTAACTTTGTATATCCACCTTGAACCAATTACCTTCATATATGGCTTCTTGGGAACTAGATCCCAAGTGTGGTTTTCCTGTAGTGCTTCCACTTCTTTCTGCATGTCTTCTCTCCACTCTTTCTTCTTCTTAGCCTCTTCAAATGAAGAAGGCTCCTCTGCCATTGAATCTTTAGTGATATACACAAAGCGCTATGTGACTAGGGAGGTATGATATCCATACCTTATAATGGGCTTCTTACTTTCTCTTTGTGATCTCCTTAAAGCTTGATTGGAAGACTCGGGTAGATCCTCTAATTGCTTGTATTTGAACTTGCCTCTTGACTTCCAAGCTTTAAAGTCAATCTACTCCTCATCTTCTGAGTCGATTTCCTCTGCTTGGTATTGATCTTCTTTACTGAGGATTGGAAAATCATTTTCCAAATCATATGGTAATTTGACTTTCCTGCAATGAGCTTCAAATCATGAGTTATTCTCATCAAATACTACATCCCTACTAACTATGAATGCCTTGTTAGTGGGATTGTATAGTCTATATCCCTTTTGATTCTGATCATACCCAATAAATATACATTTCTCAGCCTTAGGGCCAAGCTTCCCTCTGATTTCTGATGGGATGTGTGCATCAACAATGCACCAAATATTTTGCAATGATCCAGTGAGGGTCTCCTGCCACTCCATGCTTCATATGGTGTCATACCATCCAATGATTTGGGTGGAAGCCTATTGACCAAATAGGTGGTTGTGGATACAGCTTCTGCCCATAAATAATTAGGTATTTTTTCTCATTTAACATAGACCTAGTTGTTTCAACAATTAATCTGTTCCTTCTCTCAGCCACTCCATTCAATTCAAGAGTATGCATGGTTGTTACTTCCCTCTTTATGCCTCTGTCTTGTAGAAATAGATCAAACTCATGTGAAAAATACTCACCAACTCCATCATAATTGATTCTCTTCAAGCTCTTTCCTGTTTGATTTTCAACTAGGGCCAAATACGTCTTGAAGCATGTAAATACTTGATCCTTATGCTCCATGAAATAGAGAATTCTCCACATACTGTAATCATCAATAAAAAAGACATAGTACCTTTAACCTGAGATGGATGGATCTTTGCTAGGACCCCACAAATTGGTGTGTATAAGTTCCAAATAGTCTTCATGGATGTATCCTTTCCTCTTGAATGCTTGCCTATGAGCTTTGCCAAATTGGCAAGCTCCATATTTGTAAATCACGTGTTGCTTGGTCATTGGGAATGCCAAGCACACTTTGATCCCTGCAAATTTGCTTCAAAGTTCTCTCTCCTATGCACCCTAGCCTTTTCTGTCATATTTCCAACTCAGATAGGGTTTGGTCTCTATAACTGAATACTACTATGTTCCTTGTGTCTTCAATTTCAAAAGTAAATAGTCTACCTGACTTCTCACCTTTGCCAATCCTTTTGAATCCTTGTTGGAGGTCTTCCACATACGCTCCATGCTTGACTTGTAGACCTTTCTGTACAATCTACCCAACACTAATTAGATTTTTGGTCATAGTAGGCACATACAGAACTTTGCTCAAAAGGTTCATACTATCATTATATGTCTTAGCATTTCCAATTTTCTTGGCTGAATGTTTAGTGTCATCACCTCTTTGTACTTCATGCTTCCCCTTGGGTTCTTCAAGATCAGATAATAGTGCTACATTTCCCACCACATGATTGGAAGAACATGAGTCAATGTAGAAAAGATGCTCATCATCTTTACCTTGCTTGGATGTCATGTTTATGATGAGCAGAGAGTCTTCTTGATCTTCAGTATAGTTGTTGAAGTCCCTTCTTCCACTAAAGCCTCCTTTATAATTTTTGTTGTTGTAGCTTTGATTGTAGTTATGGTTGTAGTTGCCTCCCACCATTGTTGTACCTACCTTTAGTTTGTCCATAGCTTCCTCTATGGAAGCCTCTTCCCTTTTGGTTCCTTGTATCTTTGTAGCATTCTTCTGTAGCGTGGTTGTTGAGACCACATATGTTGCATGGTGAATTGTTGTAGGGTCTCCCCCTACCTTGGTTTCCTCCTATGCCCCTACCTCTAGTACCTCTTCCTCTCCCTGCATAATTAACTTGAGAGGTACTAGCCTCTTCATCCTATTTCTTACTTTTACCTTTATCCTTAGCTTTATTTTTATGTGTATAAAGGGCAGAAGATTGGTTACCTCTTGAGTTGTCACCATTTCTGTTGAGCTTTGAAGAGTTGTCCCATCAAGGTGTTGAGATCAAGTACTTTCATATCCATGTAGAGGTCCATAGTTGTGGTGGTGGACTCCCACTTTTCATCAGCCTTAATTCCATTGATGATCTGCCTCACTATGTGCTCTTCCTCTACCTCTTCTCCAATGCTTGCAAGCTGATCTGCTACATATTCAGCTACTCCTTGCTACATAATCAGCTACTCCTTGCTTTGGTTGTTTCTTGAGGGTTGTGAATTCCATCCCCAACTTTTCTTCCTAGCCCTTCTATTGGAGGAGAAGTATGATGAAAGCACTTCCCAAGTATCTTAGGAGGTTTTACAATTTCTAACACGTGGTAACAAGAAATCAGAGATTGATTTTAATAGATATGTCCTGGCAAGAGAATCCTTTGCACATCACGTGGTTAGCCTATCTTGCTCTTCCTTTGTTGGTTGATTCTTGCTCTTGAAGATTGGCATGCCTTCATTTCTTAAGATGTATCCATATAAGGTTCTCCCTTGAAGGTATGCTTGCATTCTTAGGGACCATGCTGAGTAGTTGTTCTTCTCCAATTTGTCAATGAAGGATGGAAATCCATCTCCCATCTTGATTGTGATTGCTCTAATACCAGTGTTGGAGGAGACGGTGGATAATTACAAGAGATGAGTTGGTGTAGCTAAAACTTGCTTCACACCTGCTATAAGTAATGGCTGGAGAGTGTTGTGTGCCTCTTTAGCTAGCTAATAATCATAAGTGATCACATATGTTGCTTGGAGGATGATGCACTAATGATATGATCAAAATAGATAGGTAGGCATATGATTCAAGGTTCAAAACTTGCTATTTTGGTTGAGACTACTCGGATTTGCACCATTCTCTGAGTAAAGAAGCAATTGATAAAATTACTTTTGGGGGACTTCAATTAGCTTAATAAGCTACCAAGCATGAGTGAAATCATCTAAAATGATGAAATATATGTAGAGAATTATGTTTAGCAAATTGATCATGCATCCTGGCATTTACGGGCCTTGACAATCACAGACTAGTGAGCATACATTGATTGATATCTAATGATTGCAAGAAGCATTATCAAGGAAAATTTGTAGGAGTAAAGTAGACAGTATGCTTGAGCTATCATGCTTTAAATCAAGAGAAATGATCTAGTACATAGTAAGAACAAGCTTAGACAAGTTCACTATTCTGATGGAGTGTGATAGAGATATGAGAGTAAGAAGTAATGATCATGTATGTATAAAACCATGTAGAATTACAATGAAATTGGCAATATATCATTCCCAATGAGTGAGGAAAGAGTGAGCTATGAGGTGAGCTCTTCTCAATGAAGGTACGTGAGTTTATCAAGTATGTAGGCTTGGGCTTGATTGCACCAACACCAACGGTCTTGGAATGTTCACACACATCACTACCTAAATTTATCAACAATTTTCACATCATTTTGCATTTCAATAGCATGCCTAAAACAAAATAGATACATTCCTACCTTGTCTAAGTAGTAAAATTTTGTGTTTGAGTAGATGCTTTTAGAAGGCTCTAGAAGCTTTTGGGTGAAATAATTTCCTAGGAGACTCGTAAGACAGAGGATTTGAATCAATGAAAGGGAGTATTGATCCCATATCATGGACTAGGTTGTAGTGAATACAAGTCTATCATAGAGACTTAATCCCATATCATGGACTAGGTTGTAGTGAATACAAGTCTATCAAAATACATGTTTAAAATTTGAATAACTTAGCTATAATACATTAACAAATCGGCATTCAAATACTTTTGCGAAGGTAAAAGTAGAGGTCATTGAAGCAAGTGAGTAGTTTTTTCTTAAAGTGACATCATCATAAGTAGGCGTGCTCCTATTAGGAATCCATATATATGCAAGTAGAGTAAAAATGAGAGCGCTATGGATGTAGATATAGAAACATTCATCAACTCTTAACTACTTGTGGATTATTTTAAGACATTAGAATTTACAAAATAGGCTTATGGGAAACTCAATCAAAGTATGTGTTTTAAGTGCTTGGGGTGAAATCTATTGTTTAGAATTTTGAAATACATCTAATCTGGCTGAAATTAATTCAACCCTCATACTACTTCTTAATCTCGATTTTCTAAGTTTAAGCTTAAGAATTCTTGGAAAATGTGCATTCCGATTATCGTTTTCGAAGGTGTTTGCACATTTGATATGATACTTATAGTATTCTTGTATACACTAGATTTATTTACGTGTGGAGTTAGGAATATTGTAAGAAGAGAACAATGCAAAGCATGAGTAAGTCTAAAATTTTTGATTGCGCCAAAGTCAAAAAGTAAAAACGCATTCCCTTATGTTAATCAATCAACATGTTTGCAGAACCATGATTATTTCGTAAGAGGAGGTTTCAGCCTTCAGAAGGCTTCGTTTTTCAAAAGCTTCATCGAAATTCATTCTAGTCCTAAATATAGACAAGCATGTCTATGAACCTATCACAAGGATAATCGAAATTAGAAGCATTTGACATCTATTAACTGAGAGTTTTAGATTCATGATCAGGTGGTATGTTCGTGACCAATGGTGAATACACTCGCGAAGGATTTAAAATTGATATCTGAAAGAAATTTGATCCTAAGTAAGTGTGAATTTTTCTTTAATCAAGTTTGCATACTTTTATCCTCTTGAAAGGAGATGTTTCAAGGAGTATGGCTTGAGTGAAGATCAGCTGTTCCTATATGTAAATGAGTTCCTCGATCTCTTACAATACTTTCAAGTCTGTGTATTTGAAGAATCAAAGCTTCCAAATTCTGTATATTTGAAGAATCAAAGCTTCCAAATGTCAGATCAAGTTTACTTGATTAAACATACGAAGAATATGTACCTTCAAAGAATGCGCTAAAAGCTGTTTTGAAACAAAGTCTGGAAATAATGAAACCACTCGTTATGTCTGATGCAGTAACCTTCAAGCTTTTCAGAAGGAAGAAGAATGTAGAAATGTTGTCAAAGAGAAGCCAAATTGCAAAACAAATGCTCCGCACTAAACTATATTGAAGTCTGTGGCAAACTATATTGAACTGGGTGGCAGAATGCCAATCATACAAGCCATTATTGTGTATAAGGAAGACATGAAGATCAAAGAACTACGAAATCTATTGAAATGAAAATTTCATGTGTTAGCTGATGTAGAAAGTTCTGTTTTCTGAAGATGAACGGCAGAATTATTGAAATCGCACAAAGAGATTAATCAAGTACGGCTCACGAGAACTGTTTAATGCTTGAGATGAAACAGAAAGAGATTGCTGAAAGAAACGGCTTACTAGTACAGCTTTAGCTCATCTCCAGCTTCGGAGCACAAGCTTCTGCTATGGTGATCCTACAATGGTTTTCGACCAAGCCGCAACTCCAGGTCTACGACACCACAGTTCGCTAGCGTTTTCTGCTTCGATTTCATCGTCTGGTCAGAGTGAACTCCGAATAAACGTGAGTGATCGTTCTGTCTTTGTGGTGTCTGTGTGGAGGAACACTGAAAACGCAGTGTTTCCAAGGACTCTCGTCGGCGCGAGTAATCTCTTTGGGATTTCTTGCTGGGGTTATTGTCTTCTGCCTGAATTGTGGGGGCCTCTCTTCGGTAATTCGCTGTTCCTGTCGAGCTACTCTGATTTAGGGTGGGTAATGAAGAAACAGGAGTCAGAAGAGAGGCGTGTGAGCGCGCTTCTGTTCTTGTTCCCTCTATATTGGAACTTATGCTTAGCTTTCGATTCCATGGAGATTTCTCTGATATCGTATTCGAAGCGGATAATCGAAACTCATCACCCGGATGAGAACCCAGTTTGGACTTGTTTAGTGAGACAGCCGCGTCGGTCGCGAGTTTGTCTATAAAGCTCCTTGCAGAGCTCTCACCTTCAGAGCCATCACCAGAAGCGAAAGGCATGGCTTCGATGTATGGGGAGACAACTGTCGCGAAAGAACGATGGTTTGCCGGAGTATCTTTTTGGATATGGGAGACATTAGGGTTGTTCATATTCGGACAATCACTGTATTTCTGAGAGCGAATTAGAGCAGTAACTTGCGGTGCAGATAAACCTCCGCAAAATCGAGGCGGCAGCGGCGACGGCGGTGAAGAATGCCTTAGTCGGGCCCTATCCCGCCGATGAACATTCATGTGACCTCCAAGCGCCTGTGCAGATCTGAATTCGCGGCGGCAGAAGCTGCAAGGATATGCCCGTGGTGGCCAGATTCCTGCTGCAAGGCTGCTTGCATCCTCAGCAAAAGCTCGTGTTTCCCAGGAGATCGAGCTGTTATCCGGAGAGGAAATCGAGTTCCATCTTCCGCCATTGTCTGCTTTAGCTTGACGATCCATTCGGGCGTCGAAATTCCAGGGTAACTGGTGATGGTGTCCGAGCTCCGATGTAGTATAGAACTGTTCATCAGTGTGATCCGAGCCGAACAGCAACATGTCAGCTACCATACGCTGCAGCCGCGTGCGGTCGAGGAATTATGCGGATGCAAAATTTGGAGATACTCTCTGACAGCAGCACCTTTGGACTTCTTTGATGTGTTTCGTTGGGATAGTCAGGCAACATGCAGGCGGAGGAGTCGAGCTTCTGTCTGGGGATGAGCCAGTAGAACATGCGCGGGCCAGGCCATGAAAGAAACTGGAAAGATGTAATGACTATCTCCAGCGGCTCGAAAGACCTCGATGCTGAGAGAATATAAGGAAGACGGTAATGTGCCACACAGGCCTCGAAAGAGATCCAAGATTCTTTTTAATACTTAGATAAGTTCTGTGAAGGCAGTCATATAAAATGAATGCCAATGATAGCAAAACTTCTTTCAGACAGTTGCTCTTGTGATGCGTTGAGCATGTCAAATCAGAACGCACAGAAAAGAAAGCATTAATATATTTTCAGAGACTCAGAGAGTGATATATACACGCATTCTATAGCGTGGGTTCACATAGGAAGGCATAAGTTTGTGGAGTCACATAATGTGCTATCCTATCAGGTTCAGAGTGATATATACACGCATTCTATAGCGTGGGTTCACATAGGAAGGCATAAGTTTGTGGAGTCACATAATGTGCTATCCTATCAGGTTCAGTTCACAAAGAGCGTCGGTAGACTCTGGATTTCAAAACTTTCAAGTTATTTTTTTGGTTGAACAACCAAGGCCCATTTCACATAAGATGGATCAGCAAAATTGAAATCCAACCAATCAAAAATTTACAGCTATATATCACTATTCATGTAAGGTTGGCGGCACAAATTCATATTGATTCACGTCACGGAACTCAAAGCCAATATTTGTTTCGACCCTTTCATATTGTCCCGTAGATGTTCCTTCCACATTGTACAAAAATAATATAAAATAAAACTCATAAGCTAGGTGTCCAAGTCCTGTTCATTTAACGCAGTGAGAAATATGAAATCAAGCATAGTCAATGAGAGAGAGAAAAAATACTTCTGCCCTTGTATGTGAAGAGACTAGGGAGGCACATCTTCTTTTCTCAATTTCCATACGGAACACTGGCAAATTATGTGTGCATTTCGTCGCTCATATGTGAAATGGGCCTAAAAAACCAATCAAAAGGTATTGTGAGAGCGGCACATATTTGTTCCAAGGAGGAGAGGCTCGCTCAAGAAATGGTAAGCCTAAAATTCTTTTCTTTTTTGAAAGCGAATCATATTGAACCATATGGAAGCGCTCACAATGCCGCCGAACGGTGTGAACCCACTGATATTCAGCACACACGGCGTGAACCCACTGATATTCGGCACTGTGTATGTACATGACTTGTGTGACATGTACCTGCATGTCACCCCTGTTCCGCAAGTACCATCTACCTTTACTACCGTCACCAATCACTAGGAAATTCACTCTCACAGTCATTGAGTCGTCACTCACTTCACTCTCTTCTCTCTCTCTTGCGGTCTCTGTCTCCGACACAGACCTCATGCTTTCGTTGATTATTCGTGTAAGAAGACGCTCACGGAGACCTCTAGTACGCGCAGATGGACTTATCTGCGACAATGCTGTCAAGTTGTACTTAT
The DNA here is from genome assembly GCA_020310875.1 of Ceratopteris richardii. Lineage (NCBI taxonomy): Eukaryota > Viridiplantae > Streptophyta > Polypodiopsida > Polypodiales > Pteridaceae > Ceratopteris > Ceratopteris richardii. The sequence continues at coordinate 63,335,870 of CM035434.1, forward strand.
GCATGAGCAATTCACAGCGAGCATATATGTAGCGAGCATATATGTCGTGGTGAGAGACTGTGTGTGTGGCTTGTACGTATGGGTAGCTGTGTTGGACAAAGGTGATAGTTCCCCCTTAACGTGATGCCTCCAATCGCCTCGCTGGACTGTCGTGATTCAAGATAGCACCATCTCTGATTTCTCTTCCGCTGTATATAATGACGGACAAAGCTGATGGGCTCCCTTCAACGTGACGCCCCCAATCCTCAAGCTCTACTGTCGTGATTCAGAATGTCTCTCTCTCTTTCTCTCTCTCTCACTCTCTCTCTCTCAGTCACAACAGGAGTACCTCTCAAAAAGGTAATGAATATGGGGGTGAAACCTGGTTAAAAACCACTACCATATTATCATCCCATTTTACATCTTTCTCCATCTCTCTCTCTTTTCGCAAATCATCTCTCTTTCTCTCTCTCTCTCTCTAAATCAATAGGAGAATGTCCACGTCCTGTAGGACAGATGGTTGAGCTTTGGCCTCTTGAGGCGGAGGTCCAGGGTTCAAGTCCCAGGCTGTACATGTTATGGCTTAAGCCAGTTAAACCCAATTGTAACCATGTCTCATTCAGTTGTAACCTTGTCTAACCCCTCTTTTGTGGGATAGAGGGGTCCCGCGGGTACTATGCCCATTCACTTGTACAGTTGCAATTTCAAAGTTAAAGTCCGGGGGAGTAGGCTTCGGCTAAACCTCCATTTAAAAAAAAATCAACAGGAGAATATCTCTGAGGTGTTCAGTAAGGGGTTGTACAATGTGTCACTGGCTAGAGAGAAACGAGGCTAAAGATTTTACGCATCGTGCTGTTGTTGACTATCTTCGCAATGCTTCTCTCTCATCCTTCAAAATTAATTGACCACAATCTTCGAGTTGCAAGATCACGTATAAATCTTGTTCGAAATATAAAGCGACTGATAAATTTACCTTCTGAGCGAGTAAGTCTCCTGGACCCCATCAGAATCTCTCTCATATTATCTCACTCTCAATTTATGACTTTTTCTCACTCCGCAGTGGTACTCACTATGGATACTTCGTGACTAATGACGTCTGCCCCAATGCACTGACGTATCCACAATATGCTTTGCCGCCCATATCTCTCCTACCTTGGGCGAGTTAAGAACTGCTCGTGACTGCGCACGACCTTCATGCTTCACCCTAACAGCGACTACGATCCCGGATCGCACGTGGACAGTCTCTCACATACTCTTACTTCTCTCCGGCTATGGCGCTCTGAGCCTCTGACTCCACAAGTCGTGTTTCCTCTGCATGGGCAAGTCAGTCAGTGGTAGTGGTAGTAGAACATGCCGGCCGCGCAGGTTATTTGTAGCGTCACGCGCGAGTCGCAGTACTTCAGCTTTTAGGGCCCAAGACCTCACAGACAATCTCGCTCAGACGATACACCACTCTCTGTGCGTCTCCATGTCGCCATCGCAGCTCTGTCCTTCAACCATCAGCAGCACATCAGCAAAGCCAGCTTCTCTCTCTCTTTTTCTCTCTCTCAGACACTCTCTCTCTCTCTCTCCTGTTATTGTCGTTCGCCTACCTCACTTCTGGGAAGCTCCAGGCCGCCCATTGACTGTATACTGCGCGGCATGAATGCGACTGAGATTTCATGTATAAGACAGGGACAGATCGCAGATGCGATTTTTTTTACTCCATAGTCGCTTTCTTGAAGCTCATTGACCGTGTTCAGAATAAACCGCGACAAGGCTATGTAGTCACTGTTGTAAATTTTACTCTGTAAAGTACATGCGTAAGTCGCGTACACACACAGATATGCACACATTCACCCACCTTCACGCATATATACACATACACACACAGCCTCACACCCATGTACACACATACACACACACACAAACATTTAAACGAAGAACATGGAAGAATTTCCATTTAGCAACCTTTTGCCTTTGCCTTTGAGCTACCATCTGAACACGAGCCTCACACTCATGAACACACATACACACACACACAAACATATAAACGAAGAATATGGAAGAATTTCCATTTCGCAACCTCGTCTTTGCGCTACCATCTGAACACGACCTTACGAAGAAAACATCTTCATTGATACCACCTGTACTGAAAAATCATCTTCATTGATCTGATTCCTATTGCATTCGCATTCTTATCTTCCGTGTGAGGCGACATCTGAAATCACACTTAAGCTGCAAAATTTATATAATCTGAGACTGGTAGATGCTGAAATGCAGAGCTAACACACAAAATCTTCAACTATTCTCTTAACAAGGTGGGCAAACAAAGCTGAGATGTTTACAAGTAAAGTATGCCATTACGGAAAACTCAATGAAGCACGAACAAGGTCAGAACATGGTGCAGGTCCTCCATTTTCTTCGCCTCCATGAGAATGGATTGAACTCGGGTAGGAAAGGCGTCCATGTGTCGATGACATCATTTATTATATTTGGCCGTGAGCAGCGTTTGTCATGAAGATTTGAACAGGAAAATGGGGGAGCTATTGACATGATATCTGTAGCGATTGTTCATGCACGACCATGAAAGTAGTCATGCAACCGTAGCTTTCCCTTGTTTCACATTGAGTACAGTTTGAAAACAGATTCGATACTCAAGAATGTTCATGAACACAATTACTATTATAGAAATGCAAAAAATATTATTTCTTGAACCACACTAACAGACATTTCCTAACGATACAAAGTAACCACATTATCTCATTATAGACCATCTAAAATAATCGTTTTCCATATTAATAAAGGGCACACATTCCTTTCTACAGGTAATCCAGGGCGTTTCTTCTTCATTAAGATCCCGCATATGTCATTTGCCATACAATCATCTCCTAGCTCTCGGTAACATAGTTTCATTTTTATTAACTTTTCTTATCTTCATCGGGAAGATTCATAACTATTTTCGTACTTTTATTACGATTTTTTCTTAATCACAAACAAGAAGGTAAAGATTCTCATTCTTCATTCATATTTTAAACAATGAAATGTGTTCCACGGTATCTTCTGAACGCAATTATTAAATTTGAAGTTTATAGTTTATTCTATTTAAAATTAAGAAACCTATTTTGACTCTCGACATATTTATAGCTCAACGATCCTTCAAAAACATGTATTCAATCCGCAAAGGCTCATCTTTGTTAGTATTGTGAACATGCAGCTTATATGCACTAGTGATTTTTCTAAATGACATAAGGAGTTTGCGGTTTCTTGTTATAATCTTTCACATAGCTTGTGTCTCCTTCTCATTGTATTCTCTCTCTGTCCCTCTATGAATCCTCTTCTCATACATGCAAGATAGATGAAACAAGCTTTCTTTTACTAGGACACTTTGAAAAATGCTATTGTAGAAGGCGTTAGAACACACACAAAAGTAGATATATACATACATACATACACTACAAGCATAAAGGGGGCAAAGTGATGCCTCCAATTGAAAAATACAAATACAGAACGTTGTTTATGTGATGCTCCTATTAGAAAGCATTATATAAGCAATGCTCTAAAAGAAAAATAGCAAAAATAAATCGGGAGCCTTCAATAAGCAATGTAAAGGATCGCTTATACGATGCTTATGAATACCATCACAAAGAGCATTGAAGGTTAGCAACACTCCTAGCAACGGCGGCAAACTGGTTGGGATGCTATAAGGAACGCATTGGGAATTAAAAAATCAATTGATTTCTCTTGGCACATTTGTGCTGGGATCAAGTGAGAGAGGGAGAGTGAATGAGCCACCAAACAAGCAAAAGAGCAATCAAACGAGCAAATGTGTGTGTGTATATGTATGTGTAAGTATCATTCATACACACATGTGCATACATACTTACATCCAATATTCATACACACACATGCATATGTATGTATACATACATAGACACATGCATATGCATACATAAATAAACAATAGCACATACACACACATATGCATAAACACACATACACATATACACATACATATACAGATACTTACACATACATAGGCACACATATACACACATGCATACATACATATAAACCCATAGACATACACATATAGATACTTAGACATACATGCACACACATAGACACACACATGCACATACACATATAAATACTTACACATACATACACACACATAGACACACATATACGTATACACATACACATATACATGTGTGCATGTGCATGTGTGTGTGTATGTATGGATATGCATGTGTGTGTATGTTATATGCATGCGAGTGTATGTATGCATTTGAGTGAATGTGTGTGTGTATGTATGTGTAAGTATCTGTATGTATATGTGTATATGTGTATATGTGTAATTGTGTGTATGCATACACACACATAGGATATACACATATACACATATACATATAGATACTTACACATACATACACACACATTGACACACACACACACATTCATTCACATGCATACATACACTCTATGCAAACATACACACACATGCATACACATGCATATCCATACATACATACATACACACATGCACATATACACACGTGCATACACATGCATATGCATGCATACATAGACACATGCATACACACACATGCACATACATACACACATACATACACACATATACATATATAGGCACACATACATACACACATACACATATACACACATGTGCATACACACACATATACATATACACATACACAGACACATATAGACACAAGCATACACACACATGCACATACATACACACATATGCATACACACATACATACATACACACATATGCACATATACACACACAAAGACACTATACAAACACATGCATACACACACATATGAACAC